>CM024640.1:3732900-3981627 GCA_014182715.1 Eucalyptus cloeziana
ACGTTGCATAGGATGTGGCCTCGATCCATTTTGAGAAGTAATCGATTGCAACTAAAATAAACCGGTGCCCATTTGATGCATTCGGATTGATTGGGCCAATTACATCAATGCCCCACTGTCGCGACCCAATTTTTCGGGTTTACCACCTAAAACTAGGTTGATGGACTACTAAGCCTTTAAGCTTAGCTCAGGCTCTCCCAAGCCCATACCAAATCGCGACTTAGGGATTTTGACATGCAAAAGCTTATTATCTAGGAGTCGCCACTAATCAGTTTAGGGTAGGTCGATTAGACACCTAAGTAAAATAACGGGAGGATTATCTTACTCCTACGAACCAGAGATTTTGGGTACGGGGATTTGATTACACTAGACTATCCTAGTGCCCTTTCGGTACCATTTCTTTTAATTTAAAAATGTTTTGCAAGCAACTTGATTTGATTTTAATTGAGCTTCCTAACATGTGAGATGATCATACATGTGCGCATACCACCAATTTAACACATCAAGAAAGTAATTAAATAATGCAAAAACATACCTTAAAGCAACGAAAGCATCTGCAATATTAGATCAAAAATCATATAGACAATCCTAGATATGATTTCTAATTAACACGCAACTTCAATTTTTTTTTGTTTTCACTTTATTTAATCAAAATCATGCGATGCATGCTAATAATCTAATATGACATGACGACATGACCTAAACTATATGACATGAAGAAATGCAATAATTAAATGCAATCTGAATGATCTAATTATGATAACATGCAATGCGATGCAATGACATACAAAATTATTTAAACTAAAATGACATGCCTCATGCAACTTAATATGCGAGCTATATGTCACGTGACATTTATTGAATGACTTAATCTAATGACAAGAAAGTTCTAATTAAATGAACTTAATGAAAACTAGATGACGTGCATTTGACATTTCTATTTTTAAAAATGCAATCTATCCTAAAAATTGATATTAAATTATGCAGAGACAAATTTTTGTATTTTCTTTCATGAAATTCGAATGCAAAAATGATCTAGTTAGATTAAAATTCTATCTAATTTAAAATAAGGATTAGGTCATATTAAATCCTAATTTAAATTGAGACATTATCTTAACATAACATGCAATCATATTTAATATGCAATGACGTGCAAAGCATGCCCTAATTCTACATGACATATGCATGATATTTTTATTTTTAACAATGTTCGAAATTTAAAATTGCCACGTAATTAAACATGCAACTTAAATTAAACAAAAACTAAAATCCTAAATGAATGCATTTTTTTTTTTTTTTATATTTTTAAATCTAAAATAAAATCTATATTCTAGATATGCAAAATAACAAGAAATATTCTAAAAAAAAATTGAAACCTAATTCGAATATCTTTTTGATTTTTTTTTTTCTTAGTGATTTTCTAAAGCAAGCAATTATTAACTAAATCTTAAATCTAAAGAAGCAAGATATTCAACAAAATAAAGGATTAAAATAAACGAAAAATAACCCGTTATCTCACGGGTCAAATTAATGATTACTTTTAACCCCGAACATCACGACAAGAAATCAAAATAATTAAAATCTAATCCGAAATCTTATGGATCAAATTAATAATTAAATTAATTCAACAATTGATATACCATAAACAAACCTCAAGAGTTAATACAATTAAAAAAAATGACCCGAAATCTTACGGGTCAAATTAATAATTAAATTAAACTTTAGGGACAAATCCTATAGGTAATGCCTAGAAGAACTATCACCTAAAACTAACCTCACAAAAATTCAACTTAAACACTAATAATAAGATTACCTAAAAGTAAAGTAAAATAACATAAAATAATAAAAATAAAATAAAATAAAATAAAAACAACGTAAGGAACAATGGGGGGAGCATGCTCGTTGGTCCGGCCAAGGGATTCGCCGGCGGCGATGAGCACGGAGACAGTGGTGCGGTGGTCGGCGTGGGCGGAAGAGGGCTTCGATCGACGCTTGGGTCCCGCGGGTCGGAGCGGCGGTGGCACGGAGACGGATCGGATGCGTGCGGGGGGGAAGCTCGGACGGCTCGCGGTTTGCTCGAGACGGCGCGGATCGATGTGGGGAAGGTCGGACGGCTCACGGGTGTGGAGCAGGGTGGTGCGGCAGAGGCAGCGAAGCGGTCTCTTGGCTGTCTTCAGGGCTCCTAGCCATGAGAGTAGCGCAGAGGTGGAGGCGGCGGCGATTGCGTCGGCACAGGGCGGAAGCTCGTCGCTCGGGCGGATCTGCGAGCGGCTCCGGCGTTGCTAGGTCCCTGCGAAGGCGTGAGCTCGGGCTTCGGGTTGTGATGGCGCGGGCGTCGCATAGAAGAGACGAGCTTCGGGCGGTGGAGGTGCAGGCGTCGGCGGCTGTGGTTCACCGAAGAAGACGATGAACAGCCCTTCCCCTTTTTGCTTTTCTCTTTTTCTCTTTTTGGTTTTTTCTCTCCCGCTGGCTGCCCTCTCACGTCACTTCTCTCTCTTTTGCTTTTTGCTTTTCCTGACTTCTTCTTTTTCCTCTGTAGCTTGTCAGAGGAGAAAAGAATGATTTCCTTTTCTTTCCCTGGACAATCGATGGAGAGGGTCCTCTCACCTCTCCCTTTTTTTTTTTTTCTTTTGATTTTTTGTTCTTTTGATTCGTAGAAAACCCCTCCGAACCAAAACCGAAGAAGCCCCTCCTAATTTCTTCTCACCGTGCCCCTTTTATATCGAAAAGAAATTGACTTTTAATTGCTCATTTAAATCCATCTCCGCAATCTTTTTTTCAACTTATCCCATATTGATAATGATCCAAAATCACGATGGAATTTTTTCAAATCCAAATCTTGCCAAGATCAATTGCAACAATTTTTTTTAACCATATGCCCTATCCAAAAATCCATCACATCCCAATAAAACTTCAAGAAAATTTCTAATCATTAGAAAAAAATGGGCCGGGCCAACTTGCTTTTTCGTGGGCTTAGTCCATCTAATTTGAAACTCAAAACCACTAATTCGACCCATTCGCCGTCCTAAAAATAAAAATGCAAAACATGTAAATTAAAAGTAAACGCACCTAAAATTAATGCTATGCAAATGAATTATAATATTTTCAAAAGATAAATTAACCCCTACTGACTAAATGGGCCGCCAAAATTTAGGTGTCAACAGCTGCTCCTCTTTGGAGGTGAGCTCGAAGAGGTTGCCTTCAAAGATAAATTGAGACCTAAATTTTGACCATGCACCTGCATTGAATGATTTTTTTGTTGGATTTTTTTATTTTTTATTTTCGATTTTAATTAATTAATTAATTTTTTTGCGAATCAATCCTATTTTAAAATGCAATTTATATGATGCATGGAAATGCTAATGCAAAATGAACCTACCTGAAATAACTTACCTTCAAGGAGGGTAGAGTAACTCAAGATAGATTGGTGTTACACGTCCAGGACCCGTACCATTCTACGGTCGCCCAGAATAGTAACATGACTTTGTAATGAAAACTGCTTTCTCAGGACCCGTACCATTCTACGGTCGCCCGAATAGGGAAATTAGTTTTGTCTAGGACCCGTACCATTCTACGGTCGCCTGAATAGGGAAATAAGTTTTTTCTAGGACCCGTATCATTCTACGGTCGCCTGAATAGGGAAATAAGTTTGGGGACAACTCCATCGAGTGTCAGTGTACTCAAAAGGGAAAATACCTGTACAACGACAAGTATTTAAGGTGTAGATAGAGATATACTTACCTGATGACATCTCTGCTCATTGGGGATATGTCTCCTGTAAAGATGGGCATTGGGCTACGAAAGCACGCCATGATAATATAAAAGCAATCTGGGCTACAAAAGCACGCCAGGTCAATTTAAAAGGACATTGGACTACAGAAGCACGCCGGTTGATAAAAGGGGGACTTTGGGCTACGAAAGCACGCCAGGTCAATTTTAAAGGACACCGGGCTACAAAAGCACGCCGGGTCAATAAAGAGGAACTCTGGGCTACGAAAGCACGCCAGGTCAATTTTAAAGGACACCGGGCTACAGAAGCGCGCCGGGTCAATAAAGAGGGACTTTGGGCTACGAAAGCACGCTAGGTCAATTTTAAAGGACAGCTTGACCGAGTCAAGTGTCGAGAATGGGTAGAGATATACTTACCTGCTAATATCTCTGATTCTTTGGGATATGTCTTTTGGAACTTAGATATCCTGTGGAGGCCTCTCACCTCCTGGTAGAAATAAATTTTGGAACATTAAGGATGCACCTTGAATGCTCATGATGGTTTCTCATCTCCTCATATCATGAGGCATCTTGAAAAGAACTTGAATGTTAGGAGCTTTTGAGTCTTTGAGAAAACATTATCTATCAGACATGATTAGAGCAAAAATGCATTCACCAAAGAAATAAGCAATTAAAGCTATTATGGAATGCAAACTTCAAAAACTACTGAAGTTTTTATCAATTCACTCAAGGTTCATGCATAATGACTTTTGCATCATCCGAATTTCCATTAGAGAGAGTTATCGTTCAAGACAATTTCACTCATGACATGGATTTCTTAAGAATACTAAATGAGAGACTTTCGGTTAGAAAGGACTTTCACTCACTCTCATTTAGAATGGCTATTTTATGAGAATCACTCAATTTCATCATATCGACATGGGTCCGAATATTCTCGCAAGCAGTACGATCTTACCAATCTAAGAGGTCTTTAACAGGGACCATAATGTGGGCTTGGCCAACGGCTTAACAAATGGACTCTTTGAGTCAAGGCTATTGAATGAACAGTCTTGTAATCATTTCCGGGTTTATAAGTCAAGAACCTTGCAAAAATGAGAAAGAAATAATCTTGCTCGCACTTCTTCGAGCGATGCTTATAAACATATGAACTCCTACGTTAATTCAAGTGCCCTAATCTGAAGAAACTTTGTAAGGGACGTAACGTAGGTTGGGTTCATGGGTTAAGAAATGAAAAGACCATTAGGCTCAAAATGTGTGTAAAGGGTGAGAGTTGATGATCATCTTGGCATTGCCACCACTTTTCTTTTTCACCATCGGGGATTGTCTTCATGAAGTGCCCCCATTGATTGTAAAAACTTGACATTTGAGTTCTTCGAGTATTGCTCCATTAGGATTCAATTCTTGCAATTGACAATCACTTATTTTGACTTTCTTTTTTCATCTATGGGCATTGGCCTTGCTTTTACCAGGCACACTGCTTTTTAAGCCCCTAGTTCTCATGCATTTTTTCTTCACTTCTTTTTTCATGGGCATCGGTCTTGCTTTTACAAGGCACACTACTTTTTCATGCCCCTTAGTTCTATTTTGAATTCAATTCTTGTGCATAATGCATGCGTCAAGCAATTACACTTTAAATGACACTAGAATTTTTCAAGAGTCTTCATTTGCCTTTTGCCTTGCCCCAGTGTGGGGGTTGATCATCAACTGGGTTTAAAAGAAATGAAATTGCAGGCTCAAGTGGGCTATGCAAAGGATATTAGTGTATAGGATAGAGAAAGAAATGCTCTTCGTCATCCCAAGGCACTTAAATTAACACATGAATTCAATGTAATAGCATAACTTGAAGATTGATGCAAGTGAAAGTAAGGAAATTTCAGTTCATTTTCCTCACCTCATGATGCCATTTGATCCCTTAGTTGCCCCGATGTGGGGTGATTCTTGACAAGGGTGATTTAAAAAGAATATTCATAAGTGTATGGGCTCAAAAGGGTTAAGCAATGGATCACTTGGAGTGTTTGGGATAGAGAAATGAATTGCTTCTCATCATTTTGGTTGCCGTACCTTTTGCGAGAGAACTCTTTACCTTATGGATATGAACCTCCCTATACTCATCTCACAAGTGTATGAATATGGGACTGTGTATAGGATAAGGTTTGCCTTTCATCATCCCAACTCGTCTTATTTAATATGCTCAATCAATTCCACATCATTCATTAAATTAATCCATCCCGATGCTCTTTAGTGGAATTGGTGGATAAAACATGTAAGAGTCATCATGCAAAATCCTTTTTTTAAAAGAAACTCAACAGTTTTAAACATGTCAATTTCAAACAGTTTTTTATAATGCGAAATGGTTCTAAGCATTCATTCAAGGATTCCTCTACAAAGGGAATTGCCTCGGCAGTTGATGTCTTTGGATTGTCGCTATCATTCAAGACTGAAAATCCACTTTTGCCCCTGCACAAGCGAACGTGCATCAATATGATATTATGCAACATCAAAGTAAATTCAAATTGCACATCCATTTTGGCTCGGGTCGAGACTTTATCCTAGTCAGGTCACTACCAAGATCTGTCATGCCCACAATCTTGTCATATCAACTTCTCATAAATGTATCTTTGATAGTTGGGCCAATTGCAACCTCGTGTACTTTTTCAAATGCTTTCTCATCAGACCGAAAAAGTAATACTCTGAAACATGAAGTAAATGAGTCAGAAAATTAAACGGGGCTAACCTAATGCATGCTACTGGAAATGGCTTGAAAAATGATTTTTTTTTTTTTAAACAATGAAATGTTTTTTGTTTTTGAAAATTTTTTTTAGGAGGAAGCATGAGAAAGTCCAGCCCTCAGGATTTCTCCGTGGATGATATTTTCTTTTCATGGTTGGATATTGTCATTGGACTGGTTTGGTATACCCCATCATGTCCTCAAAATTGAAAATAAAATTGTAATTTCATTGAATAGAATCAAATGAATTACATTATTGGAATGGAAAATGCAAACAAGAAAACCTTAAAAACGAAAGCGATAATTGAAATTTCAAAAAGCAGAAAATCCTAAACAAAACTTGAAATCCTAGAAGACAAGAACTTCTTCACTCAGTGACAGCGTTTGCGCCTTCATCATGGTTGGACAGAGGATCTTTCTGATTACTGCTAAAGGAGAACTCCTTTGTATCAAAGAGGTCTTGGACCTTATGTTTCAAAACATAGCAATCATTAGCGGAATGACCAATCTCTCCAATGTGATAGTCACATTTCTCGGAGGGATTATATGCAGAATAACGCTCGGGATTTGGTCGCTTCGGCTCAGTAGAGAGTAATCCCTTCTTTTGGAGAACAGGCAAAACTTCGAATAGGGATCCAGGAAGAGGTGTAAATTGCCTCCTAACATTACGTCGTTGACCCGAGAACTGATATCCTCCACCTTGTTGCTCAATAGAAATCTTAATTACCGGAGCACGATTGGACGTATCACGATTCAGTTGAGAGTAGGCCATATTAATCTCAGCTTCAGGGTCCCTCTCATTCTTGGTAGAAAATCTCTTGTTGGATGGCTCAGTAAACCACCCTTCTTTTATCCCCATCTCGATCTGTTCACCCACCGGGATAAGTTGGTTGAAGCTTTCGACGTACATACAAGCCATTCGGTTACGAAACTCAGAAGGGAGGGTCTTCAGAAACAACTTCATCAGATCTTTATTGGTAGGCTCAGGAGTGATTTGAGCTGCTAGGTTTCTCCATCTTACAGCATATTCTTTGAATGACTCGCTCCTTTTCTTTTCCATCCGCTCCAGGTCTTCTCGGGAAGGTGCGATGTCCATGTTGAACTTGTACTGTGTGAGGAACGCGTCAGCCACTTCGTTCCAGGTGTCAAAGAGGTTCACTTTCTTCATTACATACCAGTTTAGTGCGGGTCCAGTCAAACCCGCATGGAATGATTGGATCATGAGGGGCTCATTTTTGACGTGCTGGGCCATGCGCACGTGATACATTTGCAGATGAGATTTTGGGCAAGATGTACCGTCATACTTCTCAAACTCTGGCATTTTAAACTTGCCGGGCATTTTGACCTTCTCATAAACTGAGAGGTCGAATGGGACTGAGCTTTGTGATTCCTGCAGTTGTCTCACTTTCTCTTCCAGCTTTGCAACGCGCTCATCTTGATCTGTCTTAGGAGCACTGTCAAGCTTGACTTTTCCAACAAGGACCGAGTCATCATCCAACCCAGGCATGTCGTCATCAATTGTTTGAACCTTATTTACTTGCTTCGGGATAACTATTTCGGGAAAGGCAGGTGGAGCTGTTGGATTTGCTTGGAGGAATTGGAGTTGATCCGTCACAAGCTGTATAGAGGCGAGTACTTGTTGAAGTTGAGTCTCTACAGCGACATACGATCACGTATTTCAGTTTGGTCAACCATTCCAGCTCTTGATCGCCTAAGGGGAAAAAGGGGAATATGTAAGAACGAGGTATAATAAGAAAACCAATCCATGACAACAATCTATTTTTTAGTCAAGAAAAGTCCACATATGAAAAGGATTTTCTAAAAAATGGACTAGGAAAACAGAGACATGGGATGCCCCAGTAGGGACGAAAATTTTAAAAAAAAAACATGAGCTAGGAAGAGCCAAGACATGAATTGAAAACAAATTTCCAGTTTTTTTATTTTTCAAATGATTCGTTGCATGGCAATTTCCTCATTTCATTTTTAATTGACAAAGGAATTAAATCAATGATTGACCTAAATTGTCATGAACCGACCCAAAAGTATAACAAAATAAATTGCATGGTACAGGGATAAGAGACTTACTTTACCAAATAAAATCAATGGCAATCACATAGACACACGCATGATACGTGAGGCTCGATTTCTATTTAAAAGGCTTAACAAAGTGGAGCTAAGAGGGTGATCTGATCGTTGCAGTCTCACATTAACTTCAAGTCCCCTTAACTCTGGGCTCAGTCGAATGGAATGTCCAATAGTCACGCAGTCTCGCAGATATGGACAAAACACATTTCGACACCATGAAAAACTTTCGGGGAAGAGAAGGTCAACCTCTACATAGCAGTCTCGCTTTGGAGGAAGAATACTTCTCAACACCATCCTAGAAATCCTATCGCAACCCAGGTTGGACCGCAGGTTGTGTGTGCAAATAGTGTGGTGCTAAAGCAATAAAGCATGCACGACAATTTAAATGCAAACAACACTTCTAATTGGAAAAATAAATCATTCATCCCACACTCCAATCTGCAAAACAAGGATTAGCACAGACTACTCCCCTTATATCTCCCATTTGCAAAAGCATTTAACACCTTAAAAATGTTAGGGACGTACCTGGGATCCTCGCTGCCAAACAAAAACATTTTTGAAAGAAAAATTGGCCTAAGTCCACTAAGTGTTTTAACACAAGTCACCAGCGGAGTCGCCAAGCTGTCGCGACCCAATTTTTCGGGTTTACCACCTAAAACTAGGTTGATGGACTACTAAGCCTTTAAGCTTAGCTCGGGCTCTCCCAAGCCCATACCAAATCGCGACTTAGGGATTTTGACATGCAAAAGCTTATTATCTAGGAGTCGCCACTAATCAGTTTAGGGTAGGTCGATTAGACACCTAAGTAAAATAACGGGAGGATTATCTTACTCCTACGAACCAGAGATTTTGGGTACGGGGACTTGATTACACTAGACTATCCTAGTGCCCTTTCGGTACCATTTCTTTTAATTTCAAAATGTTTTGCAAGCAGCTTGATTTGATTTTAATTGAGCTTCCTAACATGTGAGATGATCATACATGTGCGCAAACCACCAATTTAACTCATCAAGAAAGCAATTAAATAATGCAAAAACATACCTTAAAGCAACGAAAGCATCTGCAATGTTAGATCAAAAATCATATAGACAATCCTAGATATGATTTCTAATTAACACGCAATTTCAATTTTTTTGTTTTCACTTTATTTAATGAAAATCATGCGATGCATGCTAATAATCTAATATGACATGACGACATGACCTAAACTATATGACATGAAGAAATGCAATAATTAAATGCAATCTGAATGATCTAATTATGATAACATGCAATGCGATGCAATGACATACAAAATTATTTAAACTAAAATGACACGCCTCATGCAACTTAATATGCGAGCTATATGTCATGTGACATTTATTGAGTGACTTAATCTAATGACAAGAAAGTTCTAATTAAATGAACTTAATGAAAACTAGATGACGTGCATTTGACATTTCTATTTTTAAAAATGCAATCTATCCTAAAAATTGAAATTAACTTATGCAGAGACAAATTTTTGTATTTTCTTGCATGAAATTCGAATGCAAAAATGATCTAGTTAGATTAAAATTCTATCTAATTTAAAATAAGGATTAGGTCATATTAAATCCTAATTTAAATTGAGACATTATCTTAACATAACATGCAATCATATTTAATATGCAATGACGTGCAAAGCATGCCCTAATTCTACATGACATATGCATGATATTTTATTTTTAACAATGTTCGAAATTTAAAATTGCCACGTAATTAAACATGCAACTTAAATTAAACAAAAACTAAAATCCTAAATGAATGCATTTTTTGTTTTTATATTTTTAAATCTAAAATAAAATCTATATTCTAGATATGCAAAATAACAAGAAATATTCTAAAAAACAAATTGAAACATAATTCGAATATCTTTTTGATTTTTTTTTCTTAGTGATTTTCTAAAGCAAGCAATTATTAACTAAATCTTAAATCTAAACAAGCAAGATATTCAACAAAATAAAGGATTAAAATAAACGAAAAAATAACCCGTTATCTCACCGGTCAAATTAACGATTACTTTTAACCCCGTACATCACGACAAGAAATCAAAATAATTAAAAATCTAATCCAAAATCTTATGGATCAAATTAATAATTAAATTAATTCAACAATTGATATACCATAAACAAACCTCAAGAGTTAATACAATTAAAAAAATGACCCGAAATCTTACGGGTCAAATTAATAATTAAATTAATCTTTAGGGACAAATCCTATAGGTAATGCCTAGAAGAACTATCACCTAAAACTAACCTCACAAAATTCAACTTAAACACTAATAATAAAATTACCTAAAAGTAAAGTAAAATAACATAAAATAATAAAAATAAAAATAAAAATAAAAATAAAAAATAAAAGAAAAAACAATGTAAGGAACAATGGAGGGGAGCACGCTCGTTGGTCCGGCCAAGGGATTCGCCGGCAGCGATGAGCACGGAGACGGTGGTGCGATGGTCGGCGTGGGCGGAAGAGGGCTTCGATCGGCGCTTGGGTCCCAGGTCGGAGCGGCGGTGGCGTAGAGACGGATCGGATGCGTGCGGCGGGGGGAAGCTCGGAAGGCTCGTGGTTTGCTCGGGACGGCGCGGATCGATGTGGGGAAGCTCGGACGGCTCACGGGTGCGGAGTTGGTGGTGCGGCGAGAGGCAGCGAAGCGGTCTCTTGGCTATCTTTGGGGCTCCGGGCGTGAGAGCAACGTAGAGGTGCAGGCGGCGGCAATTGCGTCGGCACATGGTGGAAGCTCGTCGCTCGGGCGGATCTGCGAGCGGCTCCGGCGTTGCTGGATCCTGCGGAGGCGCGAGCTCGGGCTTCGGGTTGTGATGGCGTGGGCGTCGCGCGGAAGAGACGAGCTTCGGGCGGTGGAGGCGTGGGCGTGGGCGGCTGTGGTTCACCGAAGAAGACGATGAACAGCCCTTCCCCTTTTTGCTTTTCTTTTTTTTTCTTTTTGGTTTTTTTTCTTTCCCGCCGGGCTGCCCTCTCTCACGTCACTTCGTCTCTCTTTGCTTTTTGCTTTTCCCGACTTCTTCTTTTTCCTCTGTAGCTTGTCAGAGGAGAAAAGAATGATTTCCTTTTCTTTCCCTGGACAATCGACGGAGAGGGTCCTCTCACCTCTCCCTTTTCACGAATCCTCTCCCTTTTCTTTTTCTTTTGATTTTTTGTTCTTTTTGATTCAGAGAAAACCCCTCCAGAACCAAAACCGAAGAAGCTCCCCCCTAATTTCTTCTCACCGTGCCCCTTTTATATCGAAAAGAAATTGACTTTTTAATTGCTCATTTAAATCCATCTCCGCAATCTTTTTTCAGCTTATCCCATATTGATAATGATCCAAAATCACGATGGAATTTTTCAAATCCAAATCTTGCCAAGATCAATTGCAACAATTTTTTTAACCAAATGCCCTATCCAAAAATCCATCATATCCCAATAAAATTTCAAGATTTCTATTTTTCCATAAGATAATTTCTAATCATTAGAAAAAAAAAAAATGGGCCTGGGCCAACTTGCTTTTGTGGGCTTAGTCCATCTAATTTGAAACTCAAAACCACTAATTCGACCCATCCGCTGTCCTAAAAATAAAAATGCAAAACATGTAAATTAAAAGTAAACTCACCTAAAATTAATGCTATGCAAATGAATTATAATATTTTCAAAAGATAAATTAACCCCTAATGACTAAATGGGCCGCCAAAATTTAGGTGTCAACATCTCTGCTCATTGGGGATATGTCTCCTGTAAAGATGGGCATTGGGATACGAAAGCACGCCAGGATAATATAAAAGGAATCTGGGCTACAAAAGCACGCCAGGTCAATTTAAAAGGACACCGGGCTACAGAAGCACGCCGGTCGATAAAAGGGAGACTCTGGGCTATGAAAGCACGCCAGGTCAATTTTAAAAGACACCGAGCTACAAAAGCACGCCGGGTCAATAAAGAGGGACCTTGGGCTACGAAAGCACGCCAGGTCAATTTTAAAGGACACCGAGCTACAAAAGCACGCCGGGTCAATAAAGAGGGACTCTGGGCTACGAAAGCACGCCAGGTCAATTTTAAAGGACACCGGGCTACAAAAGCACGCCGGGTCAATAAAGAAGGACTCTGGGCTACGAAAGCACGCCGGGTCTATAAATAGGGACTCTGGGCTACGAAAGCACGCCAGGTCAATTTTAAAGGACACCGGGCTACAAAAGCACCCCGGGTCAATAAAGAGGGACTCTGGGCTACAAAAGCACGCTAGGTCAATTTTAAAGGACAGCTTGACCGAGTCAAGTGTCGAGAATGGGTAGAGATATACTTACCGCTAATATCTCCGATTCTTTGGGATATGTCTTTTGGAACTTAGATATCCCTGTGGAGGCCTCTCACCTCCTGGTAGAAATAAATTTTGGAACATTAAGGATGCACCTTGAATGCTCATGATGATTTCTCATCTCCTCATATCATGAGGCATCTTGAAAAGAACCTGAATGTTAGGAGCTTTTGAGTCTTTGAGAAAACATTATCTGTCAGACATGATTAGAGCAAAAATGCATTCACCAAAGAAATAAGCAATTAAAGCTATTATGGAATGCAAACTTCAAAAACTACTGAAGTTTTTATCAATTCACTCAAGGTTCATGCATAATGACTTTTGCATCATCCGAATTTCCACTAGAGAGAGTTATCGTTCAAGACAATTTTCACTCATGACATGGATTTCTTAAGAATACTAAATGAGAGACTTTCGGTTAGAAAGGACTTTCACTCACTCTCATTTAGAATGGCTATTTTATGAGAATCACTCAATTTCATCATATCGACATGGGTCCAAATATTCTCGCAAGCAGTACGATCTTACCAATTTGAGAGGTCTTTAACAGGGACCATAATGTGGGCTTGGCCAACGGCTTAACAAATGGACTCTTTGAGTCAAGGCTATTGAATGAACAGTCTTGTAATCATTTCCGGGTTTATAAGTCAAGAACCCTGCAAACATGAGAAAGAAATAATCTTGCTCGCACTTCTTCGAGCGATGCTTATAAACATATGAACTCCTACGTTAATTCAAGTGCCCTAATCTGAAGAGACTTTGTAAGGGACGTAACGTAGGTTGGGTTCATAGGTTAAGAAATGAAAGGATCATTAGGCTCAAAATGTGTGTAAAGGGTGAGAGTTGATGATCATCTTGGCATTGCCACCACTTTTCTTTTTCACCATCGGGGATTTTCTTCATGAAGTGCCCCCATTGATTGTAAAAACTCGGCATTTGAGTTCTTTGAGTATTGCTCCATTAGGATTCAATTCTTGCAATTGACTTATTTTGACTTTCTTTTTTCATCTATGGGCATTGGCCTTGCTTTTACTAGGCACACTGCTTTTTTAAGCCCCTAGTTCTCATGCATTTTTCTTCACTTCTTTTTCATGGGCATCGGCCTTGCTTTTACCAGGCACACTGCGTTTTCATGCCCCTTAGTTCTATTTTGAATTCAATTCTTGTTCATAATGCATGCGTCAAGCAATTACACTTTAAATGACACTAGAATTTTTCAATAGTCTTCATTTGCCTTTTGCCTTGCCCCAGTGTGGGGGATTGATCATCAACTGGGTTTAAAAGAAATGAAATTGCAGGCTCAAGTGGGCTATGCAAAGGATATTAGTGTATAGGATAGAGAAAGAATTGCTCTTCGTCATCCCAAGGCACTTAAATTAACACATGAATTCAATGTAATAGCATAACTTGAAGATTGATGCAAGTGAAAGTAAGAAAATTTCAGTTCATTTTCCTCACCTCATGATGCCATTTGATCCCTTAGTTGCCCCGATGTGGGGTGATTCTTGACAAGGGTGATTTAAAAAGAATATTCATAAGTGTATGGGCTCAAAAGGGTTAAGCAATGGATCACTTGGAGTGTTTGGGATAGAGAAATGAATTGCTTCTCATCATTTTGGTTGCCGTACCTTTTGCGAGAGAACTCTTTACCTTATGGATATGAACCTCCCTACACTCAACTCACAAGTGTATGAATATGGGACTGTGTATAGGATAAGGTTTGCCTTTCATCATCCCGACTCGTCTTATCTAATATGCTCAATCAATTCCACATCATTCATTAAATTAATCAATCCTGATGCTCTTTAGTGGAATTGGTGGATAAAACATGTAAGATTCATCATGCAAAATCCTTTTTTTATAAGAAACTCAACAGTTTTAAACATGTCAATTTCAAACAGTTTTCTATAATGCGAAATGGTTCTAAGCATTCATTCAAGGATTCCTCTACAAAGGGAATTTCCTCGGCAGTTGATGTCTTTGGATTGTCGCTATCATTCAAGATTGAAAATCCACTTTTGCCCTGCACAAGCGAACGTGCATCAATATGATATTATGCAACATCAAAGTAAATTCAAATTGCGCATCCATTTTGGCTCGGGTCGAGACTTTATCCTAGTCAGGTCACTACCAAGATCTGTCATGCCCATAATCTTGTCATATCAACTTTTCAGAAATGTATCTTTGATAGTTGGGCCAATTGCAACCTGGTGTACTTTTTCAAATGCTTTCTCATCAGACCGAAAAAGTAATGCTCTGAAACATGAAGTAAATGAGTCAGAAAATTAAACGGGGCTAACCTAATGCATGCTATTGGAAATGGCTTGAAAAATGATTTTTTTTTTTAAACAATGAAATGTTTTTTGTTTTTGAAATTTTTTTTTAGGAGGAAGCATGAGAAAGTCCAGCCCTCAGGATTTCTCCGTGGATGATATTTTCTTTTCATGGTTGGATATTGTCATTGGACTGGTTTGGTATACCCCATCATGTCCTCAAAATTGAAAAAAATTGTAATTTCATTGAATAGAATCAAATGAATTACATTAATGGAATGGAAAATGCAAACAAGAAAAACCTTAAAAACGAAAGCGATAATTGAAATTTCAAAAAGCAGAAAATCCTAAACAAAACTTGAAATCCTAGAAGACAAGAACTTCTTCACTCAGTGATAGCGTTTGCGCCTTCATCATGGTTGGACAGAGGATCTTTCTGATTACTGCTAAAAGAGAACTCCTTTGCATCAAAGAGGTCTTGGACCTTATGTTTCAAAACATAGCAATCATTAGCGGAATGACCAATCTCTCCCATGTGATAGACACATTTCTCGGAGGGATTATATGGAGAATAACGCTCAGGATTTGGTCACTTCGGCTCAGTAGAGAGTAATCCCTTCTTTTGGAGAATAGGCAAAACTTCGGATAGGGATCTAGGAAAAGGTGTAAATTGCCTCCTAACATTACGTCGTTGACCCGAGAACTAATATCCTCCACCTTGTTGCTCAGTAGAAATCTTAATTACCGGAGCACGATTCAGTTGATAGTAGGCCATATTAATCTCAGCTTCAGGGTCCCTCTCATTCTTGGTAGAAAATCTCTTGTTGGATGGCTCATAAGTTTGTTGATTGACGTATTCCTAAAATTCGAGTACAAAATTTTTATAAGGAGGATCGAATGAAATATTTGAGATTTTTTATTAGGTTAAAGAAAAGGTGGTGGTACCCACTTTAAATAAAGAAAGAAAAAGAAAACAAAAAGCAGAAGATGTAAAAAGGAAAGGAAAGCGCACGTTCGGGCAGCAGAAGGAAAGAGGAAAGAAGAAGAAAGAAAAGAAGAAGAAGAAGAAGAAGAAGAAGAAGAAGAAAGAGAAGAAAGTAGAGAGAGGGCTTTGTGTGTTCACGTCGTAGGCAACTCACCAAGCTTATTTACAATACCCGGTAAGTGATCGCACTTTTCGTTCTTCTAATCGGAGTAGTTTCGGAGTTAGGGTTTGAAATTCGGAATTTGGGAAAATCGAGCGGCGAAGTCCGATTTTGGTCGATAGTGTGCTTTTGTGAGGAATTGCAAAAAGATCCTACAACTCTTGGTCTGTCGCTGATTATTTATTTCATCCGATGTCCAAACTTCTTGATTTGTGTGAATGTTATATAAATCCAATGTATGCAAGTCCAAAAAAAAAGAAAAAAAAAAATCCTAAGTTGTAACAAGATTGAAGCATGGAGTAAATCATGAATTTCTGGTTGGTGATGAGACACATCCTCAACGAAAACATACCAAGAGTACATGTGAAGACCTAATAGCAAGAAGCTATTTGTGAGTTTAGAAAGGAAAGACACAGATATTCTCATAAGTTTGTTAATTGACGTATTCCTAAATTTCGAGTACGAAATTTTTATAAGGAGGATCGAACGTAATATTTGAGATTTTTTATTAGGTTAAAGAAAAGGTGGTGGGACCCACTTTAAATAAAGACAGAAAAAGAAAACAAAAAGCTGAAGATGTAAAAAGGAAAGGAAAGCCCACGTTCGGGCAGCAGAAGGAAAGAGGAAAGAAGAAGAAAGAAAAGAAGAAGAAGAAGAAGAAGAAGAAGAAGAAGAAGAAGAAGAAAGTGAAGAAAGTAGAGAGTGGGCTTTGTGTGTTCACGTCGTAGGCAACTCAACAAGCTTATTTACAACGCCCGGTAAGTGATCGCACTTTTCGTTCTTCCAATCGGAGTAGTTTCAGAGTTAGGGTTTGAAATTCGGAATTTGGGAAAATCCACCGGCAAAGTCCGATTTTGGTCGATAGTGTGCTTTTGTGAGGAATTGCAAATACATTCCAAAACTCTTGGTCTGTCGCTGATTATTTATTTCATCCGATGTCCAAACTTCTTGATTTGTGTGAATGATATATAAATCCAATGTATGCAAGTCCAAAAAAAAAAGAAAAAAAAATCCTAAGTTGTAACAAGATTCAAGCATGGAGTAATTCATGAATTTCTGGTAGGTGATGAGACACATCCTCAACGAAAATATACCAAGAGTATATGTGAAGATCTAATAGCAGGAAGCTATTTGAGAGTTTAGAAAGGAAAGACACAGATATTCTCATAAGTTTGTTGATTGACGTATTCCTAAATTTCGATGACGAAATTTTTATACGGAGGATAGAATGTAATATTTGAGATTTTTTATTAGGTTAAAGAAAAGGTGGTGGGACCCACTTTAAATAAAGAAAGAAAAAGAAAACAAAAAGCCGAAGATGTAAAAAGGAAAGGAAAGCCCACGTTCGGGCAGCAGAAGGAAAGAGGAAAGAAGAAGAAAGAAAAGAAGAAGAAGAAGAAGAAGAAGAAAGTGAAGAAAGTAGAGAGTGGGCTTTGTGTGTTCACGTCGTAGGCAACTCAACAAGCTTATTTACAACGCCCGGTAAGTGATCGCACTTTTCGTTCTTCCAATCGGAGTAGTTTCGGAGTTAGGGTTTGAAATTTGGAATTTGGGAAAATCGAGCGGCGAAGTCCGATTTTGGTCATTAGTGTGCTTTTGTGAGGAATTGCAAATAGATCCCAGAAGTCTTGGTCTGTCGCTGATTATTTATTTCATCCGATGTCCAAACTTCTTGATTTGTGTGAATGTATATAAATCCAATGTATGCATGTCCAGAAAAAGAAAACAAAATCCAAAGTTGTAACAAGATTGAAGCATGGAGTAAATCATGAATTTCTGGTTGGTGATGAGACACATCCTCAACGAAAACATACCAAGAGTATATGTGAAGATCTAATAGCAGGAAGCTATTTGGGAGTTTAGAAAGGAAAGACACAGATATTCTCATAAGTTTGTTGATTGACGTATTCCTAAATTTCGAGTACGAAATTTTTATAAGGAGGATCGAACGTAATATTTGAGATTTTTTATTAGGTTAAAGAAAAGGTGGTGGGACCCACTTTAAATAAAGACAGAAAAAGAAAACAAAAAGCTGAAGATGTAAAAAGGAAAGGAAAGCCCACGTTTGGGCAGCAGAAGGAAAGAGGGAAGAAGAAGAAACAAAAGAAGAAGAAGAAGAAGAAGAAGAAAGTGAAGAAAGTAAAGAGTTGGCTTTGTGTGTTCACGTCGTAGGCAACTCAACAAGCTTATTTACAACGCCTGGTAAGTGATCGCACTTTTCGTTCTTCCAATCGGAGTAGTTTCGGAGTTAGGGTTTGAAATTCGGAATTTGGGAAAATCCACCGGCAAAGTCCGATTTTGGTCGATAGTGTGCTTTTGTGAGGAAATGCAAATATATCCCAGAACTCTTGGTCTGTCGCTGATTATTTATTTCATCCGATGTCCAAACATCTTGATTTGTGTGAATGTTCTATAAATCCAATGTATGCAACTCCAGAACAAAAGAAAAAAAAAATCCTAAGTTGTAACAAGATTCAAGCATGGAGTAATTCATGAATTTCTGCTTGGTGATGAGACACATCCTCAACGAAAATATACCAAGAGTATATGTGAAGATCTAATAGCAGGAAGCTATGTGAGAGTTTAGAGAGGAAAGACACAGATATTCTCAAAAGTTTGTTGATTGACGTATTCCTAAATTTCGAGTACGAAATTTTTATAAGGAGGATCGAATGAAATATTTGAGATTTTTTATTAGGTTAAAGAAAAGGTGGTGGGACCCACTTTAAATAAAGAAAGAAAAAGAAAACAAAAAGCTGAAGATGTAAAAAGGAAAGGAAAGCCCATGTTTGGGCAGCAGAAGGAAAGAGGGAAGAAGAAGAAACAAAAGAAGAAGAAGAAGAAGAAGAAAAAGTGAAGAAAGTAAAGAGTTGGCTTTGTGTGTTCACGTCGTAGGCAACTCAACAAGCTTATTTACAACGCCCGGTAAGTGATCGCACTTTTCGTTCTTCCAATCGGAGTAGTTTCGGAGTTAGGGTTTGAAATTCGGAATTTGGGAAAATCCATCGGCAAAGTTCGATTTTGGTCGATAGTGTGCTTTTGTGAGGAATTGCAAATATATCCCAGAACTCTTGGTCTGTCGCTGATTATTTATTTCATCCGATGTCCAAACATCTTGATTTGTGTGAATGTTCTATAAATCCAATGTATGCATGTCCAGAAAAAAAAGAAAAACAAAATCCAAAGTTGTAACAAGATTGAAGCATGGAGTAAATCATGAATTTCTGGTTGGTGATGAGACACATCCTCAACGAAAACATACCAAGAGTATATGTGAAGATCTAATAGCAAGAAGCTATCTGGGAGTTTAGAAAGGAAAGACACAGATATTCTCATAAGCTTGTTGATTGACGTATTCCTAAATTTCGAGGACGAAATTTTGATAAGGAGGATAGAATGTAATATTTGAGATTTTTATTAGGTTAAAGAAAAGGTGGTGGGACCCACTTTAAATAAAGAAAGAAAAAGAAAACAAAAAGCTGAAGATGTAAAAAGGAAAGGAAAGCCCACGTTTGGGCAGCAGAAGGAAAGAGGGAAGAAGAAGAAACAGAAGAAGAAGAAGAAGAAGAAGAAGAAAGTGAAGAAAGTAAAGAGTTGGCTTTGTGTGTTCACGTCGTAGGCAACTCAACAAGCTTATTTACAACGCCCGGTAAGTGATCGCACTTTTCGTTCTTCCAATCGAGTAGTTTCGGAGTTAGGGTTTGAAATTCGGAATTTGGGAAAATCCACCGGCAAAGTCCGATTTTGGTCGATAGTGTGCTTTTGTGAGGAATTGCAATATATCCCAGAACTCTTGGTTTGTCGCTGATGATTTATTTCATCCGATGTCCAAACATCTTGATTAGTGTGAATGTTCTATAAATCCAATGTATGCAACTCCAGAACAAAAGAAAAAAAAAATCCTAAGTTGTAACAAGATTCAAGCATGGAGTAACTCATGAATTTCTGCTTGGTGATGAGACACATCCTCAACGAAAATATACCAAGAGTATCTGTGAAGATCTAATAGCAGGAAGCTATCTGAGAGTTTCGAAAAGGAAAGACACAGATATTCTCATAAGTTTGTTGATTGACGTATTCCTAAATTTCGATGACGAAATTTTTATAAGGAGGATAGAATGTAATATTTGAGATTTTTATTAGGTTAAAGAAAAGGTGGTGGGACCCACTTTAAATAAAGAAAGAAAAAGAAAACAAAAAGCAGAAGATGTAAAAAGGAGAGGAAAGCCCACGTTCGGGCACAGAAGGAAAGAGGAAAGAAGAAGAAAGAAAAGAAGAAGAAGAAGAAGAAGAAGAAAGTGAAGAAAGTAGAGAGTGGGCTTTGTGTGTTCACGTCGTAGGCAACTCAACAAGCTTATTTACAATGCCCGGTAAGTGATCGCACTTTTCGTTCTTCCAATTAGAGAAGTTTCGGAGTTAGGGTTTGAAATTCGCAATTTGGGAAAATCGAGCGGCGAAGTCCGATTTTGGTCGATAGTGTGCTTTTGTGAGGAATTGCAAAATGATCCTACAACTCTTCGTCTGTCGCTGATTATTTATTTCATCCGATGTCCAAACTTCTTGATTTGTGTGAATGTTCTATAAATCCAATGTATGCATGTCCAGAAAAAAAGAAAAACAAAATCCAAAGTTGTAACAAGATTGAAGCATGGAGTAAATCATGAATTTCTGGTTAGTGATGAGACACATCCTCAACGAAAACATACCAAGAGTATATGTGAAGATCTAATAGCAAGAAGCTATCTGGGAGTTTAGAAAGGAAAGACACAGATATTCTCATAAGCTTGTTGATTGACGTATTCCTAAATTTCGAGTACGAAATTTTTATAAGGAGGATCGAATGAAATATTTGAGATTTTTTATTAGGTTAAAGAAAAGGTGGTGGGACCCACTTTAAATAAAGAAAGAAAAAGAAAACAAAAAGCTGAAGATGTAAAAAGGAAAGGAAAGCCCATGTTTGGGCAGCAGAAGGAAAGAGGGAAGAAGAAGAAACAAAAGAAGAAGAAGAAGAAGAAGAAAAAGTGAAGAAAGTAAAGAGTTGGCTTTGTGTGTTCACGTCGTAGGCAACTCAACAAGCTTATTTACAACGCCCGGTAAGTGATCGCACTTTTCGTTCTTCCAATCGGAGTAGTTTCGGAGTTAGGGTTTGAAATTCGGAATTTGGGAAAATCCACCGGCAAAGTCCGATTTTGGTCGATAGTGTGCTTTTGTGAGGAATTGCAAATATATCCAGAACTCTTGGTTTGTCGCTGATGATTTATTTCATCCGATGTCCAAACATCTTGATTAGTGTGAATGTTCTATAAATCCAATGTATGCAACTCCAGAACAAAAGAAAAAAAAAATCCTAAGTTGTAACAAGATTCAAGCATGGAGTAACTCATGAATTTCTGCTTGGTGATGAGACACATCCTCAACGAAAATATACCAAGAGTATCGTGAAGATCTAATAGCAGTGAAGCTATCCGAGAGTTTCGAAAAGGAAAGACACGATATTCTCATAAGTTTGTTGATTGACGTATTCCTAAATTTCGATGACGAAATTTTTATAAGGAGGATAGAATGTAATATTTGAGATTTTTTATTAGGTTAAAGAAAAGGTGGTGGGACCCACTTTAAATAAAGAAAGAAAAAGAAAACAAAAAGCAGAAGATGTAAAAAGGAGAGGAAAGCCCACGTTCGGGCAAGAAGGAAAGAGGAAAGAAGAAGAAAGAAAAGAAGAAGAAGAAGAAGAAGAAGAAAGTGAAGAAAGTAGAGAGTGGGCTTTGTGTGTTCACGTCGTAGGCAACTCAACAAGCTTATTTACAATGCCCGGTAAGTGATCGCACTTTTCGTTCTTCCAATTAGAGAAGTTTCGGAGTTAGGTTTGAAATTCGCAATTTGGGAAAATCGAGCGGCGAAGTCCGATTTTGGTCGATAGTGTGCTTTTGTGAGGAATTGCAAAATGATCCTACAACTCTTCGTCTGTCGCTGATTATTTATTTCATCCGATGTCCAAACTTCTTGATTTGTGTGAATGTTCTATAAATCCAATGTATGCATGTCCAGAAAAAAAAGAAAAACAAAATCCAAAGTTGTAACAAGATTGAAGCATGGAGTAAATCATGAATTTCTGGTTAGTGATGAGACACATCCTCAACGAAAACATACCAAGAGTATCTGTGAAGATCTAATAGCAGGAAGCTATCTGAGAGTTTCGAAAGGAAAGACACAGATATTCTCATAAGTTTGTTGATTGACGTATTCCTAAATTTCGATGACGAAATTTTTATAAGGAGGATAGAATGTAATATTTGAGATTTTTTATTAGGTTAAAGAAAAGGTGGTGGGACCCACTTTAAATAAAGAAAGAAAAAGAAAACAAAAAGCAGAAGATGTAAAAAGGAGAGGAAAGCCCACGTTCGGGCACGAAGGAAAGAGGAAAGAAGAAGAAAGAAAAGAAGAAGAAGAAGAAGAAGAAGAAGAAGAAGAAAGTGAAGAAAGTAGAGAGTGGGCTTTGTGTGTTCACGTCGTAGGCAACTCAACAAGCTTATTTACAATGCCCGGTAAGTGATCGCACTTTTCGTTCTTCCAATCGAGAAGTTTCGGAGTTAGGGTTTGAAATTCGCAATTTGGGAAAATCGAGCGGCGAAGTCCGATTTTGGTCGATAGTGTGCTTTTGTGAGGAATTGCAAAATGATCCTACAACTCTTCGTCTGTCGCTGATTATTTATTTCATCCGATGTCCAAACTTCTTGATTTGTGTGAATGTTCTATAAATCCAATGTATGCATGTCCAGAAAAAAAGAAAACAAAATCCAAAGTTGTAACAAGATTGAAGCATGGAGTAAATCATGAATTTCTGGTTGGTGATGAGACACATCCTCAACGAAAACATACCAAGAGTATATGTGAAGATCTAATAGCAGGAAGCTATTTGGGAGTTTAGAAAGGAAAGACACAGATATTCTCATAAGTTTGTTGATTGACGTATTCCTAAATTTCGAGTACGAAATTTTTATAAGGAGGATCGAACGTAATATTTGAGATTTTTTATTAGGTTAAAGAAAAGGTGGTGGGACCCACTTTAAATAAAGACAGAAAAAGAAAACAAAAAGCTGAAGATGTAAAAAGGAAAGGAAAGCCCACGTTCGGGCAGCAGAAGGAAAGAGGAAAGAAGAAGAAAGAAAAGAAGAAGAAGAAGAAGAAGAAGAAGAAGAAGAAAGTGAAGAAAGTAGAGAGTGGGCTTTGTGTGTTCACGTCGTAGGCAACTCAACAAGCTTATTTACAACGCCCGGTAAGTGATCGCACTTTTCGTTCTTCCAATCGGAGTAGTTTCAGAGTTAGGGTTTGAAATTCGGAATTTGGGAAAATCCACCGGCAAAGTCCGATTTTGGTCGATAGTGTGCTTTTGTGAGGAATTGCAAATACATTCCAAAACTCTTGGTCTGTCGCTGATTATTTATTTCATCCGATGTCCAAACTTCTTGATTTGTGTGAATGATATATAAATCCAATGTATGCAAGTCCAAAAAAAAGAAAAAAATCCTAAGTTGTAACAAGATTCAAGCATGGAGTACTTCATGAATTTCTGGTAGGTGATGAGACACATCCTCAACGAAAATATACCAAGAGTATACGTGAAGATCTAATAGCAGGAAGCTATTTGAGAGTTTAGAAAGGAAAGACAAGTATATTCTCATAAGTTTGTTGATTGACGTATTCCTAAATTTCGATGACGAAATTTTTATACGGAGGATAGAATGTAATATTTGAGATTTTTTATTAGGTTAAAGAAAAGGTGGTGGGACCCACTTTAAATAAAGAAAGAAAAAGAAAACAAAAAGCCGAAGATGTAAAAAGGAAAGGAAAGCCCACGTTCGGGCAGCAGAAGGAAAGAGGAAAGAAGAAGAAAGAAAAGAAGAAGAAGAAGAAGAAGAAGAAAGTGAAGAAAGTAGAGAGTGGGCTTTGTGTGTTCACGTCGTAGGCAACTCAACAAGCTTATTTACAACGCCCGGTAAGTGATCGCACTTTTCGTTCTTCCAATCGGAGTAGTTTCGGAGTTAGGGTTTGAAATTTGGAATTTGGGAAAATCGAGCGGCGAAGTCCGATTTTGGTCATTAGTGTGCTTTTGTGAGGAATTGCAAATAGATCCCAGAAGTCTTGGTCTGTCGCTGATTATTTATTTCATCCGATGTCCAAACTTCTTGATTTGTGTGAATGTATATAAATCCAATGTATGCATGTCCAGAAAAAAAGAAAAACAAAATCCAAAGTTGTAACAAGATTGAAGCATGGAGTAAATCATGAATTTCTGGTGGGTGATGAGACACATCCTCAACGAAAACATACCAAGAGTATATGTGAAGATCTAATAGCAAGAAGCTATCTGGGAGTTTAGAAAGGAAAGACACAGATATTCTCATAAGCTTGTTGATTGATGTATTCCTAAATTTCGAGGACGAAATTTTGATAAGGAGGATAGAATGTAATATTTGAGATTTTTTATTAGGTTAAAGAAAAGGTGGTGGGACCCACTTTAAATAAAGAAAGAAAAAGAAAACAAAAAGCTGAAGATGTAAAAAGGAAAGGAAAGCCCACGTTTGGGCAGCAGAAGGAAAGAGGGAAGAAGAAGAAACAAAAGAAGAAGAAGAAGAAGAAGAAGAAAGTGAAGAAAGTAAAGAGTTGGCTTTGTGTGTTCACGTCGTAGGCAACTCAACAAGCTTATTTACAACGCCCGGTAAGTGATCGCACTTTTCGTTCTTCCAATCGGAGTAGTTTCGGAGTTAGGGTTTGAAATTCGGAATTTGGGAAAATCCACCGGCAAAGTCCGATTTTGGTCGATAGTGTGCTTTTGTGAGGAATTGCAAATATATCCAGAACTCTTGGTCTGTCGCTGATTATTTATTTCATCCGATGTCCAAACATCTTCATTTGTGTGAATGTTCTATAAATCCAATGTATGCAACTCCAGAACAAAAGAAAAAAAAAATCCTAAGTTGTAACAAGATTCAAGCATGGAGTAATTCATGAATTTCTGCTTGGTGATGAGACACATCCTCAACGAAAATATACCAAGAGTATATGTGAAGATCTAATAGCAGGAAGCTATGTGAGAGTTTAGAGAGGAAAGACAGATATTCTCAAAAGTTTGTTGATTGACGTATTCCTAAATTTCGAGTACGAAATTTTTATAAGGAGGATCGAACGTAATATTTGAGATTTTTTATTAGGTTAAAGAAAAGGTGGTGGGACCCATTTTAAATAAAGACAGAAAAAGAAAACAAAAAGCTGAAGATGTAAAAAGGAAAGGAAAGCCCACGTTTGGGCAGCAGAAGGAAAGAGGGAAGAAGAAGAAACAAAAGAAGAAGAAGAAGAAGAAGAAGAAAGTGAAGAAAGTAAAGAGTTGGCTTTGTGTGTTCACGTCGTAGGCAACTCAACAAGCTTATTTACAACGCCCGGTAAGTGATCGCACTTTTCGTTCTTCCAATCGGAGTAGTTTCGGAGTTAGGGTTTGAAATTCGGAATTTGGGAAAATCCACCGGCAAAGTCCGATTTTGGTCGATAGTGTGCTTTTGTGAGGAATTGCAAATATATCCCAGAACTCTTGGTTTGTCGCTGATGATTTATTTCATCCGATGTCCAAACATCTTGATTAGTGTGAATGTTCTATAAATCCAATGTATGCAACTCCAGAACAAAAGAAAAAAAAAATCCTAAGTTGTAACAAGATTCAAGCATGGAGTAACTCATGAATTTCTGCTTGGTGATGAGACACATCCTCAACGAAAATATACCAAGAGTATCTGTGAAGATCTAATAGCATGAAGCTATCTGAGAGTTTCGAAAGGAAAGACACAGATATTCTCATAAGTTTGTTGATTGACGTATTCCTAAATTTCGATGACGAAATTTTTATAAGGAGGATAGAATGTAATATTTGAGATTTTTTATTAGGTTAAAGAAAAGGTGGTGGGACCCACTTTAAATAAAGAAAGAAAAAGAAAACAAAAAGCAGAAGATGTAAAAAGGAGAGGAAAGCCCACGTTCGGGCACAGAAGGAAAGAGGAAAGAAGAAGAAAGAAAAGAAGAAGAAGAAGAAGAAGAAGAAGAAGAAGAAGAAGAAAGTGAAGAAAGTAGAGAGTGGGCTTTGTGTGTTCACGTCGTAGGCAACTCAACAAGCTTATTTACAATGCCCGGTAAGTGATCGCACTTTTCGTTCTTCCAATCGAGAAGTTTCGGAGTTAGGGTTTGAAATTCGCAATTTGGGAAAATCGAGCGGCGAAGTCCGATTTTGGTCGATAGTGTGCTTTTGTGAGGAATTGCAAAATGATCCTACAACTCTTCGTCTGTCGCTGATTATTTATTTCATCCGATGTCCAAACTTCTTGATTTGTGTGAATGTTCTATAAATCCAATGTATGCATGTCCAGAAAAAAAGAAAAAGAAAATCCAAAGTTGTAACGAGATTGAAGCATGGAGTAAATCATGAATTTCTGGTTGGTGATGAGACACATCCTCAACGAAAACATACCAAGAGTATATGTGAAGATCTAATAGCAAGAAGCTATTTGGGAGTTTAGAAAGGAAAGACACAGATATTCTCATAAGTTTGTTGATTGACGTATTCCTAAATTTCGAGTACGAAATTTTTATAAGGAGGATCCAACGTAATATTTGAGATTTTTTATTAGGTTAAAGAAAAGGTGGTGGGACCCACTTTAAATAAAGAAAGAAAAAGAAAACAAAAAGCTGAAGATGTAAAAAGGAAAGGAAAGCCCACGTTTGGGCAGCAGAAGGAAAGAGGAAAGAAGAAGAAAGAAAAGAAGAAGAAGAAGAAGAAGAAGAAGAAGAAAGTGAAGAAAGTAGAGAGTGGGCTTTGTGTGTTCACGTCGTAGGCAACTCAACAAGCTTATTTACAACGCCCGGTAAGTGATCGCACTTTTCGTTCTTCCAATCGGAGTAGTTTCGGAGTTAGTGTTTTAAATTCGAAATTTGGGAAAATCCACCGGCAAAGTCCGCTTTTGGTCGATAGTGTGCTTTTGTGAGGAATTGCAAATGTATCCCAGAACTCCTGGTCTGTCGCTGACTATTTATTTCATCCGATGTCCAAACTTCTTGATTTGTGTGAATGTTATATAAATCCAATGTATGCAAGTCCAGAAAAAAAGAAAAAAAAATCCTAAGTTGTAATAAGATTCAAGCATGGAGTAATTCATGAATTTCTGCTTGGTGATGAGACACATCCTCAACGAAAATATACCACGAGTATATGTGAAGATCTAACAGCAGGAAGCTATTTGGGAGTAGAGAAAGGAAAGACACAGATATTCTCATAAGTTTGTTGATTGACGTATTCCTAAATTTCGATGACGAAATTTTTATACGGAGGATAGAATGTAATATTTGAGATTTTTTATTAGGTTAAAGAAAAGGTGGTGGGACCCACTTTAAATAAAGAAAGAAAAAGAAAACAAAAAGCAGAAGATGTAAAAAGGAAAGGAAAGCCCACGATCGGGCAGCAGAAGAGAAGAGGAAAGAAGAAGAAAGAAAAGAAGAAGAAGAAGAAGAAGAAGAAGAAAGAGAAGAAACTAGAGAGAGGGCTTTGTGCGTTCACGTCGTAGGCAACTCACCAAGCTTATTTACAACGCCCCGTAAGTGACGGCACTTTTCGTTCTTCCAATCGGAGTAGTTTCGGAGTTAGGGTTTCAAATTCGGAATTTGGGAAAATCGAGCGGCGAAGTCCGATTTTGGTTGATAGTGTGCTTTTGTGAGGAATTGCAAATAGATCCCAGAACTCTTGGTCTGTCGCTGATTATTTATTTCATCCGATGTCCAAACTTCTTGATTTGTGTGAATGTTATATAAATCCAATGTATGCAAGTCTAGAAAAAAAGAAAAAAAATTCTAAGTTGTAACAAGATTGAAGCATGGAGTAATTCATGAATTTATGCTTGGTGATGAGACACATCCTCAACGAAAATAGACCAAGAGTATATGTGAAGATCTTATAGCAGTAAGCTATTTGGGAGTTTAGAAGGGAAGGACACAGATATTCTCAGAAGTTTGTTGATTGACGTATTCCTAAATTTCGAGTACGAAATTTCTATAAGGAGGATAGAATGTAATATTTGAGATTTTTTATTAGGTTAAAGAAAAGGTGGTGGGACCCACTTGAAATAAAGAAAGAAAAAGAAAACAAAAAGCAGAAGATGTAGAAAGGAAAGGAAAGCCCACGTTCGGGCAGCAGAAGAAAAGAGGAAAGAAGAAGAAAGAAAAGAAGAAGAAGAAGAAGAAAGAGAAGAAAGTAGAGAGAGGGGTTTGTGTGTTCACATCGTAGGCAACTCACCAAGCTTTTTTACAACGCCCAGTAAGTGATCGCACTTTCCGTTCTTCCAATCGGAGTAGTTTCGAAGTTAGGGTTTGAAATTCGGAATTTGGGAAAATCGAGCGGCGAAGTCCGATTTTGGTTGGTAGTGTGCTTTTGTGAGGAATTGCAAATAGATCCGAGAACTCTTGGTCTGTCTCTGATTATTTATTTCATCTGATGTCCAAACTTGTTGACTTGTGTTAATGTTATATAAATCCAATGTATCCAGGTCCAGAAAAAAAGAAAAAAAAAATCCTAAGTTGTAACAAGATTGAAGCATGGATTAATTCATGAATTTCTGCTTAGTGATGAGACACATCCTCAACGAAAATATACCAAGAGTATATGTGAAGATCTAATAGCAGGAAGCTCTTTGGGAGTTTAGAAAGGAAGGACACAGATATTCTCATATCTTTGTTGATTGACGTATTCCTAAATTTTGAGTACGAAATTTTTATAAGGAGTATAGAATGTAATATTTGAGATTTTTTATTGGGTTAAAGAAAAGGTGGTGGGACCCACTTTAAATAAAGAAAGAAAAAGAAAACAAAAAGCAGAAGATGTAGAAAGGAAAGGAAAGCCCACGTTCGGGCAGCGGAACAAAAGAGGAAAGAAGAAGAAAGAAAAGAAGAAGAAGAAGAAGAAGAAGAAGAAGAAGAAGAAAGAGAAGAAAGTAGAGAGAGGGCTTTGTGTGTTCACGTCCTAGGCAACTCACCAAGCTTATTTACAACGCCCGATAAGTGATCGCACTTTTCGTTCTTCCAATCCGAGTAGTTTCGGAGTTAGGGTTTGAAATTTGGAATTTGGGAAAATCGAGCGGCGAAGTCCGATTTTGGAGTCATTGAGCCACGTATTTTTGTAGGAATGATAGTTTAAGGTGTTGTGGAGCCGTTGGATTTTACGGATCGTGGTTTGAGTTTATGGTTTGTCTGAAACAAAATTTCGAAGTTTCCTGTGTATAGTGAACAGTATGTGTCCAACAGCTTTGGGCCCATATTTTGTCATTTTTCACCTTGATTTTGGGACGGCTAAGTTGGGATTCTTATAATATATTTGAAGGGCTTTCTATTGATTTTAAATATGTTCGGATTGAGGTTCGGAGGAGAAAGTTAAGGCGCAATCAAGTTTTGCGCTTAAACTCCGTGTTGCAAATGGCTTGAACAATCGCTTTGGTTATGCAATTTATTAGCGCATAGAAATCGTTTTGTTAACATTTAGGTATAATATAGCCGTTTCATGGTTGACGTAGTGTGTTACCCAAATTTAATGTTGTTTCTTGCTTATTTGATAGGACTGCGAGATCGAAGGATCAAATAATGTGTGTTATTTGATTTTGGGGCATCCCCAGGTGAGTAGTACTAAGGTCTTCTTTGGTTTTGTGAAACTCATGTACTAAGATAAGATTAATCGATATATACTTGTGTAGGGAAGTGATGACTTGTTTGTTGTATAATGATGGATATACTGCTTGGTAATTTTGAGTTATTGTGGGATGACAAATCTCTCTTGAAGGGTTATGCATGTTGTTTTGGTACAATTGATTTATGTGGTTATGTGATGACTATTGAAAGATGATATGTGTTATGTTGGGGAAATCAAATGTGTTGTGAATAGGTAAATGACTAAATGCTACACGATAATGAAATTTCGTGTGAGTCACCTCTAGGGTCTTGTAGTCAATGGCTAAGTGCTATATGGCGACTTGAATCACATGGGAGCTAGCTCTAGGGCCTTGTAGTCAAGGGCTAAGTGCTACATGGCAACTTGAGTCACATGGGAGCCACCTCTAGGGCCTTGCACTACTGACATGCATAGTAAAAGATTAAGTGCTACACGATAACGTAACTTCGTGGGACCGACCTTTAGGGCCTTATACTATTGCTATATGTGGTCAAGGGCTAAGTGCTACACGATAACGCAATTTCGTGGGAGTCACCTCTAGGGCCTTGTGTGGCACCCCTCGATGGCCCCCAATCCATTAGGGTTGCCACTGTTCGCTTCTCTTTCATTTGACTTGATAAAGTAATACTTTGATTCCAAGGAATTTCATTAAAATTCATGAATCTTGGTGGTTTACATCGTTTAGATCGGTCCCTGCGCAATTTATATGGCGGAAGTACATCCATCAACTCCTTTCCCTATATTCAGAAAACAATGCACACCCTCTAAACATTTATAGGTAAAAGCCGAACACTTTTATTTACTTAAACCAGATGGACATCATTCATCGATACATCAAAATGCCGAAGTCTTCTATACTCAGCTATACTTCAAAAGATGACCGACATCTTCTCCAACAGCCGTTTACTTAAAGTCCATCGATCAGTGTCGGTGTCCAAAAGTTCCTTCCTTTGCTATCCTCCTCATCGCGGTCATATCCAACCACTCGATCCATCTACCGGTGGCAGTGGCAGCAGAGGTATCTTATCTAGTCTGAAATGTTAGTCCCCAAAAGAAGTGAGTACAACCACTCAGCAGTAAAGATCAACCAAACTACACGATGCAACAAGCAAGAACAATCAAGGTATCACAAATAAAGCACATATCATCCATGCATTCAAACATACCTCACCATACAGCCATGCATATATCACCATGCAACGTGCATATACCACCATGCACTTGTACATATACCATCAAGCAGCCATGCATATATCACCATGCAACGTGCATATACCACCATGCACTTGTACATATATCATCAAGCTGCCCTGCACTTCATGCTTGCATTTCCATGAGGTTCATCCCATGCCATATGCACACATCCATGCGCATGATTCAATTCTAAATTTTATCTTTCAATTAGATCACATCATTTTTCTTCCAGGGACAAATGTTTGCATCCCTCATTTATCGCTCACACCCAACCTGGCATCACGAAGAGCCTCCAGCACACACCTCCAGGCATCCGACACACACCTCTGAGCATCTCGTACCCCAACTGGCATCACGAGGAATCCCCCGGCACACACACCTCTAGGGCTTCCGGGATTACGTACTGACATACCACCAGACATTCCCCCTGGAATTACGTACCGTATACCACGGGGCATCTCAAAACTCCCGAGGACATCCAGCACACACCTCCGGGCATCCAGCACACACACTCCGGGCATCCCGACACTCCCGGGGCATCGTCAGCTCACACCTCCAACAGTATCCTCATTACAATGCATATTCTCATATATCTCATTTTCAATTTCACATTTGATGTAATAATGCCAATGATTGGAAATCAGCCTTTTTAAAATCATGTAATATGCATTGGGAAAAGTATCACTTGATGCAATGGTTTTAAAAAGAAATCTTTCTTTGAATTCATGATAATTCATAAATCCTTTGATGTCATATGAAATGTATGAATGTCATCACATCATTGCACGAGTAATAATCCAAGATATCATGATTCACATAACAATTTCAATAACTAGTAAATAACACAGTTTCCAGCCTAATCAGAATACATGCGGTTCATGAAAATTTTGGAAAAATTAGTAAACGGTGGAAGTAAATTCTGAAAATTTATCACATTGTAGATAAGATCTAGGAAACATATTTTGTGAAGGACACCCTATTAAACAAGGCTTCACAGAATACGTACAGGTCCGTGTATCACTGAAAAAGGATTGTTAACCTTACTCATGCACAGTTTTTGAAACATTTTCAATTAAATACCTAAATGACCTTCAAAAATTATGAAATTTGAACATGAGATAGTTAAGACATAGAGGCAGATACTTCATGCAGAACACTTCACCAAAAGATCCTCACATAATTCAATACAGACCACGCATCATAGCACTATTAATTTTGTCCGTTCATCTTGCACAGTTTTTGAAACATTTTTGGTTAAATACCCAAATGACCTTCAAAAATTATGAAATTCAACTATGTTGTAGGCAAGACATAGATAAAGATACCTCAGGTGGAACACTTTTCCAAAAGAGTTTCATACAGAACGTATAGACCATGCATTGCAACATTTCCAAGCCTGAACACATCAGATTGCACCGTTTTAAAAACATTTTCGATTAAATAGGCAAATGAACTTCAAAACATATGAAATTTGAATATTTTGTAGGCAAGACATAAAAAGAGATATTTCATGCTGAACACTTTTCCAAAAGAACCGCATACAAAACGATATAGGCTACGCATTGCAACATTACAAAGTCCGAACACATCAGATTGCACAGTTTTAGAAACATTTCCGATTAAATACCCAAATGACCTTCAAAAATTATGAAATTCGATTATGTGATAGCCAAGACCACAAGGTAGATACTTCATGAAGACGTCAAAGTCAGATTCGTCCTAGGTAATTAAATATAGGCGGTTAAAACTTCTGTTCCTAGTACCAAAATTTCCAGATCTAACCATCTCCGAAAGACCACGATTTCACCTACCTATTCCTGTTTGTTTTCTCTAAATTTTTTATATGTTCTACCTCAAGAAGTACACTACAACTTTCATTAAGAGAGCAAGGTGAGAGTTTCACAAGAAAGTTACTTTACAGACCACGAAACCACGGGAGGTCAGCACAACAAATTCCAGATCTAGTCTCTCCAAAGAAAAATCATTTTACTAACCATTTCTTGTTCGTTTTGCCTCAAATTTTAGTATGTTGTTCTTCAAGGTGTTTTCTACAACTTTCATGAAGAAATCGAAACAAGATTCTGACTAAAAAGTCATATGCAACACACAAACTCAAAGATGGTCAAACTGGTCTTTCCAGAAACAGCATGCATGACCAACGAATCCCTCTCCATAGCTCCGAAATTTCATCCCATCCACCACAACCAAGACTTACCATCTACTACACATACACACAGCAAAGCAAAGAGTAGGTTTTAGGACTTCACTTGCCTCAAATTCGAAGGAAACACAGCAAGACAAGGCGGGACGAGGCGGTGAACAACGGCGGACGTGCAGACTCCTTCTTCCTCTTCTCCTCTCGCTCACTCGCTCACTCTCCCTCTTTCGGATGGTAACTCTCTCTCTCCTCTCTCTCTTCCCGTCGAAATCCCCCTCCCCCTTTTCCTTTTAGTTGAATTAAAACCCTTGCATGCTTTACTTCTTGCATGGAGGGACACTTGGTTACAAAGGGGCAACACTTGGCAAGCTTTTCTTGCCACTTAGCATTTTTGCCATGCACATGGTGGGCCTTCATTTGGCTGGGATTGGGCTACCTTGGTCGATAGCTTCATGGTTTCCTTGGGCCGGGCCTCTTGGCCCACTTTAGGCCAACACTCTTGGGCCTAAATTCCAAACTTAAATGGCCCAAGTTTATTTTTAATAATACATCTTAATCCTCATTTAAATAAATACCTAATTGCATAATAAAATGGCCAAAAGACTTTGTGACATTAATCCATAAAATCAAATCTATAAAGTGCATAGTCAAGAACAAAGTCTCCTTTATCAAATTGTCCTATAGCACCAACCTTGATCATCCATTAACATAAGATGTATTTCTACCCAAATAATTCTCCATTAAAATACTTGGCATTAATCTATTAAAATTCTTTGGTCTAAAGGCCATAACATAAATCAATAACATTTCCATCACCTATTCATGGTTCATGGTATATCCAGGGGTTATTATGAAATTTTGGGATGCCACACCTTGAGTTTGGATATTGAGCGTGGAATCAACCACTGATATTATTGAACAAAATTGGTGATGCTAGTTTTGTTATTATGGATGAATGATAAATATTGCTATTTGATATAGCTAGGTTGATGTAACATATAACGCATTTTGTTCATGCAAGTTATCATATTTTTGTTTGGCAATAATGAGCCATGTCTTGAGTTTTAAATGTGTAATGTGGAAGTTTGATATGTTTTTGTGGTATGTACTACTCACTGAGCTTGTGGTTGCTCAACCCTCTATTTCCAAACATTTTCAGGTCCTTTGGTTAGCAGCTAGTAGGTCAAAGAGTGCTATCGATGGGGACCTTTAGAAGTGGACTTTGGATATGATTTGAGGATGCGTTCTTCAAGTGGAAGAATGGCCGTGTCACCCCATCCCTGTAGAACTTGGGGTGTGACAGGAAAGCCACAGCAGAGTACTTCACAGCCAAACATCTCATGGCCGTGCCTCCACATGATAAAGTGATCACTTTAATTTCAAAAACAGTCGGTCAAGTCAAAATATGATTTTTACATGGCTAGACAGCAGAATTTTCAATGTGGGTCTAAGAAAGTACTTGCATTTCATACTTACAAGAACTGAAATTCATGAGTAGCGTTTAATTTTATCCAATATTAATTATAAAAAATGCTGCTTAGATGGTTAGATAGCAGAACTTTCAATGCGGGTCTAAGATACCACTTGCATTTCCATACTTACAAGAATTGAAATTCATGAACAGCGTTTAATGTTATCCAAATGTTAATTATAAAAAAGGTTCCTTAGATGTTCTTTAAATGATAAAAGATCCCCCTTCATCGTCAGGTCTATGAACTATCCCAATAATCTCGTGACCACCTAAAATGCCGACCAAATTTCATATAAATGGAATAAACATGTAATTGTTTATATTATTGGTATGAAAATTCATAGCAATGTCATGTGCCATATGCATGCACTATATGTTATTAACTATTAAGCAAATCCCATATAGGTCCATCTAACATTATGACATACTTTGTATGCATCTAATTCTAATAACCAGAACTTCAAAAGTGAAAAGAAAAATCAGAAGTTTAAAACTTACCGCATTGACAAAGAGAACTCTTTATCGAGAAAGCACACGGATTTGGGACCTCCAATTCTTTATTGGGAGAAGTATACTATTGATGCCATAAGTTGTGTACGGCACTCACTTTGGTGCCAAAAGTTTCCGCCGGATCACTTAAGTGCCAAATCGGAGAAAAAACAATCACTTTGATGCCACCGGCGAGAAATTCTGGCCAAAATAATTATGTGGCATTTATATTTTAAAAAAAATCGACAACTCTTATTATTGTCCACGGTGGATGGCATAAAACGACGCTGTTTCCTTTTCTTCGTAAGAAACGGCGTTATTTTACCATTCCACGTGGATTACCTACAAAACAATCGTCGTATAGTGGATTGACTACGGTCAAAAACGACGTGGGCCAAAAACTGTGTTCGTATTGGATTCTCGCTCGACGCTACCGGCCGTAGCTCGCTGACCCACTGTCATTCACTCGCCCGCCGTCACTTGCCCGCCGTCACTCGGCCACCGCTGTAGTTGTGCCGTCGTTCACGTTCATTCACTGGCTGCGTCCTCAACTCTCGCTCACTCAGGTTTGTCATGTTCTCTACATGGTTCAATTTAGTGAAAAATTAGGGTTCCGACGGGCAAGTTAGGGCGTGGAGGGCAAATTGAGGGCTCAGCTCAAGGGGAAAGTGGTGCGGACCGAATAGAAAATTTGAGGGTTTCGTCGTTCGTTCGCTTTCTTTTGTGGGGACCGAATAGAAAAATAGGGCGCGGAGAGGAAAATAGGGGCTCGACTCGGGGGAAACAGTGGTGGGACCGAATTTATTTAATTAATTAGACTGCTTCTGTGGGGGAAACAGGGGGGCCGAATGTGATTGAATTGAAAAATGAGTGGTGGGACCTCACTTTATTTATTCAATTCGGTTTCTTTTGTTTCTGTAAAAACACCGAATTAGGGAGACTAGTTGCATTTGTTTCTTAACAACAAAATGATAATGACCTCCATGTGAAGTTACTGATTCTGTCACGTGGTCCCAACAAGTAATGACATTTTTTTTTTTTTTCATTGGGTGCAGCATCGACATGGACATGAATCGGGTAGGCATCATTGTTTGCTATGGTGGAGAGTTTCTTATTGGTGCCAAAGATTGGCAATATACTGGTGGAAATGAAGGTACTATTTATGTCAATGTTTGGAAGCCATCATATATTACTTTTCTGAGGGATTTGGTGTATTTTTTACGATGCAAAGTACAAAAACTACATTATTGTGTTCCTAGGAAGGAATTGAAGGATGGCTTGAGATATTTTAATGACGATAATGGTATTAAGGATATCATTTACCATTATCTTCACGGCGAAGAAGCTAAGGTATATGTTGAGTATTATAGTGATGGTGAGGATGAGGACGATGATGAGGATGGTGAGGATGAGGATGAGGATGGGGATGAGCAGACCACCACTGAAAGAAGAGAAGTGAGGGATCCTATTCAAGCGAGTAATTAGGTTGGGGATGAAAGAGATGAAAGGGAGAGAACTCACATTGATAGAGATGAACAAACAGTGAGATGTCCTGAAAGCTTAGGTGAAGATTTGGGTGAAGATTTGGGTGAAGATGTGGGCAATGAAGACTTCATTGGATTAGGATGGGAAATTGCTTTATCCAGTGAATCAAAAGATGAATATTTTGCTTCAATAAATTTCCCAAGTGACGAAGAAGATGATGAACTCGCACAATCAAGACAAAAGCAAAGGGAATTTCTGAGAAAAAAACTTGCACCTTCAGCAAAGAGGCCCGAGCTAGTAAATGGGGATGGAGTTCCAGCTGAAGGTAATAGAAGTGAAGATGAAGAAAGCTGCGGCGATGAAGTTGCTGGTTCGGAGAATGAGCTTAACAATAATGATGAAGAACCTGCTTATCGAAGAAAAAGTAAGTACCCTTGCTATGATCTGACTGTTGATAAACCTATTTTGTCTGTGGGCATGAGATTTGACGATGCGAAACAGTTCAAGGAAGCTGTTGTGAAGAACTCCATTGGTGAACAAAGGAGTGTTCAATTCATTAGAAACACAAAGGAATTTGTGAGAGCTAAGTGCTCACAACCCAATTGTCTATGGAAGCTCTATGGCGCGCTGAGTAAGAATGGGTCATTCAAGATTAGGTCCTTGTAGGAGGAGCATACTTGTCAAATTATCTTTAACAATAAAAGGTAACAAGTGTGTGGTTATCGAAGTATTTTTTCAACACTATCAAAGCAATGCCCGAGATCAAGAGTCCTCAATTTCAACGGTTAGTGAAGGAGCAAGTAGGGGTTAATGTGTCAAGGAATCAATGCAAGAGAGCTAAGATGAGGGTGATGAAAATACTGATGGGTGGGTAAAAGGAAGAATATGCGCAGGTATGGGACTATGTTGGCGAATGCATGTTTCAAAACCCATTTAGCAGGGTGTATGTAGAGGTTGTGGAGAGGCCACTCCCTGATCTTGGGCCTAGATTTGATAGATTTTATGTCTGTTTTGGTGCATGCAAATGGGGCTTCTTGGCTAGTTGTAGAAGAGTTATAGGATTGGATGGATGCTTTCTAAAGGGTTTGTGCAAGGGGGAGTTGTTGGCTACAGTGGGGAGAGATGCAAATAATCAAATGTTTCCGATAGCTTGGGCAGTGGTAAAGATAGAGAACAAGGATATTTGGTCCTGGTTTTTCAAAAATTTAATGGCTGACCTTGAGATAACCGATGGGGGGGATGGGAATTCATGAGCGACTAACATAAGGTAATTTCATTGTCAATTAATTCACTCCCTTTTAATATTAATCATTTGCATCTTTTTCCTGACTTGTACTTATTGGTTTGAATTTTTGTAGGGACTTATTCCTGCATTGGTTGAGTTGATGCCACATGCTGAGCATAGAATGTGCGCGAGGCACATATATGCAAACTGGTCAAGGAACTTCAAAGGAGATAGGCTACAGAAGCAGTTCTGGCAGATAGCAAAAAGTACCAACATGGTTGATTTCAAATTAGCCAAATAAGGATTGTTGCAGCTGACAAAAGAAGGTTTTGATGCACTCTTCCAGACAGAAGCTAAGTACTGGTGTCGGGCCTTCTTCAGCGAAGAGTTCAAATGCGACAGCATTGATAACAACCTCAGTGAAGCTTTCAATGGCAAAATTTTAGAGGCCAGGTGCAAACCAATCATCAACATGCTTGATGATATTCGAGTGATGGTGATTACTAGACTGCATAGGCAAAGAGATGAGACTACGAAATGGACTAGAGACTGTGGCCCTAGGATTATGAAGAGATTGGATGCTAACATTGCTGCTAGTAGGTTCTACCATCTAGTTTGGAATGGAGATAATAGATATGAGATTATTCAAAATCAGGATAAGTATGTTATCAAGTTGGACAGAAGAAAGTGTTCATGCCGAGTCTGGCAACTGAATGGAATTCCCTGTGCCCATGCAATTTGTACTATTCAGATGAAGCAAGAAAACCCAGATGATTACATACATGATTGGTACAAAAAAAGCTCATACCTTGCTTCATACCAATTCATGATGCAGCCTATCAGAAGCAGCAAATATTGGGAGCCAACAAATCATGAAAGCCCTCTACCTTTACCGTTGAAGAAGCAAATTGGAATGCCAAAAAAGAAAAGAAGAATGCAACAGGAAGAGGCATCAAGTCAGAGGATGAGTAGGACTGGCTCAAAGATGAAATGCTCCTATTGCCGCAAGGAAGGGCACAATAAGAAAGGTTGTGAGCTGAAAAGGCAGCATCAACAACAAGATGTAATGGCTGAAGGTAGAACAGAAGGCCCTACTGAAAAGCTTCTTGTTGGGCCTAGTGAAGGTAGGACAGAAGGCCCCCGCAAAGAATGCCTACCGAAGGGCAAACAGAAAAGCCCCCGCCTTTCTTTGTAAGGTAAGTATCCTCTTTACCTCAAGTAACTTTACATTTCCTATTCGATAGAGTTTGATGGTTGACCATGTGTACTATCTTCTCTTGTGCTTTTCCTTTATCATGCACTTGTAATTTGATAAGTTTTCTCCATTTGTTTCCACCATGAAAATGAGTAGATGTCTAATTATTCATTGTAGTTGGTCATGATCCTAATATAGTACATTGTTGTAAAGCCTTCTAAAGGGCTAGAAAAAGGCCTTGTTGTAGGCTCAAGTGCAAGGACAGGGACTGGAATAGGCAGGACAGCAACAACAACAACTGAGTCCACTGTTGAGCAAATGAGAAGAAAAAAAGTTCCTGTAAGTTGTACATCGCTGTGTTTGTCTTTTATGGGCTAAATTTTAAATTTGTTATGTGTTTCTCAAGTGAGAAGACGAGCAACTGCACAAGTTGCAGAGGCTGCTCCCCCATCTGTTGCTGCTGAAAATGATGCACCACAATGAACAAGATGGGCTACTGGAAAAAGATGAAGGCAATATGGTTATGGGATTTACACAGATGAACGAACTAGAATGACTATTTTGAATGTAAGATTTGTAGGCCTCATGCATTTAATTTGTTGTACTTCAATTCATTTGGTTGACAATATCACTATGTTCTTGTAACCTGGGAGAACTTCGAAGGTACTTCTCTCTCTCAAGGTGGGCCAACTCAAGAATCAAGGGCGCAGCCAAAGAAGATTGCTCCAAAGAAGAAGATAGTGGGTATAACTGCAAAATAGCCATCCAAACATAACCCAACACCAGTTCCATCTCAACCAACGATTGGGCACGATAGTGATGATATGGACCAAAACATGACACGTGCTAGAACAAGAATAGCCACCTCAACCAATGATTCGTCCATTAATCGCTCGAATCGCCTAGAACCGGATTGGACTGCTCAAGAACTGGAGGTTCCTAGGGCAACCGGTCCGGTTCTCGATTCCAACTTATTGGAACCGGTGAATATCGGCCTAGTTCCCAATTCCATGTGTGAAACCATCCACCCGGACCAAACATATATATATATATATAATAGATATTTAATTTTTAATATAAAAAATGAAAAATCCTAAATCCCTAGACTACTTGTTAGTTTTTATGTTAGATGACTATTTGCTTTTGCCTACTTATAATAAGTTTGATGAGTATGCTCTCCTACGTACACACTTCCTAACATACTAATATTATTGGTTCATTGGCTTTAAATGGGTGTGTCTTTGATGAAGTGATTCCGTTGTGTAATTCTTTGTTAGCGAAACTTGGTGGGACAGGCTTTATGGACCCACTTGAGAACCGGACCGGAATGGTGGTCTGGTTTTTAGATGAATCCATGAAATCAATGGGCGTTCCCGGTTTTAATTTTTCAGAACTACTCCTTAGTGGGCAATTCCCTGATCTAAGGTGAGAACCATCCACCCAGATCATGCTCATCCCTACTTGGTTCACTAGATTGGACCTTGATAAGCAATTTCCCTCCAAGTTTCCTACGTTCATGAAATATATGCTCAATAGACTATATGGCGAATCAAATAAGTCCCTCATACTAGACATCTTTTCTTCTTTGAGCTCTAATATAAAATATAATTTAACATTGATGAACCTTTGATTTATAGAAACCGAGTTTCATAATTTGGGCGTCAATGTAATTATACTTAGCATGCAACATGATATAATTGTAAAATGAACACATATGTTGCAGTATTCATGATCTTTGTCATTTGAAAATGAAAGTAATTTAGGTTATGGAAGATAAGAATTAATAGAGGAAAAGAGTAAATGGTATGGCTTTATTGTCCATGACAGATGCACTATGTCCGGTCTTTACGGCTTATGTGATTAATGGACGAATCTAGACAAGGGTTCCGTTTCGGACGTCTTAGCTCCCACTAGGATTTAGTCAACATATTAATGTCGCAACCTAACCTTGGGTGAACCACCGAGGGTTTAGCTAATGAATTACTAAGTCTAAACTTAGTTCGGACTCTCCCAAGCCCATACTAATTCGCGACTTAGGTTCAAGTTATTAACATGCAAATGATTTTTCAATTATGAGTCACCACTAATCTATTTTTGGTGGGTCGATTAGAAATCCAAGTAAAGTAACGGAAGATTTACTTTACTCCTGCGAACCAGAGATTTGTAAGTTCGGGGACTTGATTACGCAGATTTCTCTAATGCCCTTTCAGTACCTTTCTCTCTTTTTCCGAAAAAAATGTTTTGTAGGTAGCTCGAATAGATTATAATTTACTTCCCTAACATGTGAAGAGATCATACGGGTGTGCAATCCACCAATTTAACACCCAAGAAAGCAATAAATAAATTACAGGACTTACTTCGTAGCAACGAAAGCATCTACAATGTTAGCTCAAAATTCACATCAAAAGCCCTAGATGTGATTTTTAATTAACACATAGTCACTCAAATCTTTTTTAAGGATTTTCTCTTGTTTAATAAAATCTAATCTATGTACAATGCAATTCAACCAATGGCCTAATTCTAATGATGAGCAATTTCTAATTAAATGGACCTAGCAACAATCACTAAATAACATGCATTTTATGAACCTAATTTTATATGACATGCGCATGATATTTTTGTACTTTTTATAAAAATTCGTAATTAAAAATTGCTAAAAATAAAAATCTAACTAAAATGAGATATTATCTATTTTAAATTAGGAAATAGACTTGTTGACACCTAAATTTTTGCCCAAAAATCATTTCCAAAAAAAATGGGAACTTGTTTTTTCACAAAAATATTTCAAGTTAAATTCTTGCATATAGATTATCTAGGCATTTAATATAGTGTTTTAAATGGAATATATTTTTTCTTCAAAAAAATTAAATTAAATATATAAAAGAAAGAAAAAAAAAAAGAAAAAAAGTTGGGGCCAATGATCTAAATGTGACTAGCCAAGCCCGGGAGGTTAGATTGGAATTAAAATGGCAAATTGGGGCCAAAATGCAATTTCCAAAAATTGAGGGACCAATTCGCAAATTTTGCAAAATTTTGCCCGAACCCTTAAATCATCATATTGGTCACCAATTAAGTTGAAATTGAACATGGGCCAACTCGAATCAATCAAATCTGGCGAAAAGGACCAAATTTGCATTGAAATTGGTATTTTCGGATAAGAAAATGACTAACTTTGAGAGACTTTCTTGCAAAATTGGGTGGATATAATTGCAAAATCTAGTCGAGATCTTAAAATACTATACATGAGCTTGCTAATTGATCAAAAAACGCAGCCAAATTAATGGATTAAAGCACTCAAACGAGCTACCAAAACCCAGCCAACGGTTTAGCCTCGATTCGGAGTTACTGAGTAAGTAACTTGGTGGCCCCACCATATCCCACTCAGCCGCCCATCCAGCCTGATCTTTGCACGTGATTGAAGACGATAATGAGTAGTGCTGGTGGATGGAAATCGGCCAGGGATAAGCTGCTGAAGGCACGGGAAAATTGCACCAAATCCGGACACTCAACAGCTGCAGAAGTTGGAAAAATTGGCTAAGTTAGAGAGTGGGTGAACTAGCTCAGTTGGCAGGCTTGCTAGGTGGACAAAAGGCCGACCAAGAGATTGATGATTGCGCTGGATAACATCTACGAAGCAAGCTCTTTCAAGGCACGAGAGAGAGGAGACGAGAGAGAGAAGGGAGAGCTCGGAATGGTTCCCCAAAGAAGCCCTCAGAAGCAACTCCAGAAAAGGAAACCCATAAATTCCAGACTGACCTAAAGAGAGAAAAGTGCAACTTTCACAAACTTGCAACCAAAATTAGCCAAAACCTTCAACAATAGAGTGAAACTTCACTCAAATATCTTTCCCACCATAGGTCGCATGTCCCAAATGGAGATCGAAAAGGCCTCCTAAAGTCCCCCGAAAAACTACCCTCCTGGCAGGTCAAGAAAGTCTGAAAAATTTTCCAAGTGTTGAGCCCGATTGGTCACGGGTGAGCGAAAGCGAGTGTTTTTTAGAAAATTGAGAGACAAATGAGGAAAAGCTTGACTTTTACCCCAAACTAGAATACATATAGTTTGGTTTGGTATTAAGTTTTCCAACAAAAGAGGCTTTGAAATCTAATGTTAGAGATCAACGAAAACCTTCGTTGTCAGTTCTTGTTTTTGCATATCTCATTTCCAGTTGAAGAAGCCAACTTCCACGGGCCTCCGAGGATAATTTCTCAGCTTCCTCGGCCAAGAGCCACTTGAAAAAGAAACTAGGAAGTAAGGTAAGAATCCTAGATGTATTTTTGGTCAATTTTGAACATGTTTCAACCATGAAAAATCAAGAGGAAGACCAGTCCAGAATACTGATTTTTGAGGCTGGAATTTTTCCAAGTGTTGGAATCTCTTCAAGAGTTTTGCATGTGTGCTTCTTGGAGAGGTCGTTTTTTATGTGTTCGGTTGGTCATTCTCTGTGATGTTTGTTGCTTTTGAAAGCTCATGTTACCTACTTTCACTCGGATCAAGTAATGTCTCCCGTAGATCTTGCATGTGATGAGTGTCGGGGCTTGAATATGGGTATATAACATGTTTGCTTGACTTGGGCTCAAACCCAGATTTGCAAAATCAGCTCAAACCCGCATATTTGATGACGATTTCAGCTTGGTTTTCGTGTGTTTTAGGTTATGATTTTGATCTAATCTTACTCTTTACATGTGGTAGTATAACCTTGATGTTTTAGTTCCACATAAGATTGCTCATGAGTTGAGATTGAAAGCCGCAAACATGGCCCGAGAAAGCTGGTTTGAGGTAGATTGATGCACGCCAAGTGTTCGAAGAAATGCGCAAACCAAGTTTCGATCTTGAAACGGTCGATTTGAGCTTGGTTCTTGTTATATTCATGTACTGGGCAGTCCAATATTAGTGTAAATTGGCATATATCGGTTTAGGGAATTATTTTTTAATAAAAATGAAAAAAAAATGAAAAAAAATGAAAATTTCAAAAAAATTGTAAAAATGATGGATGGTATCAAGTTATGATAGAAATGACATCTATGAAATTTTCCTAATTTTAAAAGTTCATTTTCTTAATTTAAATGATATTTTGGTATTTTTAGAACTACTTTTGTAAATAATCTATTATGCATAGATTAGAATTAATTAGAGTAATTGCATGCATCTAGAGTAATTTCATACATACTTAAATTTCCATTTTGCTCACGGGGGTCCTGTCTCGGGGCGTGATAATAAGGCCATGTAATATTATTTGCCCGACTTGTATCGGGTTTTCCTTTTCTACATTTATTTTCAAGTTATTTCAATTTCTTGGATGTTTATTTACCGTACCGCTTTTCAATAATTTGAGTGTAAATTTCTTTTTCTAAATTATGTTAGGATTAGTCTAGACATTAAAAAAAAAACTACAAAAACATTTGCATGGACACTTAGCGGTTTCATAAAGATTATAATTGGTAATCAAGATTGTGTGGCCATTTAGATTAAAACCTTCCAAGTTAATGGTACCGCAAGGGCGCTAATAGAAACATTGGCGTAAACAAGTCCCCGTTCCTAGAAATCTCTGGTTGCGTAGGAATTGAGACAACACTCCCGTGTCTTGATTGGTTTCTAGCCGACCCCAATAGGCTAGTGGCGACTCGTAGAAATACATAGGTTGTTAAGAACTAAAAACAAAATCCAACGTCGAGGTATGGCTTTGGAGAGCTCCGCGCTAATTTAGGGCCATTGGCCAACCTCTTTAGGCAAATACCCCTAAACCATTCTTTCTTTTCCCCCCGAACGAAAAAAAGAGGTCTGGACAAGACTAATCTGAATCCTATCTTAACTTAGAAATTTATCTCAACATGCAATTTAATTCAAAGAAATTATTTAACCTAGATATCATATAAACATGCATTCTAATATAATTTAGACAAGGATCTAACTATTCTATCATGCAATTCAATCTAGGAAATCAATCCTAATCTACATGACATGTAAATGTAATCTTCTTCTTCTTTTTTGTACTTTTTGGGATAAATAAAGCAATTAAAAGATAAGCACCAAATCATTCACGATCATATATCATCCAATCAATGTGAATAAGGAAATAATATCCAATATTCTTGAAATTTCGCTAATAAAACCGATGGGTTGATCTTAAGACTTAAAGATCAAAACATCAATTTTAAAGATTCCCGCGTGTCGCGACCTCTCATTTTCCGTTCGGGGAAAAAGGAAGAAGGTTTAAGGGTATTTGCCTAAAGAGGTGGACCAATGGCCCTAAATTAGGTGTGGGCTCTCCCAAGCCCATACCTCACGCGACGTTAGATTTTGTTTTTAGTTCTTAACAACCTATGTAATTCTAGGGGTCGCCATTAGCCTATTGGGGTCAACTAAAAACCAATCAAGACGCGGGAGTGTTGTCTCGATTCCTATGCAACCAGAGATTTCTAGGAACGGGGACTTGTTTACGCCAATGTTTCTATTAGCGCCCTTGCGGTACCACTAACTTGGAAGGTTGTTTATCTAAATGGCCACACAATCTTGATTACCAATTATAATTCTTATAAAGCCGCTAAGCGTCCATGTAATTTTTATTTTTATTTTTTGGTTTGTTTTCCTTAATATCTAGACTAATCCTAACATAATTTAGAAGAGAAAATTACATTCAAATTAATGAAAAGTGGTGCGTAAGTAAACAACCAATAAATTGAAATGAGTTGAAAATAAATGCGGAAAAGGAAAACCCGATACAAGTTGGGCAAATAATATTACATGGCATTGTTATCACACCCCGGGACAAGACGCCCATGAGCGAAATGGAAATTTAAATACGCATGAAATTACTCTAAATAATTTTAATCTATGCAAAAATAGATTATTTACAAAAATGATTATAAAATATCAAAATAACATTAAATTAGGAAAAATGACCTTATAAAATTAATAAAATTTCATAGATGTCATTTTTGCCTTAATTTGATACTATCTATCACTTTTATATTTTTTTGAATTTTTTGGATTTTTTGGATTTTTTTATTTTTATTTTTTTAAATAATAATTCCCTAAACCGATATATGCTAACATTGAATAACACAGCATATGAATATCACAATAATCGAGCTTAAATCAACCCTTTCAAAAATCGAAGCTTGGTTCCAACATTTTATTGAATACTTGGCTTGCATCAAATCACTTCAAAACGGCTTCCTTGGGCCATATTCGTGGCCTTCAATCTCGACCCATAAACAATCTCATGTGAAAGCAAAGTATCAAGGATATACCATTACATGCAAAGAACAAATTTAGATAGAAATCACAACCTAGAACACGCAATAACGAACTGAAAATGGCCTCCAATACGCGAGTTGGAGCCGTTTTGCAAATCTGGTGTTAAACCCAAGTCAAACAACCATGTTAAACGCCCAGATTGAAGCCCCGACAACCATCACATGCAACATCTATGTGAAATATTACTCCATGTTGATGAAAATAGGTAACATTTACTTTCAAATGCAACAAAAATCACCAAAAACGATCAATTGGATGCATCAAAACGAACTCTCCAAGAAGCATACATGCATGATCTATACTGACCAACCATCTCTCAATGTGGATTGGCTTGGTTTTTGGCTCATGTTATAGACGGTTTCATGGTTCACAAGGAGATTTAAAGACTAAACCGAGTTGTCTTATGCATTATTTGTACTCCCATATAACATTCACCAAAGTCACAACGACAAAAAAAAAAAAAAAACGCATGCAAAGGGGGGTAACAAGTCAAGCATGTAGGGGTATTGAAGAGGCTTTAAACACCCGAAAAAATTTCAACCTCGAAAATTAGTTCTTCAAACTAGTTTTCCACTTGATTATCATGATCAAAACATGTTCAAACTCAAACAAAAATACATCTAAGATGCTTACCTTGCTTCCTAGTTTCGTTTTCAAGTGACTCTCAGTCCAGGAAACGAGAAATTATCCTCCGAGGGGGTATGTGGAAAATGGCTCCTTCCAACTAAAAATGAGATCTGCAGAAGAAAAAACTAACAACAAAGGTTTTCGTTGATTTCCAAAATTAGGCTTCCGAACCTCTTTTGTTGGCCAACTTATAGCCAACCCAAACTATATGTATTCTAGTTTGGCTTGTAACTCATGGCTTTCCTCATTTATCTCTCCATTTTCTCAAAAACACTTGCTTTTCCTTACTCGTGACCAACCGGGCTCAACACTTGGAAAAATCTTAGGACTCCCTTGACCCGCTAGGAGGGTATCTTTTCGGGGGGCTTTAGGAGGTTTTCTCGATATCCATTTTGGACATGTGACCTATGGTTGGAAAGATCTTTGAGTGGAGTTTCAATCTCTAGTTGAAGGTTTTGGCTAATTTTGGCTGCAAGTTTGTGAAAATTTCATTTTTCTCTCTAAAAGTTGATCTAGAATTTCTAGGCTTTTGCTTTTCTGGAGTTGTTTTTTAGGGTGTTTTTTGGGCATGATCGTGAGCTCCTCCCCGTGCTTCCTATCTTCTACCTCTTATCCCTCAAAAGAGCCTACTTCATAGATCTTATCCACTGCATTAAGCAATCTCTTGATCGGCTTTTTGCCCTCCTGCCAAACCTACCAACTGAGTAGTCTATCCATTTTCTGACTTAGCCAAAATTTTCAAATTTTGCAGCTATTGAGTGTGCGGATTTTGCTGCGACTTTCCCATGCTTTTAGCAGCTTATCTCTAGCCAATTTTTTTTCCACTTGCACTACTCAGTATGGTCTTCCATCATGTGCAAAGATCAGGTTGGTTGGGCAGCTGAGAAAGATATGGTGGGGCCACCAAATTGCTTACTCAGCAGCTCCGAATTGAGACTAACTTGTGGATTGAGATTTAGCAACTTTTTTGGGTGCTTTAATCCATCAATTTGGCTGTGATTTTTTATCAATTAGCAAGCTCATGTATGGTAGTTTAAGATCTTGATTATTTTTTGCAATTGTGCCCACCCCATTTTGCAAGAAAGTCCCTTAAAGTTGGCCGTTTTCTTATCCGAAAATACTCAATTCAATGCAAATTTGGTCTTTTTGGCCTGATTTGATTGATTTGACCTGGCCCAAGTTCAATTTCAACTCAATTGGAGGCCCAGATGATAATTTAAGGGCTCGGGCGAAATTTTGCGAAATTTGCAAATTAGTCCCTCAACTTTTGGAAATTGCATTTTGGCCCCAACTTACTATTTTAATTACAATCTGACCTCCTAGGCTTGGCTAGCCACATTGAGATCATCAGCTCCAACTTTTTCTTCTTCTTTTTATTTTATAATTATTTTTTATCTTTTTTTTTTTTTTTCATTTTGATTTTTTTTTTATTTCAAGAAAATAAATGCATTTAAAAATATACTAAATGCCTAGGTAATCCTTATGCAATAATTTGACAATTATTTTTGCGAGAAAATAAGCTCCCATTTTTCGGAAATGATTTTTTGACAAAAATTTAGGTGTCAACACCGTGGAATCAATAATTCCATCTAAAGTCTTATAGATGGACTCAAAGATTATATGCGGCTACAAATTAGGAAATATATCCCAATGACTATTATACTGCTTACCCAAAAGGTGTAAATTAGATATCAATCTCATCAATCTAGGCAATATGATGTTTAAATCAAATTAAGATAAGATTTTTTACCTAATTGCCGAATATACTTCCAAATTCGAATTTGCCGATGGATGGCTTGTGAACGGTGGGTGGATTTGTGGATGAGGTTCGTAGCTGGCTAACGTATAATGGTACTCAATAGTGGTGGTTCAACTCATCTAGGACTGTTCTGCGGCCAATGGTGCGCTCGTGACGGTTCATGGACTTGGCTGCTTGATGTGGTGCAATGATTGCACCCGAACTTGAGGAGGGGCTCACTAGAAGATCATTGCAACGTTGTTGCTCGGGTCGGAAACACCAGCAACGGCGATGAGCGAGCAGGGGCGCAGACTCGGGCATTGGCAGCAGGTGAGATGCGATGGTGCTCGCGGGTCGTAGGCGTAGGCGAGCTGCTGTGAGCGTTGCTCGGAGGCGCCGCAAATGGCGTTGGCCGGCAGCAACGATGACAAGCGTTGCAAGTTGTGCGGCAAGGGGCTTAACAACCGTTCGAGCTGCTAGTGTCACGGGCTTAGGCAAAAGGAGGCACGACAACAGTGGCAGTGCTCGGGTGGTCTGCTGGTGGTCGCTCAGTGAGAAGGCTCGAGCAACGGTGGCCGGCAGCGGCGAAGTGAGCCGTGGCGTCGCGGGTTGCTATAGCTGGTCGTGGTGAGGTGGCGACGCCTTTCCGGGTTGCCGATGTCGCGAGGTGTCGAGCGGCGGTGGAGTAGAGTGGGCTCGTGGGTTGCAGCCGGAGTGGCGGTGGTCGCCGGCTCCACCGCCGGTGTTGGGTGGTGCTAGCGCAGTGGCCGGCGGGAAGGGCGACAACAGCAGACACTGGCGGGGGGAGTCCGCGAAGAAGAAGAATGGTGTGTTGTTCTGTTTTTTTCTTTTTCCCCTACTACCGCACGTCCCCAGAGGAGAAAGGGCGTCCGCAGCTAGGAAGAGGAGAGAGAGGGGAAGAAGGTAGAAGACACCAAGGGGCCCACCCCTCCACATGGCATCTCGTGAGTGGCTGAGGACGATGCTGACGTGGAGATCCCAGACCACCCAATATTTTATGGCACCGTCTTCTTCCTCTCGCCTCCTTCTTCCTCCGAACACCTTTTTCCCACCTTCAACTTTCACCGATGCTGCTCCATGGACAACCACCAGAATTCAACAAGCCATGGACAACCATCAATGTTGGGCTTGCTGGCTTCTTTGCAAAATCACATAGGAGAAACTTTTGGGAAATTATTAAAAAATTTCTAAACATATTATAGTTATGTCAATTAAGTCTTAACCTTTTTAATTTCATCAATTAAGTCATAAAATTTTTAATGATTTGCTAATATAGTCCTTTTGATGTGGACATCGAGCCATATCAAGGAAGAGGTGCTAAGGACCCATTGTCTATTCCGATTGGTTTGATCACTCGAGCACGGGCCAAACAATTTAGGCAAGTTGTTGGTGTCATGGTTCATGATTTTTGAAATGGAGATGATCTTGGATCAAATCTTGAAGAATCTTAGAAATCTTGGTGTAATCTTTGGCTTGGAGATGACATTGGATCAAATCTCGAAGAATCTTGGAAATCTTAGCGCAATTTGATTATCTAGTCACCAAATATTTGACCAAATCAAAAAGAATTATCTTTTTGTTTATGCACATTCTAGAATATGACGTATTAGATTTCTAGGGCTGGTTTAGGGTTTGTGTGGCAGCTAGAAAGCCTATATTAAGGATTTGCTAACTTTCTTTGGGAGATAGACAGATATATTTTATTTTTTGAGGAAAAAGAATTGAGAGGTTCTCTTCTATTGTTCTTTTGAGGACTTGACCTTATCAAGATTCTCTTGTGGCGATCGATTCGACTTATCGAGTGAAATAGCGAATTCTTTCGCTCGTGGCATCTATAACGTTGGTTGGTTGACATGCGTTCATCAACAAGTCACGTTCATACCGAGGTTGCCAATCACAGGTTTGATTGGAGATCGAGGTTCGCAATTCACACCATCTAGGCCTTCGTAGAACGATCTTTCCGCAACGATTCACATCATTTGGTATCAAAGCTTGCTTCTACAAGGTCTATTTATCTTTAATTTTCTGTTTATATTTAGCAATTTGAGATTTATTGAGCTAGGGTTTCGATTCTACCCAATTTAGGGATCCGATTGCTTTTGTGCTTCCATACATAGTTGTTTGCTGTTAGTTTTACTTTTTTTTTCCTAGCACCTTAAATTGTATCTGAGTTCATAAAAAAAAAGAAAAAAAAAAGAAAGAAAAATTTCATTAAAAAAAAAGGAAGAGAAAGAAAACACAAAAAAAAAAAAAAAAAAAAAAAAGATTCGACAGGAAAAAAAAAAAAATCAAGAAGGCGACTCATTTGTTAGTGGACCGAATTGAAGCAAAAATCAGTAGTGATTTGTGTTTCAATTGGAATTTCGAAAGTTGTACTTGTTGGTTTGAGATTGTTACTTGCTGAATTGATTGTCGTGAGGGGGTTGAGAGATAGGTTTTGAGTCCAATAAAGAGCTTGTGAAAAGAGAATACGAGAGGGAAAAGGCAAGAGTGTGTAAGCTTAATTGAGGGTGGAAAAAGCCTAGACTTGAGTTAAACACGAGGATAGTGACAAACACCTTGAGAGAAACACGTGAGCGAGCGATTGGTGAGAATTTTTGTGACTAACGTTTACTTGCAGGTCTAAAATATGTCGCATGAAGAATGCGTGAATAAAATGGAGGTTGACTCCATACGAAGGGATGAAGCACTCGTGGAAAGCACCAGCAATTGAGGGCCATAGTGGAGGAGCTTAGTGGATGGAGAATGGCATGAGGGTTGATGGTGACCGAGAGCTACCCCAAGGAAGGCCGCAACATCAGCGAGACGCCTTTAGAACACGACATAGAAGGCAACAACATTATGATGATGATGAGGCCGACATGGAGGATGATCGAGATGCTCGATTTGGAAGGTGAAATGGAGCTCGATGGTGTAGACCTCAAGAAGATAATGAACTTGGCAATATCAAGATGAAGATTCCTTCTTTCCAAGGGAAGAATGATCCTGATGCGTATCTAGAGTGGGAGAAACGCATGGAGATGGTATTTGATTGCCAATGATACTCTGAGCTCAAAAAGGTAAAAATTGTAGTTGTTGAATTTACTGATTATGCTATAATTTGGTGGGATCAACTTGTGACTAGTAGGAGGTGCAATGGTGAAAGACCGATAGAGAGGTGGGATGAGATGAAAGTGGTGATGAGGAAGCGTTTTGTACCAAGTCACTACCATCAAGATTTGTTTCAAAAGTTACAAAATCTCACACAAAGCAATAAAAGCGTGGAAGAGTATCACAAGGTGATGGAGATTGCCATGATCCGTGCTAATATGGTGGAGGATCGTGAGGCCACAATGTTAAGATTTTTGAGTGGTTTGAGCCGAGACATAGTAAGGGTGGTGGAGTTGCAACACTATATTGAATTAAAGGAATTGGTGGACAAAGCCATCAAAGTTGAGTAGCAATTGAAGTTGGACCAAAATCACAAGAGTGGAGGAGGTTAAAATCAAAATTGGAGATCCAATTGGAAGAGAGATGAGAAGCCAAATTGGAGAGGAAACAACACCAAAACTGAAACCTCAAAGGAGAAGGAGAGGGATGGTAAAGTTGGAACGAATCTGGCTTAAGGTAAAACTGAAAATCCTAACATTAGAACTCATGAGATTAAATGTTTTAAGTGTTTGGGCAGGGGTCATATGGCGAATCAATGCTCTAATAGGAGGGTGATGATCATGACCCGACATGGTGTTATTGAGTCTGAAAGTGAAAAGGAAGAAGAGGATGATGAAATGCCACCGTTGGAGGATTGTAGTGATGGAGAAGTAGCTATTAAAGGAGACTTATCAGTGGTTAGGCGTTCTCCGAGTGTGCAAGTAAAGGAGGAGGAGCATCACCAACAAAGAGATAACTTGTTTCATACAAGATGTGTGGTGAATGGTAAGATCTATAGTATGATAATTGATGGAGGTAGTTATGTGAATGTGGCAAGTTGTACTATGGTGTATAAGTTGGGTTTGAAAACGACAAAGCATCCTAAGCCTTATAGACTTTAATGGTTAAATGATAGTAGTGAGGTGAAAGTGTCGAAGCAAGTTCAAATTCCATTTGAGATAAGGAGATACAAGGACGAGGAAGAGTGTGATATTGTACCTATGCAAGCGGGTCATATCTTGCTTGGAAGACCATGGCAATATGATCGAAAGGTACATCATGATGGGCATATTAATCATTATTCATTGGTAATGAATCAAAAGACTTATACCTTGGTACCAACGACACCTAGTGAGGTGTATCAAGATCAGTTAAAGTTACAACGAGAAGCCGAGAGAGAGAGAGAGAGAGAGAGAGAGAGAAAATGTGAGAAATCCGAGGGCTTGCGTGGTGTGTCTGAGACGCAAGGAAAAGGAGAGGTCGAGAGAAGGATTGTGGTAAAAACCGAGGGAAAAGAAGAGAGGAAAGAAAATAGGCAAAAGAATTTTTATGCAAAATCAAGTGAAGTGAGGAGAGCTTTAGTTCTAGACTGACCGATGCTTGTACTTTTGTACAAGGAGATTTTGTTTTCTACTAATGATCTTGACCCAAGTTTGTCTACTCCTATTGTGTCTTTATTGCAGGAATTTGAAGATGTCTTTCCTAATGAACTTCCTGGAGGGATACCACCGATCTGAGGTATTGAACATCAAATCGACTTGATTCCTGGTGCACCATTACCTAACCGAGAATATCGAAGCAATCCCAAGGAGACAAAAGAACTTCAGATGCAAGTTAGCAAACTATTGGAGCGAGGGTATGTGAGAGAGAGTCTTAGCCCGTGCGCCGTCCCCGTTTTGTTGGTGCCAAAGAAGGATGGAACTTGGCGAATGTGTGTCGATTGTCGAGTAATTAATAACATTACAGTAAAATATTGACATCCTATTCCTAGGTTAGATGACATGTTGGATGAGTTGCATGATTTTTGCATTTTCACTAATATCGATTTGAAAAGTGGCTATCATCAAATTAGGATGAAAGAAGGTGATGAATGGAAAACTGCATTTAAGACCAAGTATGGATTGTATGAGTGGTTAGTCATGCCATTTGGATTAACTAATGCACCGAGCACATTTATGCGACTTATGAATCATGTTTTGTGTGCTTTTATTGGTCGATTTGTGATTGTCTATTTTGATGACATCTTGATATATAGCCGAAGCCCTAATGACCATATTGAGCATGTGCAAGCTGTCTTGTAGGTTTTAAGGGCCGAGCAATTGTACGCTAATCTAAAGAAGTGCTCTTTTGTTACTAACAAATTAGTATTTCTAGGATTTGTTGTTAGTGCTGATGATATACAGGTTGATGAAGAAAAGGTCAAAGCAATCCGTGAATGGCCAACGCCTAAGACCATAGGAGAGGTGCGTAGCTTTCATGGATTGGCGAGTTTTTATCGGCGATTTGTGAGGGATTTCAGCACCATTGTTGCACCTTTGACCGAGATTATCAAAAAGCATGTGGGTTTCACATGGGGAGAAGAGCAAGAGAAAGCATTTAATCTGCTAAAAGATAAGTTGACTAATGCTCCTTTGTTATCTTTGCCGAATTTCAGTGCTACTTTTGAGATAAAGTACGATGCTTCTGGTACAAGAATTGGAGCCATGTTGATGCAAGGAGGGCGTTCCATAGCTTATTTCAGTGAGAAATTGAGTGGAGCAACATTGAATTATCCTACCTATGATAAGGAGATGTATGCTTTAATGTGAGCTTTGGAGACTTGGCAACATTATTTATGGCCGAAGGAATTCGTGATCCACACTGACCACGAGACCTTGAAGTACTTGAAAGGCCAGCAGAAGTTGAATAAAAGACATGCCAAATGGATGGAGTTCATCAAGACTTTTCCATATGTGATCAAGCACAAGAAAGGTAAGGAGAATGTGGTAGACGATGCACTTTCTTGAAGGTATGCGATTCTAACTATTTTAGAAGCAAAGTGTTTAGGTTTTGAGCATATCAAGGGCTTATATATTGATGATGATGACTTTGGGAGAGTATTTGAAGAACGTGAACATACTGCATTTGATAAATTCTATAGGCGTGAAGGTTATCTTTTTCGTGAAAACAAGCTATGTTCGCCTAAGTGTTCTTTGTATGAATTGTTAGTGCGAGAAGCGCATAGTGGCAGTTTAATGGGGCATTTTTGTGACAGCCTAAATTTTCAAATTTTGTTTTCGTTTAAATAAATCGGGCCTTTCATCGATGCGTTGATGGTGCTATTTTCTAAGCTGGTCACTCACAAGATAACTAGACTATTTTAGGAAACAATTAACGAATCTAAATGTAATGGACTTGAGAATTCGACTAGGAATCGACTGCTCAACCGTGTCGATCTGCAAGGGTCATTACGGCACCATCAAAAATTGATCAGAGATCGGAGATAGGTCGATTCGATGGAGATATGTGATTAGTGCGTGGGTGATTCCACCTAATTGCAAAATTCTCGTCAAATGGCACTAGACCGATTTTTCTATCATTTCTATACCTAGTGCCCGTATTTGAAATCTCGAGATTTTCACGACAACCGAGAGTCACCAATGTGTCGAAGATGCACTATGTGACTCGAGATAAATCGATCACGGGTCAATTACACCAAAAATTCCTAAAAACAACCTGGTAGACTAGGTCACACTAAAAGCACGCCAGAGTGAAATTAAATGTGAATTTGAACCCGATTTCATAAATTGAAAGTTTTGTCATGTCACAATCTAATTTAGGAACGTCGACTCATCCTCCAAAATTTTTTTGGAGATTCCGAGATTATTACGAGAAACCGTTTCGAACGTTGCGGAAAATTAGTGAAAATTCGTACGGGCCAAATTAAAGAAAATTTGGACTTCTAAGCCGAGCCTTTGGATGTCGAGGACTTATAGAAAATTGTATGGCATTTTTCTTCGGCAAAATTGGACCTCGATTTAGAGATTTGAGTGAGGAATTGAAGTTAATTTGGTTAAATTCAGAGCTTGGGAGGGCGTTGGATTTTTGGATATCAAAATTGATTTAGTTGTGGATTAAATAGCAAATATTAAACATGGGGGACAAAGGGATAAGCTTGGGAGACTTTTAGGCATCTAATGATGAAATACATTTTTCTCTTAGACTTTTTCTCCTAATTTTTCCTTCCCCTTCGTGCGACGCCCTCTGCTCCTACCTCACTTTCATTTTCATGTTTTCCCTGCATCTTCATCTTCATTCATTCTCCGCAAACGAAACCCCACCCGAGTCAACCCAAGCCTCCACGAAGACCATTCATTTCGGTTGCCGCGTGTCCTTCAATCCCTCAATTCTCCAATTCAGCTGCTTCTCTCCCCAAGACCACACGTCCACTGCAGCGCCCCCACCCAACAACGACATCTACTGCTTTCCACCGAAGTCCCAGCCCACACTACAGCTTCTTAGGCGGATTGTTGACCGCAATTCCCACGTTTAGTCCTCCACGACGCCACCTAGCCCAACGTCCACAAACAGCTTCATCTTCGCCACTTCATGCATCTTCATCTCCAGCATTTCCTTAGTCTTCCTCAGTAACTCTCGTTGACGCCAGCTCAGCCATCTTCGCTACTTCCCACGGAGTCAACCAGCACCCCATTGTGGACGCCTCTTGCCTTCACTCCAGCGAAGCTTGGCCTAGCGAAGTGTTTCTTCAACCCAACAAATTTCGATCAGCCCAGCAGCTCAGCCCAAGGTGGTTTAACTCACCTGAAGCACAAGAATCAACCCACCAATTGAGTTCTTAGGCCCACAAAGCAGCCCACCAATTGAGTTCTTGGGCCCACAAAGCAGCCCAACTTGGGCCCAGTCCAAATCAAAAACAAATCTCAAGTTTAGGCCCGCTCCGAGTTTCTTTGACACCGCCGCAATTCAAGTTTCAACCACCGTTGCGGTGAACCAATCTTCGTTTTACACCGATGATTTATGCACTAAACTCTTCTTAGTAGGCTAATGACGTCTAAGGGTGTTTAGATTTATTTAATTAGGAATTAGGTGGTTAGTTAGATTAATTTAGTGATTTAATTATGCGATCATGCATGTTAGGTGGTTAGATTAGATTAAGTGAGGCCTAGATAAATTGTGTTATTTATCTAAAAGGGTTCGGGAATTTTCCGGGTCCGTATTGGTATTTAATTTAGTGATTTTGGCCTAGGTTGGTAATTTTAGAATTTAAATTGAATTATTTAATTAATTTTAGAAATTATTTATTTATTAATTATTTTTTTCAGAAATTGGCTAGGATAACCGGTGACCGGAATTTCGTGCCGATTGCAATGATGTGGTTAATTTCTGCGATTGAGTGATAATTTCTACAAATTGAGTGCTGATTGAATTTTTGGTATTTAATTCCAAAAATGGTGAATTTTCAATATTTATTCAAAAAATCTCGAGTGTCGGGTTTTAAGCACCGAAAATGGTTTTATATGCTATATAAACCAGTGGGATGTGGAAAAGAAGGTTATGAATTTTTCGAGTCCAGTCTGACCGTGTACCCACATACGACTATTTTCTGGGATGTTTTTAATACGAAGAAAATAGGTCAGGATCACTATTTTAATCAAGGCATTTGTGAACAATGCACAGTGTCCTAGGCCGAGATTGAGTGGTCGTGTGTTGGTTAAGGTGAACTCATCCTAGCATTTACGCCGGACATTACTAAATCCCACTTTCAGGTTACCCATGCATTAGGGTAGCGGGTCGCAGTAGATTCTGAACCTATGCTCCTTTAAGAATGCTGTCTTTGAGAGACAAAGCCATGCTCAATGGGGAAGAGACGATACATGGCTATGCCAGTAGACCGCCAAACTTGGGAGTCGACCATACCCTTTAGGGGTGTAATTAACAATTGGAACGAGTGATTGTCTAAGTTTGATGCGCTTGATTATGAGATAAAATTGTGTGGCATGGTATGGGACGTGTCATAACAGTTTGGTCTTATAATCGAGACTCTTGTGATGGATCAGGCTAAGATCCCTATAGTTGATTAGGAAAAATAAGGCGTTTCAATTGTCGTATGCATTAATTGCATGCATTTGAGATATGAACTGTGCTGACCTACAAGAAGGAACTGAGGTGAGGTAAGTTCCCTGTTCTAATTGTGTGGTTGTGTGACTAGAGCACCCTGAAGCGTATTTCCCTCCTAATCGAGGTTTAGAGTATGGACTTGCTGAGACATTGTCTCACTAGTTATTGAATAACCATTTTCAGGTCCGTAGGAGGTGGTCGTGGAGGACCAAGGCCCCGAAGTCTGAGGTAATGGAGTATGGAGGATTGGCGGATGTGTCCTATTAGTATGTTGTAGGACAACCTCTTTTGAGAGTCGACCTTTTGTAGGCTTTCAACTAAACTCATTTTGAACCTGAATCTCGTTGTTTATAAAAGTGTGCTTTTGTGAATTGATGTCCTGCTTTTCTATCCCGAGATGGTTATAGTCAGGGGATTTATTTTTGCTTCCGCATGTGCAATAAAATGAAAGGGTCGGCGACTCGTTGTGGAAAGTCGCAAAATTTTATCGACCAGAGAGGAATGGGCACGCGCTCAAGGTTCGGGGCGTGACATCCCAGTTTTGTGGTATCAGAGCGAAGTTTGTATTTGGAGTGATAAGGTGCAATGGGTTCTTGGAATAGTTAGTAGGAACGACCTCTATTTTCATGCTGATGCATGTGAGTGATAGCTGTTTAGTAGATTGGTTGTGAGATCACTCAGTTTCTAATTCTGTATGGAATTAGAAACCGATTTTATAGAAAGTCTACAGCATAAGTGATTAGGAGCCGAGAACTCCTAGGCAGAGGACCTTATCCTCAGTGACTCGGGGTAGAACGCAAACAATGATTAGTGCCCGAGGTTGTAGAGGCAGAGTGCCAGCTTAGGCCAACGCGAGTATAAAAGTACCGTTGTAGGCTGATACTAAAAGTGTAGCAGTACCGAGCAATCCTAGATTCGATGGGATCGTTCAGGCGCTAGTGTTCCTTAGGAACTGGTTGAACCAGCAAGCTCAGGATCAAACCACTGTTGTTGCTACCTTTGCTGATATCCAACCTGGATTGGTGATCAGGGAACAAGCTACAGTATTTGAGTTAAGATTCAGTCCGGATAGAAATGGAAATCGATCAGGGAAAAGACCAATGTTGAGGGAAGAGTATTCTATTCCGCCCAATAGGAAGGGTGGGATAGTTAGGTTAGCTTCGAGACAAAATGGAACATGTTGTTCCCTTGGAAAGTGAAATGGATCAGTTTCATGTATTCCGAGGACAAGAATTTGTGGCAAGTGTCGCCAGCACGGACAGTGGGTTATGGATTGTCCGGGCAAGCAGATGGAACCTCGGCAATGGTTACTGCTGTCACCGTCGATGGGACATATAAGAGAGAATGTATCGTAGGACACACAATAGAGGTATTTGGAATAAACCCCGGTGCAAGAGAGAGTGCACGTTGTCACCCGATGGGAGACAAAAGGACTCACCAATTGTGTGCCGAGTTGGTAGAAGGAAGCATGGATCAATCCAGTAACCTGATATGGCTAGAATGTGCTGTGATAGTGACCAACATGGCCATTAGGTGAAGGACTGTCAGTGAAAGTCCAAGGAAGCATAGACACCGTCACCACAGTTAGGATGCCACTAAGATGGCGAAAGGGATAGGAATTGGACTGACCATGCACTGATCAAAGGAAGAAGGTTTTTGGAGTGATTTTATCAAAGTAGCGCAGTAGGGTTTTGGTTAAGTTCGTGGAACTTCAGTTTGTTGTATTAAAGCTGTAGAAAGGAGAGTCACTGACTAGAACGGTACTTGACTGGTTGGCTGATGTGTACTTTGACGCCAGGTGTAAAAAGCTTGACTCCAGGAACATCTTGTGGTAATGAATTATTGGCGTGGAGTAATCCAGCTTAATCCATTAGCAAGTGGAAGTGTCGAGTTTATTGGGAGTCGAGGAGAACCCTTAATTACCTTAATCTTGTCGCTCGAGGCAACTTATTTGTTAAACGGGGATTGCTAAGGTTACTTGGCGGTTGTCATAGATAAGACAAAGTGGAGAACTGAAGGTTGAGGACATCTCACTAGTCTAAGAATTCCTAGAGGTATTTCCATGGGAATTGTCAGACCTGTCGTCAGAAAAGAAGATAGAATTGGCGATCAAGCTAGCACCAAGGCAGAGCCACTCTTGAAGGCTTCTTACCATTTGTCATTGTCTGAGTGATAGAACCGAAGGTGCAGATGTGAGGATTGATGAATGAGGAATTCATGCATATCAGTGCATTACTTTAGGGAACATCAGTTTTGTGGTGAGAGAAAGAAAGATGGTTCGTTGCAATTACGCATCGACCATCGTCAACTCAATTAGGTGACAATCAAGGACAAGTGTTCATTGTCGAAGATCGACGAATTGTGTGACTAGTTACAGAAAAAAGTGTCGATACTTTTAAAGATTGACTTGAAGACAAGTTATTATCAATGGAGAACTAGAAAGGAGGTTATACTGAAGATAGTGTTTCGTACTCGATATGGCCCTTGTGAGTGCAATGTAATGCCATTGGGTCTGACGAACGTTCCAACTCCTGTCATGGATTTGACAAACCGAGTGTTCAAAGAATATCTAGATCAATTGTGATCATGTCGTGTAATGATATTTCAGTGTATTCGAGGAATGCTAAGGAGCACAAGAGACATCTGAGAATGGTGAAAGTATCTCCATGGACCCGGTCAAGATCGAATCAGTTATTAGTGGACCAAGACCAACAACAATATCAAAGATCGGAAACTGTTTGAGTGGGACGAGTCCCTACAGGAGGTTCGTGGAAGGAATCTCAACATGAGTGTCGCCATTAACTCGACTCCTGAAGAAATGAGAGAAATTCATATAGACAGACAAGAGCGAGGATAATTTCCAAGAACCTAAGCAGAAGCTGGTTATCGCACTTATGCTGATTGTTCTATATGGTTATGGAAGATGCGAAATCTATATTGATGTGTCGTTTAGAGGATTGAGTGCGTGTTGATGTAACGTGGTAGAGTGTTACACATGCGTCCCATCAATTGAGACCTCATGAGTTGAATTACCTGGCGCATGACTTGGAACTCACAGCAATAATTTTCACTCTAAAAAAAAAAAAATTGAAGATATTATTTATGTGGAGAAAGACTCTAGATTGTCATTGAACGCAAAAGTCTCAAGTATTTATTTTCTCAAAATGAGTTGAATATGAGACAGCGTTGTGACTTAGAAATTTGGAAGGACTGAGATTGTGATGTCTTGTGTCACCCTAGAAGGACGAATTAAGTCGAGAGTGCATTGGGCCGGAAATTTTCAATTGCACAGATGGTGATCAAGGAGTGGAATTTACTCAAGAGAGCTCGAATTTCGGTTTTCAAATTTGAGGTATGCCACCTTTCGAATCTTATGGCCACCTTCAAAATTGAACCGGGAGTTCAGTTTAGGATCAAGGCGTTTCAATGATGAAACCAAATGTTCAAGAAATCCTATAAGAGGATATCGGTAAGAGAAAGGTTGACTTTCAGATTTCGGAAGATGGAATGCCGAAGTATCGTGGGTGATGATAAGTATTAGACAATACGGAACTTAAGGAGGAGACCTTATCAGGAATTCACTATAGCAGTCACAGTATTCGACCAGAAAGTACGAAGTAGGTCAGAATCGGAGTCAGCTCGATTGGTAGACCGATATAAAGATAGGTATCACCGGATAGACTGCAAGTGTCAGATGTGTTAGTAAGTGGAAAGTCAGTAATGCAAACCAGGAGGACTTTTTCAATCACTCGAGAGTCCCAAGTGGGAATGGAAGTATATCGAAGGACCTTATGACAAGCTTGTCAAAGAATCAGAGAGGTAATGTTTCTAATTGGGATAATGGTCAATTGATGAATGAAGCCGACTCACTTCAATGCGATAAGAAAAGATCTTGTTTGTATAGGCATACAGAATTGTATGTGTGTCAAAAAGTTCATCTATATGGAGTGCTAGTGATGGATCTGCATCAAATCTAAACAAGAGATTCCTAGTTTCGACAGAGCTTTTAGATGGTTCCTATGGAAGCTTGCATAGCAAAGTGTACATAATTGCAGTGGTGAGAAGAAAGATTGCAAGGCCGAAGTCAGCTCTGTAATCAGTGATTGAGTTTGCAGTGGTCAGTGCCAGAGTACAGATCGCTCAGAACCGCTAGAATAATTTGAATCGTTGAGCATTGAAGGCCTTTAAAGTTCTAAATTGGTGATTGCATCTTTCTGAAGATGTCACCAAAGAGGAATACCTTGCACTTCGACAAGGAGGGAAAACTGGAACTGAGGTATGTAGGTCCCTTTTGGATTCTATAAAGAGAATCAGGATCCTAACGTATCGTATTGCATTGTCGCCAAGGTTGGCGCAAGTGCACGGTGTCTTTCACGTATCGATATTGAGGATATATGAACCTGACCCGACCCACGTACCTATTATTGAGGAATTGGACGTGGACGACAGAGTGTCGTACATTGAAAGCCCGGTTCAGATTGTGGACCGTAAGGAGCAGGTCCTGCGAACCAAGACCATCCCGTTGGTCAAAATGGTCTGGCAACACCATAGTACTGAAGAAGCAACATGGGAAACTGAGGAATCGATGACACGACTCTACCCCCACCTTTTTGCTTAAAGATTGTAATAGGTTTAAATTTTGAGGACGAAATTTTTATAAGAGGGGAAGAGTTGTGACAACCTGAATTTTCAGATTTCGTTTTCGATTAAATAAATTGGGCCTTTCATCAACGCGCCGATGGTGCTATTTTCTAAGCTGGTCACTGATGAGATAACCGGACTATTTGGGGAAACAATTAACGAATCTAAATGTAATGGACTTGAGAATTTGACCAAGAATCAATTGTTCGACCGTGTCAATCTGAAAGGGTCATTACGGCACCATCAAAAATCGATCAGAGACCAAAGATAGGTCAATTCGATGGAGATATGTGATTAGTGCGTGGGTGATTCCACCTAATTGCAAAATTCTCGTTGAACAGTACTAGACCGATTCTTCTGTCATTTCTGTACCCGGTGCCCGTATTTGAAACCTCGAGATTTTCACGATAACCGAGAGTCGCCAATGTGTCAAAGATTCACTATGTGACTCGAGATAAATCGATCATGAGTCAATTACACCAAAAATTCCTAAAAACTACCCAGTAGACTAGGTCACACTAAAAGCGTGCTGAAGTGAAATTAACCGTGAATTTGAACCCGATTTCATAAATTGAAAAATCTATCATGTCACAATCTAATTTAGGAACGTCGACTCATTCTCCGAAAAATTTTCGGGGATTCCGAGATATTTATGGGAAACCATTTCGAACGTTGCGGAAAATTAGCGAAAATTTGTACGGGCCAAATTAAAGAAAATTTGGACTTCTAAGCTGAGCCTTTGGATGTCGAGGACTTATAGAAAATTGTATGGCATTTTTCTTCGGCAAAATTGGACCTCGATTTAGAGATTTGAGTGAGGAATTGAAGTTAATTTGGTTAAATTCGGAGCTTGGGAGGGGGTTGGATTTTTGGATATCAAAATTGATTTAGTTGTGGATTAAATAGCAAATATTAAACATGGGGGACAAAGGGATAAGCTTGGGAGACTTTTAGGCATCTAATGATGAAATACATTTTTCTCTTAGACTTTTTCTCCTAATTTTTCCTTCCCTTCGTGCGACGCCCTCTGCTCCTACCTCACTTTCATTTTCATGTTTTCCCTGCGTCTTCATCTTCATTCATTCTCCACAAACGAAGCCCCACCCGAGTCAACCCAAGCCTCCGCGAAGACTATTCATTTTGGTTGCCGCACGTCCTTCAATCCCCCAATTCTCCAATTCAGCTGCTTCTCTCCCCATGACCACACGTCCACCGCAACGCCCTACCCAAAGCAATGACATCTGCTGCTTTCTACCGAAGTCCCAGTCCACGCTGCAACTTCTCGAGCAGATTGTTGACCACGATTCCCACGTTTAGTCCTCCACGACGCCACCTGGCCCAACGTCCGCGAACAGCTTCATCTTCACTACTTCATGCGTCTTTGTCTCCAGCGTTTCCTTGGTCTTCCTCAATAACTCCCATTGACGCCAGCTCAGCCGTCTTCGCTACTTCCCACGGAGTCGACCAGCACTCCATCGTGGACACCTCCTGCCTTCACTCTAGCAAAGCATGGCCTGGCGAAACATTTCTTCAGCCCAGCAAATTTCGATTAGCCCAGCAGCTTAGCCTAAGGTGGTTTAACTCACCTGAAGCACAAGAAGCAGCCCACCAATTGAGTTCTTGGGCCCACGAAGCAGCCCAACTTGGGCCCAATCAAAATTAAAAACAAATCTTAGCTTAGGCTGAGATTTGTTGGGCCAAGTTTAGGGCCGTTCCAAGTTTCTTCGACGCCGCCGCAATTTAAGTTTCGGCCACCATCGCGATGAACCGATCTTCGTTTTACACCGGTGAGTTTATGCATTAAACTCTTCTTAGTAGGCTAATGATGTCTATGAGGTGTTTAGATTTATTTAATTAGGAATTAGGTGGTTAGTTAGATTAATTTAGTGATTTGATTATGCAATCATGCATGTTAGGTGGCTAGATTAGATTAAGTGAGGCCTAGATAAATTGTGTTATTTATCTAGAAGGGTTCGGGAATTTTTCGGGTCCGTATTGGTATTTAATTTAGTGATTTTGGCCTAGGTTGGTAATTTTAGAATTTAAATTGAATTATTTAATTAATTTTGGAAATTAATTATTTATTAATTATTTTTCTAGAAATTGGGCGGGATAGCCGGTGACCGGAATTTCGTGCCGATTGCAATGATGTGGTTAATTTTTGCAATTGAGTGATAATTTTTGCAAATTGAGTGCCGATTGAAATTTTGGTGTTTAATTCCAAAAATGGTGAATTTCTAATATTTATTCAGAAAATCCCGAGTGTCGGGTTTTAAACACCGAAAATGGTTTTATATACTATATAAACCAATGGGATGTTGAAAAGAATGTTATGAATTTTTCGAGTCCAGTCTGACCGTGTACCCACACATAACTATTTTCCACGATGTTTTTAATACGAAGAAAATAGGCTATGATCACTATTTTAATCGAGGCATTTGTGTACAATGCACAGTGTCCTAGGCCAAGATTGAGTGGTCGTGTATTGGTTAAGGTGAACTCGTCCTAGCATTTACGCTGGACGTTACTAAATCCCACTCTCGGGTTACCCATGCATTAGGGTAGCCGGTCGCAACAGATTCTGGACCTATGCTCATTCGGGAATGCTGTCTTTGAGAGACAAAGCCGTGCTCAATGGAGAAGAGACGATGCCTGGTTATGCCAATAGACCGTTGAACTTAGGAGTCGGCCGTACCCTTGAGGGGTGTAATTAACAATTGGAATGCGTGATTGTCTAAGTTTGATGCGACTAATTATGAGACAAAACTGTGTGGCATGGTATGGGACGTGTCATAACAGTTTGGTTTTATAATCGGGACTCCTGTGATGGATTGGGCTGAGACTCCTGTAGTTGATTGAGAAAAGTAAGGCGTTTCAATTGTCGTATGCATTTGAGATTTGAACTGTGCTAACTTGCAAGAAAGAACTGAGGCGAGGTAAGTTCCCTGTTCTAATTGTGTGGTTGTGTGACTAGAGCACCCTAAAGCGTATTTCCCTCCTAACCGGGGTTTAGAGTATGGACTTGCTGAGACATTGTCTCACTGGTTATTATATAACCATTTTCAAGTCCTTAGAAGGTGGTCGTGGAGGACCAAGGCCCCAAAGTCTGAGGAGGTGGAGTTTGGAGGATTGGCGGATGTATCCTATTAGTATGTCATAGGATAGCCTCTTTTGAGAGTCGACCTTTTGTAGGCTTTCGACTAAACTCGTTTTGAACTTGAATCTCGTTGTTTATAAAAGTGTGCTTTTGTGAATTGATGTCCTACTTTTCTATCTCGAGATGGTTACTATCAGGGGATTTATTTTCGTTTCCGCATGTACAATAAAATGAAGGGGTTGGCAACTCGTCCTGGGAAGTCGCAAAATTTTATCGACCAGAGAGAGATGGGCACGCACTTGAAGTTCGGGGCGTGACAATTTTGGCATTAGTAAGACTTATGGAGTGCTCCATGAACATTTTTATTGCCCACATATGAAGAGAAATGTCACACGTGTCTGTGAGAGATGCATTTCTTGTAAGCAATCTAAGTCTACAACTAAATCGCATGGCTTGTATACACCATTACCTATTCCAATGCATCCTTGGACTAATATTTCTATGGATTTTGTGTTAGGATTGCCTAGGTCTAAGTATGGTAGAGATTCTATTTATCTGGTTGTTGATCAGTTTTCAAAAATGGCTCATTTTATACCTTGTCATAAAACTAATGATGCATCTCATGTTGCTAATTTGTTCTTTAGGGAAGTTGTACGTTTGCATGGCATGCCTAGATCGATTGTTTTAGATTGAGATTCTAAATTTCTTAGCTACTTTTGGAAAACATTATGGAAAAAACTAGGAACACTGTTGTTATTTTCTACTACTTGTCATCCACAAACCAATGGTCAAACTGAAGTAGTTAATAGAACTTTAGGGGTATTGTTGCAAGGTATTATTAAAAAGAACATAAAATCTTGGGAAGATTGTCTGCCACATGTTGAGTTTGCATATAATAGGATCATGCATTCTGCTACTAAATTTACACCATTTGAGGTTGTCTATGGTTTTAATCCGTTAACTCCGTTAGATTTAACCCATTTACCTGTTGATGAGCGTGTGGATTTAGATGGAGCAAAGAAAGCCGAATTTGTCAAAGCGTTGCATACGAAGACGCGCACAAATATTGAGCGCAAGACTGAGCAATATGCAAGACAAGCCAACAAAGGGTGCAAGGAAGTGGTGTTTGAACCCGATGATTGGGTTTAGGTTCATATGCGCAAACAGCGATTTCCTGAGCAACGACATTCTAAGTTATTACTGCGAGGGGATGGACCATTCATGGTGTTGGAAAGAGTTAACAATAATGCCTATAAGCTTGATCTTCCAAGTAAGTATGATGTTAGTGCTACATTTAATGTTTCTAACTTGACTCTTTTCGATGCAAGTGATGATTTGCAAGCAAATCCTTTGCACAAGGGAGGGAATGATGTGGACATCGAGCCATATCGAAGAGAAGGTGCTAAGGACTCATTGTCTATTCCGACTGGTTCGATCACTCGAGCGCGGTCCAAGTAATTCAGGCAAGCTGTTGGCGTCATGGTTCGTGATCTTTGGCGTGGAGATGATCTTGGATCAAATCTTGAAGAATCTTGGAAATCTTGGCGTAATCTTTTGCTTGGAGATGACCTTGGATCAAATCTTGAAGAATCTTGGAAATCTTAGCGCAATTTGATTATCTGGTCACTAAATATTTGACCAAATCAAAAAGAATTATCTTATTGTTTAGGCATATTCTAGAATATGACGTATTAGATTTCTAGGGCTGGTTTAGGGTTTGTGTGGCGTCTAGAAAGCCTATATTAAGGATTTGCCGACTTTCTTTGGGAGACAGACAGATATATTTTATTTTTTGAGGAAAAAGAATTGAGAGGTTCTCTTCTATTGTTCTTTTGAAGACTTGACCTTATCAAGATTCTCTTATGGCGGTCAATTCGACTTATCGAGCGAGATAGCGAATTCTTTCGCTAGTGGCGTCTATAACGTTGGTTGGCCGACACGCGTTCGTCAACAGTCACGTTCATACCGAGGTTGCCAATCACAGGTTTGATTGGAGGTCGAGGTTCGCAATTCGCACCATCCAGGCCTTCATTAAACAATCTTTCCGCAACGATTCACATCACCTTTCGACCAAAATATAGTCAGAAATTACCAATATGGATGCCAACCATTTTACATAGCATGGCCGATACTAATTGACAATTTTTCAAGTTCCTTTTGTTAAATTTTCAAATTATTTATTTAATTATTTTCTTTTATTCTTTTATCTTCTTCTTTTTCTTAATGTGGCTCACCGGCCATTGGGTAAAGGCTATGAAGCCCTCACTAGCCGCTGGAGAGGGTCACGACGCTCGCCTAGCCTCGCCCAGATTTAGGTTATTTGAAGGATGTGGGGTGGATTTTACCTTAGTAACACATTGATTGACTAGCCTTTGTAAAGGAGAACACTCTACCCAAAGACCATTAAGAAATCCCTTAAATTACATTGAGGTCGAGATCCTGCAATTGCATTGATAAATCATATAAAAAGTTGTAGAAGCCATTTGTAACTCGTCTCTTGTCATCTTGATTGGTGGGGGCTATTTCATTCTAGGTCTCTCGATTTTATATTTGTCTCAAATAATTTTTGAGAATTGTGTTTGCAAGCCTTAGAAAATCACCATTTCATGTCTTATCAATGGCTCTCAAAATTTTTCACAGCAAATTATGAAGCAGGGATTTTATATTTCAATGGTTTGTCAAGATTAATTTGTATTTTATCCTAGAGCTCAAAGAAGAGAAGGTGTATAGTTTGAGGGACTTATCTGATTTGCTAATCTGTATTCTCTTGAGCATATATCTCGTGCATGTCATAGGAAACTCAATGAGGAAAAATACTTATCTGAATCCAGTCAAGTGAACCAACTACCTAACCATCATTGGTTTTGAGGGGCTAACATGTGGATCCATGTAGACGCATAAAATCAACGGTAATGATGCACCCTGTTTGGGGATCAGGAGGAATCCAAAAGTTCAAGCTGCTCGAGAAAGATCAAGGATAAGAAGAAAGCATTGGACGCCCTAAATCCTATGTGCCTTCTCGATGAATAGTTCTCGGTTGCCACTCCTGCAAGTTTTTAAACTTTAGAAGATCTGGTTTTTAAAATTAGATCCTTACAAAGCATGTCACCACGTTAGACGGACCCATATGGGATTTGCTCAATAGTTAATAATTAATGGTGCATGGATTTGACACATGACATTGATATGATATTCCGTACCATTAAATGTTTACAAGTACATTTTTAGTCCATTTATATGAATTTTGGACTGTGTCTTATTGTGGTCACAAGGTTATTGAGATAGTTCATAGACTTGACGATGAAGTGGACTTTTTTTATCATTAAAACAACATCTAAGCAACCTTGAGGTTTTATAATTAATGTTTGAATAAAATTTTGATTTGGTTGAACAATTCAAAAAGGCTTTTGTTTACTGAGAGAGAGAGAGAGAGATATTTTGGGGTTGGCGACAGCCGACGAGAGAGGTTCAAATGAACTACATTCATGGTCAATTGTAAAGTCATAGCTATTAGTAAAAGCAATCCTTCAGAAAATTGAAACTTGGGTGGATAAAATTAGCAAATTTGATGGAGTATTCGATTTTTTTACCCAATTTCTTGCTAAATTAGTGAATTGTGATGACGGGTTTGATTTTTTAAACCCGATTTTATTGGATTATACTAATGTTTTATTATTCCACAAGCCCTTTTAGTGAATCATGAGTGTATGTAAGATCCAGCTCAAAGGAAGAGTCGAATTGTCACATCAAAATTAGGGGTGAGCATGGTTCCATAATAGAATGTGAAATCTAAGAATCAAACCGGTAGGAACATATAGGTTCCAAGTTGTAATGTATGCTGGATAAGTCCTACATTCCAAAAAATGAGAAACCTATTTCAACTAATAGGTTACAGGTTCTTAATTGGAGAAACCTAGAGTTTGGAACCTATAACTTATAACCTAGAATCTGAAACAAGTTTTAATGTTTTTCTTGACTCGTGTTTTCACACAACCCTTCGATATTCTATAATGTTCAATAGGAGGTACTAATCCGAGCTTTCATTTTATGATTGAAACTTTTATTTATTAATGTTCATATCTTTCGTGTGTCTAAATATAAGTCATGATCAGTAAATTGAAGCAACAAGTGTTGATTATTAAATATTTAAATTTATTGCAGTCGTTCAATTAATAATATAAGTAAAACTTAGGTAGATATTGGAATCGATCTTAGAACCCGTGACAAGATAAGTTCCAAATTCTAGAGTACGTAGGGTTGGTTCCAATTATGAAAAATAAGAAAACCTATTTCAATGAGTAGGTTTTACATTCTAAGTGGAACCTGTGTGGAAACTAGAACTACTCAATCCTAATCAAGATGACTAACTTTACTAGAAATAGAAAAGATCCAAAAAAAAAAGGATAATCTTCTAATCAATTGCACAGGTATGTAGAGTCGTGGACAACACATTCACTATTACTCAAATTTTTATCTTTTCTTTATTTTGCTTTTTTTCTCTGTATCCCTGTTTTGCTGTGAAATTAAAGCTTGTTTTCAAAGTCCGAGAATTTGGGAAAAATTTTACTCTCATTGCATCGCCCCTCAGGAATATCAGTTTTTGTAAGTATGAAAATGCAAGTAATATCTTAGACCAGCATTGAAAGTATGGCTATTTAAGCATGTAAAAATCTCATTCATATACTGATTTGGCTGGCTATTTAATTGACTATTCAAAAGGTGTTTTTTTTTTTCATTGCCTTCAAAAAAATTATAGGGTGTTTATATGTACATATTTTAAAATTTAAATCTTGTAAATGACACACTTTAACATTTTCTTAATCCATAGTACCTGAAATTTTCACAATATATAAGTGTTGAAGCATACATTCACTTTTAAAATAAATAAATAAAAAGATTTATACCTATGTGACCATTCTGTTATGCTCCTCTGTTTCTGTTCTGCTACGCTCACCTCTTCCTCTTTTTGAACTGGGCCGAGTGCTCTTTTCTTCGTCTTTTCTTTTTATTAGTAAAGGTTAATGTCGTGAAAAGAAAAATGGGCTTAGAGTGTCATGAGTTTCAAACGGGCCTCCACTGAGATTAATGGGTGGACCTGCTGAATTCAAATTCGACGGGCTTAAGGGAATTGACTGATGGACTGACTCGGGCTAATGAGCTGTTCATTAGTGGGCTCACATTTTTTTTTGGTCAGAAGTGGGCTCACATGATGAGCTTGTCTTGGGCTCACTTAACCGAATTGGACTCTCCTTCTCTTTTTTTCATTTGTTTATTATATTTGGCATTTTTATTTGGAATATGTTTACTAGAATTACTAAAACTTGTCAAATTTATTTAATCGAATCTTTTCATTAATTTTGTTCAATTTGGTTAACTGATAAATGCGGAAGTGGTGATGATGTAGCTTTTTAAAAATTATTTTTATACAAATTTAATTTAAATAAAATTTTAAAAATGAGCTTAATTTAAAAGAAAAAAAGAAAGAAGTAGGTGGGAGGGCTACAAGCCCCTGCCCCTGCCACCGCCCACCATCATCAAGAGGGGCCGATGAGGGCGGGGGTGACTTAGTGGGGTCACCGGGCCCTGCCTAAGGGCCGGTTAGGCTTGGCAACCCTCGCCGATAGTAGGCAAGGTCGCACCCCCGACCCCCCCAAAAAAAAAAAAACACTTGCCCAAATCGGGCAAAGGTCGCTAGCCCTCGACAAACCCTGGGCAACGGCTGCCACTAGCAACCAATTCGCCAATGGCGGCCTCACCCAAGTCTACGCAAGGGTCGACGACCCTTGCCTATTGTTGGTGATGCCAAGCCCTTGGTTGGGGCTTGGCAACCCCCTCAAGTCACCCCGCCCTCATCAACCCCTCATGGCAATGGGGGGGGGTGTTGGGGGGCGGCAATAGCAAGGGCTTGTAGCCCTACTCGCTTTTATTTAGATTTAATCTAAATAAAATTAGTATTAATGATTTTAGCCACATGGGAGAAAGATAATATTAAAAAAAAATCATGTTAGCATTTTTCGTTAGCTAAATTGGACAAAGTTAATGAAATGACTCGATTGAATCAATTTGATAAGTTTTATGACTTAATTATACTTTTTGCAAGTTTTTAGACCCAATTATATTTTCGTAACAAGTTTTAGTACTTTTAGTGAATATATATATATATTTATATTTGTTTTTCTTATTAAAATGTATGCTTAATTGTTGACACATAAAATTTGGCAACCCTATTATTTATTTATTGCATAAAAATTAGGGATTAATTTTTAACCCTTAAAAAAAGAATTAAATTGCGTAGCATATAATTTTAAGGGCATTTTTTTTTTTTCATTTGTATCGGACTGGTGGTGATAGATATGTTTGAATTAGTAGTTCTGAACTTTAAATTGACAAGTTGAACTAAGCCCACGAAAAGAGCAAATTAGCTCGAGCCCCTTTTTTTTATGACTGAAAATTATATTGTGAGAAAATAGAGATTTGATATCCTTGGATAAGGCAGGTGTGACAATGAGATATTACGAGCTCATTTTTGCAAGATTTGAAATTTGAGAAAAATCTCATTACAATGTTGAATCTTTAGCAATATGTAATAAAATCGATAGACAATATTCGAGGGGAAATCTTCATATAAGCTACAAAAATCTAATTCATTTTCCTATAAAAGGTTCTGTGCGCGTATGGCAAGGGGGGAGGGCTTTTCTTCGTTTGGGGTCAAAGAAAACAACACAAAAAACCTCTTTTCGTTGGGGGTTTTTCCTTTTTGTTTTTTTAGGGTTTCGTTTGGGTTTTGGTTAAAAAGTCAATAAAAAGTGGTCCTTTTTGCCGAAGAAGCAGAGGGTACAAAGGAAATATTGGCTGGTCTTACCCTCCACGTAGGCGAAGGGTAACACCATTCACAATCCGACACGTGGCTCCACGTAGGCGACGGGTCAGAGGTTCAAAATTTGCGCGGTGCACTCCTGGGCTCACCACTCGACGCTCTCTCTCCTCTGCGACCTGTCGACTCGTCCTCTCTCTCCTCTGCTCTCTCTCCTCCGCTGGTTGCCCGCAACGCCGACGCCGACGCCCTTTCCAGTGAACCGCGACGCCGATGCCCCTCTGTCGGTTGCCTCCGTCGCCCCCGACTCCGACGCCGACACCGACGCAGCCTCCGCCTCCGCCCCTGAACCCGACTCCGACGCCGACGCCCCTCCGCCGTTGCCTCTGTTGCCCCCGACTCCGACGCTGACGCCCCTCCACCTCTGCCCCCAACGCCATCGCCGACGCCCTTTCGCCTCCCTCTCACGACCTCTGCTCCGCTCTCCCTCTTTCCTCTGCGGAGCGCCCTTGCTGGCCAACCCCGACGCCAACGAACCCCTGATGGCGTTTTGGCCTCCCTCTCCGCGAACGAAGGTCGCTCTCTCTTTCTCTTTCCTCCGCAAATCGCCCCCGCTCCTGAATTTGGACGCCGTCGCCTCCCGTCGTCGCCTTCCCAAGCCCCACCGATAGGCACCCCCTTTGGCCGCTCCCGTACGTCCGAAGGTCCAAAGGTTCGTTTTTTTTTTTTTTTTTTTTTGGATTCCACTCAGTAGAATTCATGTTAAGGTTTATAGTCGAATAAGGATGGCGCATATTTGCATTAGGATTTTCTACACCTCCATGGTAAACATGCTTTTGTAGATAAATGGCTCTTTGAAAGCAAGTTTCCACTATAATGTAGATTGTGAAGGAAGATTTTCTTTGCTTTGTATCATTTTGATAAATCTCTTTGCTTTATATTCCTATAACCTAAGATTCACCTTGCGTTGTGATTTGTTGCAATTCATTTGCTCATCATACATTTCTCTGATTCCTCTTCGCCTGATGTAGCATGAGTTCATAATAAAACTGGTTGTCTGATTTGAAAGTTGTTCATCTGAATGAGACATAGGTTTGGTCTTGTGAAAATTGTTTTGTCTGTGAGTAAAATATGTTGCAATTTCCTTGTTGGTAGAATCATGCTATTTTGATAATTTGTTGTCCGTGCTTTCAAACTTTTATGGCTCCTATATGGCTCCTATAGACGCTTTTTGTTTTTATGGGTGAGATGCTGCATTATATGACACATTTTCAGTTGTTCAACACAATCATGGATCCATTTTTCCTTGTGACAATCTACCACCAGGTTTAATCTCTCTCTTGAAGAGCAGATTGATAATCCTGATAATTCAGAGGAAGATTCAGAAGGAAGCAGTAGACCTTGTTTTTATTCAATAAGCAAATCTGTTGGTTTTCTGGACAAAGAACTTGCTGCTAGTGGGTTTACTAGAAAAGAGCAAGATGATATGGACAGGGTACAGTGATTCACCTTTTATGATGATGATTTGCAAATCGTTAACATTGTGTTATCCAACTGCTTAATTTGGTGTTAGACCTAGTGGCTGACCATAATTGATTATTCCGGTTCATGCTTGGACCACTTAGGAGTGTGCCTATCTAGTCTTCCAATTCTTGGGATTTGTAACTGGATAACACAGGTCTAGTTCCCGGTTTTTGGAAATTCTACCTGCACCATGTTTCTAACCTGATGCTGAAACTTTCTAAGATTGTTGATTGATTTTGTTTAGATTTGCAAATGCTTAGCCTATCAATCTAACGCAACACCAGTAAGCCCGACACACTAATTAGAGATATGCTAATCTGGTTGTCTTTTCTATTTTCAAGTCCCGATGTAAGATAGTGTCTAGTTGGTAAAAGTCTTTTGAAAAATATTCTATCCTCTATAACTATTTCGTCTTATTCCTTCCATGGATTTTACTCTTTGTCATTCTTGGCTTCTGTCAGCTTCTTTTCTCATGATTATCTTCATGCTCTTGCATCTGAAAGCCAAAATAATATCTCACTAATTGCCTACATTGTGGTTCCTGGCTTTGCATGTTTGGTCCTTGATTGGAAGTGGAAGTGGAAATACTATGGCTAGTATTTTAATTTTTGTTTTCTGTTTTCTTGGAAACATGTGAATGAAAATGAAAATTCTCTAAGGATGAAAAATGGGAGTATATACTTGTATTCCATCAAAGCTGTAAAATAGAATTTTTCTTTTTCCTTCCAAAGATCTGTGCTTTTGTTAGAATGAATAAATACTAAATACACCAAAATGTCATTTTCAGCTTTGAACTCTTTTTTCATTCATAACATGCTTTCCATCGTCTTTGTTGTAAAATAATTTCCAATGTCTTTCCAAACGTGTTTTTGAAGCTGCCGCATTCTGAAATCTAAATGAAAACAGCATATACAAATTTTCTGGAACCAATTACATCTTGCCCTGGAGAATTTTGTGCAACTAGTTGACACATTAATCGAAAGTTCATCCCTAGCGTGTCATTGATTGAGTATTGTAAGTGTGCATTGTCCATGATGCGATATTAACATTCTCTTATTGGATTCCTTTGGTATAGTTCGTTGAAGAAGAAAAGGACCAGGATATATGTTATGATGATGAAGAAGATAGTGCTGGAATGGATGAAACAATCATGAGTGATGTTGACTCTTTGCGTCTGCTGGATCAGGTACTAGTATCAGAGCATTCGCTGTGATAGGCCTGAAAATCAACATTGCTGAAACTTTGTGAAACCTATAACATCAGGGCATGAGATTCCTCTTTTTCGGAAGCTATGTTGTTCGCCGTGCTTTATTTTCAAAAACGAGCAGATCTTTTAAGACTATTGGAGCACTTGAGTGACTTTTCACCGGATAAGATGAAGTCATGTTTTATATATTCGTTTATGAGAATTTCCTGGTTTGTTTCTGGATGGTTAACTGGAGGATGCAAGTATTAATTTTCTGGCGATCCAGAGATCCACCTTAAAATTTATTTTAAAGTCTAATGTGCTGACTCACTCAGTATTATATCCTAATCCTGCTATTTGTATGACCAGCCAGGGCACATTGTAGAAGGAAATGAGGAGGAAATCAAAGAAAATAGACAAAGATGTGAAGGATAACTCAGCAAACCTTGTTGTGAGGCACACTTCAATGAGGTAAGTATATATATATGGTGAAATTTTTTAGGCATTAGGTCTGGCTTTCGCCCACTAGCTATGTAGTCTTGGATAGTGCATGGCAGCACTTTTGATTATCAACATAAGCATGAAGGTTGAGTAATATGAATCACATTGAAGACATTCGGCTTGTAGATATCTTGAAGTTCGATCTACCTTTGTTGTGTTCTATGATGCTCAGGCCCATTTTGATAGTTTTGGGCTTGGGTTCCTTGTTTGAGAACCTCTGACTATACTCAAGTGTTTAGTCTCTGTACTTGTGACAAATTTCACAGACAACAATGATGAATAAGCTTTGAAAGATGCCAGCTATCTGCGAAATGAACTCATCTCTCTATGTTCTCCTTTAAAATCCCATTTAATGGCGTCTGATGGAATGGCTAGTTCAAGTAAGTTTCTGGCTTGAGGTCTTTTGAATTTAGTAGCTCAGAATTTGGTCTTGTTTGAACTTACAAAAATGAGCTATTTGGATATTTGCTTCTCGAAATTTTTGCTGACAAATACATGCGATTTTAGCTTGAGTAATTGTGTTGCCGTCAACTGTTTTTTTCGAGGGGATAATGGACTAGTATAGTGTTTACTAATTGTTGTGTTTGGTGCTTTTTCACATATGTTTATCAGTGAGTCATCGTAGTTTATCGAAAATGAAAAGTGAGTTAAGTTTTTAAAGAAGTTTTTCCATAGTCATCACTTATCGTTGTTTATTGCTCTTTCTTGTTAGCTTCATTAATGAGAGTTTCTTTTCCACCTGGTGCAGGATGAAAGTGAAGAGAATGCGAATGATGCTGAGTTGGTAAAGTGCCTGAACAAGCAGAGATGGCGAGCAAATTGCTGCTGTTCATAGAGGAGGGAAGACCATTGCTTCTAGAAATTCTTACAAGGACAAAGGTGGAAGGTCATCTCACAATTCCAAAATTCAAAAACAATTAAGCTCCCGGTAGTGCACATGGAAGAATTCAGCAGCATGTAGGGGCTGGAGGAAGGTTTGAGTTTAAGACTTCGTATTATAGCATATTTCGCTAGGGAAGATAAAGGAGATTTTTGTGTATTGGAAGTATAGATAGGTGGCTATTTTGCTGCAGAATATGTGTAATAGTCGTTACCGTAATGATGTTTATGTAATAGTCAGTTACCGTATCAAAAGAAAAGCCACACATATGCAATTTTGTACAGAAAGAGGAACCCCTTCTAGTATGTTGGTCATTACTTGTCATATGGAGATTGTGTGACGTTTAATTTGTTATTTGCTGCTATTTCCTTGATGTAGTCATCTTCCAAAGGTTTCAATCTTTTTGAAGAGTTGTGCTGACTGTTAAGGATATGTGAGCTTTGTGGAGAAAACTTTGGCATGTACTGATATCTGTATTTTTCTATGGCAGTCTGAGGAACAAATGAGGAAAGAGATGGAAAGATTTGATCGTGAAAGAAGGAAGAAGAAAGGTTGATGTGTGAACAGTAGATAGAGGAGGAGAGATTGCTACATGAGCAAAGGCGAGAATCAAAGCGACGGGAGAAGTATTTACAGAAAGAATCTATTAAGGTAAGTATTTGAGCTTGATATTGCATTTTCACTAGTTAGTTTCTTTTGCTTTATTTGATTGGTCAAGCAGCATCTCTTCTTTTCTCTTTTCTTTACCAACTTCTCTGGTTTTTTTGTTTGGAAGGCGGAGAAAAGAGACAAAAAAGAAGAGCTTCGTCGAGAAAAAGAAGCAGAGAGACGAAAAGCTGCGGTGGAGAAGGCCCTTTGCTCGCAGAATTGCCAAGGAATCCATGGAGCTTATGGAGGATGAACAGCTGGAGCGATGGAATTGGGCCTGCAAGCAAGGGGTTGCCTTCAATTGTTAATCTCGATCATGCCACTATGTAGAACCTTGAGTTGTTCAAAGGTAGCTTTTTTATAGCGATTACTGTTAAGACCAGTTTCACTCCATTGATTCATTGATTGTGTGATATTGTTGTTTTAACTAGGATTCTATGGTAGGTAAGACACGCTTTTAAATTCCTATGCTCTGTTTTTATCGTGTACCTTAAATTCAGTAGAAAGGAAATAGGGCCCGATCCTTTCTAGAAAATTTACTGTGTTCCATTGTTGTCAAGAATAATTCTAGATATACTAAAGTTATACAATTACCATCATACTAAATGATGTTAACATTGGATATATGAATAAGTCACCATCTTGTGATTTGAATCTACCTCTGTCATCACCAATTTAATTCATGTCACATAATTTAGTGTACCCATTTTGACACATTCTTGGTATATCTACATTAGTCATCTACCAATTTATGTCAAAGTAAGCTTTGCTTTAACTTAGTTCTCACTTTGTTCTATGGGTCAGATAAATGACTTTTGGGGGCATTCTGTGTTATGTAAATCTTAGGTGTGTTTGGGGTGACATTCTCTCCCCTTTTTGCTTTACTCATTTCTTAAAACCTTAAAAAACGTGTAAATATTGTCATATGGTGTTTTTAAAAATGTTCTTATAATTCTAAGCTCACAATAATTATTTTCTTATAGCGGGAAAGCAAAAATTTGGAGGGAAAGCAATATAAATACTTATCATAAGCTCTCTTAAAATAACCCTAGATATTTGCTCTGAAGAAAATGTATCGGGTACTCCCTCATATAAAGTTGAACAATTTTTATTTCGCTTAGCCAACTCAATTGATGGTAAAGTGAACATTGCTCTGTTAAGTTGAAAACTTCCTACCTGCTCCCAGCAATTTTTCAACTCAGACAAGTAAACTGAGTTGGCCTACAGAATGAGGGATTTGTTTCTACTGAAACGTTTAGAAGTGAGGATCTGGTTTAGATTTCCTTGCACTTGAATTTGCTTCATGCTGTCATTTTGTAGTGAAGGAGCTGATTTTGACATCTTGAAATTATAGCCAACAGATGCAGAGACATGTATCTCTTGTTACTGTTTCTTGTTTGTGTAGTTACATGGGAAAAAATAAAAGAGTTTCTGGTTTGTTGTATGGTGCTATTCTGGTAATTGAGTATACATGCGTATGTACATAAGCAGGCACATGCCTCCATGTGTATGCGTGCACGCTTTCATTTCATTTCCAACGTCACTTCGGCCTAGGATATTATGTCATTCTGGTTAAAATAAATTCAAAGAAAGGGTTCGCACCCTAGACATGTGTGTTCCTGTCTGCCTGCCTTTCTTTGGGCATTCCAACTCTAGATGCTACTGTTTGTTTTCTATTGTCCATGCAACTTTCATGTAAGTTTTATGCTTTAGATTCGTTGAGTGCCTTTCCTCCTCAGTCTGTGCAATTAAAGAGACCATTTGCAGTTCAACCATGGACCAATTCAGAGGAGAACATTGGGAATCTTCTCATGGTATGTTTGACTGATGAAAGAGATATACATAATTTCATAATAGCTTATTTTTTCATAATAGCTTGCACTTCCATGATAAGATTATTATCTGAAAATGTTGCATCTTTATCGTGGAGATGTACCATTGTCCTTGAGGCATCACAACTCATCTCGTATTGATTCCTCTTTGGTATGAGAAAGATATGCTGGCATTTACTGGCTGCAGTCACAATTTGACAGCTGAGGAGGACGAGGAACTATGGTTGATGAGATATGAAGTAAGTCATTGGAAGGAGAAAGAGATTAATGGAACAGAGAGGAGGTTACTTGGCGGCTGTCCATTGACTCCTAGGGAGACTTCACTTCTGCTAAAGGCTCTTGGATTCCCATCTACTACCCGCATTTATTTGGTGGCTGGTGATGCTTATGGAAAAGGAAGTATGCAATATCTGAAGGACGAGTACCCCAACATATATTCACATTCTACTCTGGCAACAGAAGAAGAGCTTGCTCCTTTCAAGAATCATCAAAACATGCTTGCCGGTATAGATTACATTGTCGCTCTTCAGAGCAATGTGTTTCTTTATACTTATGATGGGAATATGGCAAAAGCAGTTCAAGGCCATAGGCGGTTCGAGAATTTCAAGAAGACAATTAATCCAGACAAGTAACTATTATCCTGTTCCTACTCTTTTCAGTTGGTCTGATTTGTTTTATTTTTCTCCCCATTTTGATATTTGGTTTTGTTTCTGTCCTGATATGGATCATCGACAGGCATCTCATCTTCATCTCCTCTATGTGCATGCAGGATGAATTTTGTTAAACTGGTTGATGAACTAGATGAGGGGAAGATTTCTTGGAAGAAATTCAGTTCCAAAGTGAAGAAACTTCAGAGAGATCGAACAGGAGCTCCGTATTTGAGGGAGTCTGGGGAATTCCCAAAACTAGAGGAAAGTTTTTATGCAAATCCGCTCCCTGGGTGCATTTGCGAATCAACAAAGAGAAGGAAGTAAAGGCTAAAAGGAGAAGTGTCTCCTTTCTCCATGATGCAATTTTGGGTGCATAAGAGAGATGAACGCATGCTGTCAAGGTTCAATAAATCTTGTCAGCCGAAGATGCCACAGCTAAATCAGAAAGTTCCTTGGCCTAGTGCTGAGGCTGGCCGGTATTACATTAGTTTCACTGAGCTGCTGAATTTAAGGCCGCTCAAGGGATTCTGGTGAATAATTTATTCAGAAGAAAATTTACAGAATACCATTGAAAGAAAGATTATGAGCCCATGGTGCCAAAAAACAGAAACAAAATGATCGGAGACTTTTCTGTTTAGGGGATTGGAGAAATCCCATGAAGTTAAATTATAGTGAATTCGATTGTGTGGCACAGAAGACCTTGTAATACTTCAAATTACACAGAATGAAAGATCTCCCTTCTTTATCTTTATCTGTAATTTTCACTTTGGGTTGTCAAAATCTGGTTTAGTTACATCCCATATTCGAATGCAAGGCTGTTATTTCACTCGTAGTTCCTGTACCGTGCTTATCAACAATATCAGGCAAAATGTGGATGGAACTAAATTTCATTTGGAAAAGAAACATGGCCAACCAACTCTTTCTAACTTATTTTACATTATAATCTAGTAGGTCCAACATCGCATCTCGACATTAATTTTTCACAATTTGCAAGTATGTGTCTATTGTCATTTATCTTGGTGATGTCGTGTAACAGTTGATCTATCAATCTACTTTCATATTTCAATGGTATGTAAGTCTCTATTCCCTCTAAAAATGAGTAGGTCTGAATTTCCTTTTATCTTCACCAGTCGTATGATATGCCATCCAACACAACCCAATATTATTTCTAAAAAGGGTGGTTGGGCAAAAAAATAAAAAATAAATGGGATGTCGGGTTTGGACACCAATTTTTTTTTTTTGCTCAATAACACAATGAGGTTTTAAACTAGGTGCGTGCAAAGTTTGATGGATTAATTTTGCGTATGGGAATACATACGAATTTATTTCCAAAAGCTTTAAAGAAAAAAAAAAAGAGTTTGGAAAAGGGTTGTTGGGCAGGAAATAGAGAAAAAAAATGAGGTATCGGGTTTGGACACCAAATTTTTTTTTGCTCAATAACACAATGAGGTTTTAAACTAAGTGCGTGCAAAGTTTGATGAATTAATTTTGAGTACAAGAGCACATACGAATTTATTTCCAAAAGCTTTAAAGAATAAAAAAAAAAGAATTGGAAGAGGGTTGTTGGGCAAGAAATAGAAAAAAAAAATGAGTTATCGGGTTTGGACGTCAAATTTTTTTTTCTCAATATCACAATGAGATTTTAAACTAGGTGCGTGCAAAATTTGATGGATTAATTTTGAGTAAAAGAGCACGTACGAATTTATTTCTGAAAGCTTTAAAGAAAAAAAAAAGGTTAATACCCTGAAAAGCCCCAAACTGGTACACGCATGATAATTTTACCCCAAACTATTTTTTTACCATAAAAAACCCCAAATTGGTACACCTGTGACAAATTTACTCCGACTGACCATAAAAAACCATAAATTTGTACATTTATGATAAATTTACCCTGAACTAATTTATTTGATCACAAAAAACCCAAAACTGATAAATTTGAGACAAATATATCCTTTGCTAAATTGGATTAATATCACAAAAAAATCAAAAAAATTGTAAACTGTGACAAACGGAATATAAAATCTTAAATTGATATACTAGTCAACTGTCACGTATCATTTAACTTAATAATTTGACAATAAAATTTAACAAAAACTAACAGAGGGTAAATTTGTCACGAGTATACCGTTTGGGGTAAATTTGTCAAAAGTATACCAGTTTGGAGTTTTTTGTGGTAAAAAAACTAGTTTTTGTAAATTTGTCGCGGGTGTACCAGTTTTTGGATTTTTCAGGTATTAACCAAAAAAAAAAAGTTGGAAAAAGGGTTGTTGGGCAAGAAATAGAAAAAAAGAATGAGTTATCGGGTTTGGACGTCAAATTTTTTTTTCTCAATAATACAATGAGGTTTCAAACTAGGTGCGTGCAAAGCTTAATGGATTAATTTTGAGTACAAGAGCACGTACATATTTATTTCCGAAAGCTTTAAAGAAAAAAAAATTGGAAAAGGGTTGTTGGGCAAGAAATAGAAAAAAAAAAAAGAGTTATCGGGTTTGGACATCAAACTTTTTTTCTCAATAACACAATGAGGTTTTAAATTAGATGCATGCAAAATTTAATGGATTAATTTTGAGTACAAGAGTACGTACGAATTTATTTCATAAAAGCTTTAAAGCAAAAAAAAAAAAAAAAAAGAATTGGAAAAGGGTTGTTGGGCAAGAAATAGAAAAAAAAATGAGTTATCGGGTTCGGACATCAAATTTTTTTTTCTCAATAACATAATGAGGTTTTAAACTAGGTGCATGCAAAGTTTGATGGATTAATTTTGAATACAAGAGCACATAATAATTTATTTCCAAAAGCTTCAAAGAAAAAAAAAGAGTTGGAAAAGGGTTGTTGGGCAAGAAATAGAAAAAAAAAATGAGTTATCGGGTTTGGACATCAAATTATTTTTTCCTCAATAACACAATGAAGGTTTTAAACTAAGTGCATGCAAAATTTGATGGATTAATTTTGAGTGCAAGAGCACGTAAGAATTTATTTCCGAAAGCTTTAAAGAAAAAAAAAGAGTTGGAAAAGGGTTGTTGGGCAAGAAATAGAAAAGAAAAATAAGTTATCGGGTTTTGACGTCAAATTTTTTTTTTTCTCAATAACACAATGAGGTTTTAAACTAGGTGCGTGTAAAGTTTGATGGATTAATTTTGAGTACAAGAGCACGTATGAATTTATTTTCAAAAGCTTTAAAGAAAAAAAAAAAAGAGTTGGAAAAGGGTTGTTGGGCAAGAAATAGAAAAAAAAAATGAGTTATCGGGTTTGGACGTCAATTTTTTTTTTTCTCAATAACACAATGAGGTTTTAAACTAGGTGCGTGCAAAGTTTGATGGATTAATTTTGAGTACAAGAGCACGTACGAATTTATTTCTAAAAGCTTTAAAGAAAAAAAAAGTTAGAAAAGGGTTGTTGGGCAAAAAATAGAAAAAAAAAATAAGTTATCGAGTTTGGACGTCAAATTGTTTTTGCTCAATAATACAATGAGGTTTTAAACTAGGTGCGTGCAAGGTTTGATGGATTAATTTTGAGTACAAGAGCATGTATGAATTCATTTTGAGGTTTTAAAAAATGAGTTATCATGAGTGGTCGTAATGGTGTGGGTTGCAAAGCAGCGATTGAATATCAAGGCACAATGAGCGCATTATGAAAATTGGGAGCCTGACTCGAGCCATGTGAGGTAAAAAGTGGAACTTTTCAAATTGGGGTGTTAATAGGTCAAGTTGGGGATTTTGATACCCAACCAGACCCCACCCAAATTGAAAGCACAACCGACTTGACCGATACCTGAACCACATATATCTTTGGTTGTCGGGTCAAGTCGAACTAGGTCAAGTTCAAAAGTTTTTTCTTGTTCATATATTAAAACTTTTTCCCCAAAAATTAAAGAAAAATGATCTTTTAATTTTCCATCTGATTTATCCCGCTTCAACAATGAGGAAAAAGATAGTGTATTGGCATGGTTAACAATCGTAGCAAATAAATATGCACTACGAAATCCCTTAATGAATGGGATTCTACAACAAAATTGTCAGGAAATTAAAATATAATGAAAATGAAAGGTTACATAATTTTACAATCTTACAACTATGGAAAGAGAATATTTATGACAACTAACATATCCGATATCTCTTCGTGAATTTTAGTAGATCATTCACTCTCCTAAAAGGATCAATCTTGGTACTTTATCTGTCCATATGGATAATGACGGCAGCATCAACTCCACAGTGATGGAGGATCTGTCGTAGCAAAAAGTGAACTCTTTGAACCTGCACGAGCAGTGAGACCTTGAATTTAACCCCGTATTATTTAAGATTGGAAAGAGGAGATTTTAATTGATTATTGTTTATAAAAAAGAAAAAAAAATCACAAATGGATAGATAAATGGCTAGCATAGTAAACTAGATAAGAGGATAATGCCTACATAACTCCATTCAAGTGTTTACTCCCCTTCTGAATAAATGAATCAGCAACATCATGACCCTAGGACTTCCAATTTGACAAGCAATCTGGCATGTGAGAGGACCAACCTTCTTGAGGATTAAATATGAAGTAGGGTATTAAATGATAACCGGCTTGAACAATTCTAGGAAGATCCCTCGCCTGCATTCTAATTCATTGAGAAAATATAAAAGAAATATCCTATCAGTAGCTTGTCATGACAAAACATATAAGACTATGACAGAGAAGAAGATATCCATCCATATGACACGAGAAAGTTAATACTTCCCATAAGGATTTCTATGAGAAACACTGCCGTTATAATTTTACACAAGCACTCCTCCAATCAAACACAGGTTTATTACCATGTTAAATGACCAATCTGTACAAATTCTTGATATCTCCTCGTGTCTTGTTCTCAAAAGAGCTGGTGTAAATAAAAAATTACACCATCGGTGTCCTTTTTATTTTATATTATAAGTGGAAGATAGATCAACTATTAAATCATGATGTCAATCATTTCAGCAAAGAAAAACTACATAGGATAGCCAACGACAACCATATAAGCAAATCACAGCAGATGCAGGATGAAGGCAGTAGAGGGCTTGGATGACCCGGTGGTGGTGGTTTCATGAAAATTTACATGGAAAAAATTAGCAGAAGTAAATTTCATTAGGAATTGAGCAACCGACAACGATGCCATGCCACCCACCCCTTTGGGTCAATCGTTGACTCATTGCACATGGACACGACACCACATATATGCATCCAAAGTCTACTGGCATACTCACTTTTATGTATTCAAAATGAAAACTATTTCAGCATACTTACAACGTTGGTTTGGACTACTCCAGGTGATACACATAATACACTGATTCCAGATTCAGCAGGCAGCCATTTATGGAGGGCACTGCTGAACATAACCTGAATGAGGCCACCTGGTCTCGTTAGTAATAATTAGAGGTCGTAATCAACATTCTAATAAGTATCACTTCATAACCTATTATATATTAGTATGAAGTACTGAAAATATACTAATTGCTAAGCAAAAATTCAAACAGGAATGTATTAAGGGGAAAAATGAAAAGGAATAAGAGCAATGGTTTAAAGCCAGAAAGGGAGAGTTTGGGGACAATACAGCAGTAAAAATGTCGCATTGATAGGTTTGCAGCCTAACTAGAGTAAACAATTAGCATATGGCCATTCATCCTAACATAAAAACCAGATGGATTCAGGTCAACCATCCAATGACATTTAAATGGAGCATCGAACATCACAAGTCTTCAGCAAAATTTCCATCATTCAAGAACCAAAAGACAAGAATATCATTCTTTCAGCGATCTGCCATTAGCAAATGGAGGCAAGAACAGCCCGATTAACATAATGCAGCACCAACTGCTTAGGATCAAAGGAATCCTATTATTTAACTGCCCTACTGCAGAATAGTTTGAAGCCATCATCGAATATCTGATAAGTATGACTCCTCAAGATGACTTTAGCTCTATCTTTACTGTTATGAAGGATCTCACGATTCTCAATCCAACCACACAATATGATACTTCGAGACCAAATATCTAATTCACCACTCGATTATGGTAATTTGCCTATAAGCTACAGTCCATACTTTAAAAGTAAGATGAAGAATGTGGACTATATTGTGGTCACAAACTTACCACAGAATTTACATCGACAATTCTGCTTGGAGAGCCTCGAAGGAGCGATGGCAAAAGCAATACTGATAGCAAAGCTGGAGCAAGATGATTAACTTGCATATGTTGCTCATGTGACATCCCGAAATTCGACCCCGTTTCGACAAAGTGAAATGGGCCTTTCGTCGACGTGTCTACGGTCCTTTTTCTCTGAGCTGATCACTCACGAGTTAACTAACCCATTGAGTGAAGCCGTTAAGGGGTGTATCCGCGGTGAAAATCCCTAAAAGTTACTTAATTGGTTGGATTGGACTAAAATCACGTCTGATTGATTTTAACCACGAAATTGAACTCGATTTCGGGAATCGAATTTTAAGCGTGTCATAATTCTTATTTTTAGGACTGTCTCATCGTCCGTCAATTTATTGACGAGCCCGAAATTTCAAAAAAGAAATTATCGGAAGGAAAATCGAAGACCGGAAGAAAATAAAAAGAGAAAAGGAAAATAATTGGAGTAATTGGAATAGTAAAATTGTTTTACTATTTAATTACTTTTATTTTTGTTTTTCTTTTTCTTCTCTCTCTCTCTCTCCTCTCCCTTTCCCCATGTGCGGATGCCCCTCCTTCAGCACGAGCCCTCCCCCAAACCAAATTGAATTTGGTCTCTCTCCCTTTCACTTTTCTTTTTTACTAGTCAAAAGATTTCCCCCTCCTTATCTCTTCTTTTTCCTTTTCATTCTTTTTCTCTTTTTTCTTTCCTCCACCCACGTGAACCGAAAGCCCCTCCCTCTCTTCTTCTTTTTCTTTCATCTTGGTGAAAAGAAAACAAAAACCAGAAGAAGAAGCTCGCGGAAGCAGCTCGACGCCCGCACCGCCGTCCGCGCCCCCTCGCCGCCCGCGCGATCGCAGCTCACCGTCGTTTGCCCGCGCCGGCTCGCTCGACCGTCGCCCTCGGCCCTTGCGCGCGACCTCCGCCCGTGCGCTGCCCAGCTCCGCCGCACGCCTCCAGCCGCCGCCGCACGCCGCCCAGCCGCCGCCCTACCTCCCCCGGCATCCCCCTCACCTCCACCGACCCTCCTCTTGCCCTCTTGGCCACCGGAACTCCTCCGGCCAGCCATCGCAGCAACCCACGAGTGGGTATTCCAGCGGCTTTAGGCCCGCTTTTGGGCCGTTTCCGAGCTCCGAACCCGAGACCCGCTTTGGAGTTTGTTGTTCCCCGCGCCGAGCCCGTCGATTTGGTACCGGTTGCGCACGATTCCGGTGGGTAACCACACTAATCCTTGCTTAGTTGGTTAATTATACTTAATTGGTTGTTTAGTTTATTTAATTAAGCTTAGGTGATTTGATTAGGGTTTATTAGTTGATTATGTTGTAAATTAGTCAAATTGAATGCGTAATTAGCAAGTAGACATAGTCTACTATTTATTGAGAGTAGCCCGGGAATTTTCCGACCCTTAATCGGGCTTCAATTTGATATTTCGGGCTTAAGTGGAATTTTTGGCATTTAAATATTATTTTTCGAAATTAAATTAAATAATTATTTATTTTCCGAAAATTCAACTGTGATTGGCCAATGACCAGGAATATTATGCTGATGTGAGTGGTGAAGTCCGTTTATTTAATCAGGCTTTATTTTGAGCTAAATTGAATTTTTAATATTTATTATTTAATTTTCGAAATTAATTAATTATTTATTTATTTTTCGGAAATTAAGGCTGAGATGGCCGACGACCGGAATCTCGTGCTGATTGTCGTGGCGCAGCCCGTTTATTTATTTGAGCTCTACGTTGCTTGGAATTAATTAAATTGTGTTATTTTAGGGAATTACCCTAAATTGATTGGAATTGGTTGATATTGAATTATTGATTGGAAAATGGCCATGTATGTTTATTCAGCATTCTTATGTTTTGTTGGGTTGTAAAGTGTGTGGAATGGTGAGAGTGAATCGGAAGTACTTTGGGTTTGAATTGATCAGACACGGTGTATGGGCCTACGTGGTTCGGTGATGTGGGATATCACTGGTGAAAACGGCGCCTTAAAGAATGCACGTATCGGTCTAGTACTCACATGGTTATAGGCATGTATGGTTCGGTGATTAAGGATATCACTGGCGAAAACGGCGCCTTAAAGAACGCACACACTTGTCTATTGAACACATTGTCATAGGCATGTGTGGTTCGGTGATTAAGGACATCACTGGCGAAAACGGCGCCTTAAAGAACGCACACAATAGTCTAGTGAGTACATGGTTATAGGCATGCATGGTTCGGTGATGGGAAGATCACTGGCAAAAACGGCGCCTTAAAGAACGCATGCACTTGTCTATTAAACATATCGTTATAGGCATGTATAGTTCGGTGATTAAGGGTATCACTGGTGAAAACGGCGCCTTAAAGAACGCATACACTTGTTTATTGAACACATTATCATAGGCATGTGTGGTTCGGTGATTAAAGACATCATTAGTGAAAACGGCGCCTTAAAGAACGTACACAATTGTCTAGTGAGTACATGGTTATAGGCATGCGTGGTTCGGTGATGTGGGATATCACTGGCGAAAACGGCGCCTTAAAGAACACACGTAATTGTCTAGTGGATTAGTCACATTGGCGAACTTGACGCCCGAGAGCATTGATGTGGCTCTGTGACCGAGTACTATTGGAAGTTAGATGGGATGGAAGGAATGACCAAGAGATGGTCCGATTGATCGATGATCCGATTTGAGTGTGATTTAATGTGATTGACCATTGCTTGAGTCTGATGTTGTAAATTGATTGATTGAATGGGAATGACCGTGAGTGGTCTTGTTGGTGTGAAATCGACTAGGTCGATTTGATCGATGCTTCGATCAGTGATGTGATTGCTTGGATGCCTATGTGATCTGTGCTAACATGCAGGTGGAATCTGAGGCCAATGTAAGTCTTCTGACTCGTGCTGTGCTTAAGCAACCGAGTAGTGTATTAGCTCCCTAATTGAGTCTTAGTGGGGTAGAATTCGCTGAGACGTAGTCTCATCCCGATTGTGGGATAATATTTCAGGATCCCGATGAGGAGCTGAAGAGGAGGAATCTGAGAAGGAAAATTTTGAGGTGAAACCGAAGGAGAAGAATTTTTGGAAGAAGAAGATAGCGCCGAGAGAGATTTTGAGTACGGTCCTGATGGACTGAGATCCCATCTTCTTTTGTGAACTCCATTTTGATGTGAATAGAGTTAAGAGTAAAAGTTATGAATAGTTGTGAAGTACTCTGGTTTGTGCCTTGTATAAAAGTTTGGTTATAAATTTCAATATGAAAAATATGGCCCTACTTTTCTATCCCATTATTTTATCGTCTGGGGATTTTATTTATACTTCCACTTACGCATATTAAATGAATAGGGTTGGCGATGCGTCCTGGGACGTTGCTATTAATCGACCAGGTGAGGGATGGGCACGCGTTCGAGGATCGGGGCGTGACAACTCATATCCATCTTTTGAAAACTTCTGTGGTTCTGAGATCATCACAAGTAAGGTACATCAGTTGGCAAGATTGTTCTCAAACAAGCATAGGTCCGAAGAAAAATATGCAAGAATAGCTCATGTGACCTCACAAGAAAATTTATCTGTCTATGTAAGAATTTCTCCCTTTTGCGTGCTTATTTGAGAAGGGTCTTTCATTGCTTAAATAAACAAATGATGAGGATGGAAGTAAAATACAGAATTCGACAAACACAAACCCATGTGTTCTTAAGAGTCTTTAGTACTTCGAGTAGGTAAATTGATTTCTTCTATGGTTACATACACATACAAGTGAATTTCACTGATAAATACCACGTCATTTACATAAAAGCTTAGCAGCTATGCTTACTTACCCATGTGAAGAGAACGAAATGCTTGAAGCAAGTATTTAGATGAGCTTCTTCCTTCAAGTTCACGATTTTCTGAAAATGTGAATGGTAGATATGGGCATAGACACGGAACAAGCGCTTGAAAATGGTTTTGACAACATCTTTGAAATTGCTCGTAAATGGAGCCCCGGTAAACATGTCAGCAGGGATAACTTAGTGCTTATGTAGTAAAAAGCAACTAACAAATTCATTAAATTTCTATATGTTTTGAGTATAGAGTAAGCATGGATCTCCACCAATTCATGACAAGCCTTTTCCACTAATTTGGAACTTGTATCCTAGTCCAGCAACCATACCCCAATCAGGAATTGAAGGCAGGGAGGCTGCTCGGGTTAAATGAGGGGTCTAGGCAACAATTCATAAAGATTGACATTGATATAGAATATAAAAAAAAAAAATGTTCAACACAATCAGGCCTGAATGCGGAGGCATGACAGCTCTGCAAGTCCTTTCGAGGTAATCCTCGAGTAATACTTTGGAATGAAGATAATATTATGCAGAAAATAGATCGAGTCACATCTGAATGATGATCTGAAAAGAAGAAAAATGACAAAGTTCTGCAAGTACAAGTTCAACGATTCTCTGTCTAAGAACTTCTGCTGCATTCTCAACAAGTGCACCTTCCAGCATGTTTTTCCCATTCTCAAATTCATATTTGAAAGTACTCCAAAAAGCAGGCCACTAGATAACCTCCAACCTGACCAATTGTTTTAGAAGCAGCCTACGTTCAAATATCGAAGGCGTGGTCAACCAATTCTATAGCACATTATTGTGATATTTCAAGATGCACAGCCAATTACCCACAACAATTCACAGATGGTACATGAATTGGGAATTTTCTGAGAGATTTTTATCCTCTAAAGACTCATTAAGAAGGCTTGATTGCATAGGATCATGAGGTGCTATAACCAAGCACCAGCAGTTTTTCCTTGGAATCTGCATAAAATTAAATCACAGAATGAACAGCTGTTCCTTGAACAGCTGGACTCATCATTCAGGTCCCCACTCAAGTAAAGTCAAAGATAAGCAGTGGCATATTCTAAGCACCGAGAAATATCGAATATTCCATTCGAGCAACTTTCCAGGATTAAGTTAAAGCTCCATATCTGAAACAATACTAAAGTAACATCATGTATTCTCTCTCCAGAATATTTGCCCAAAACCATCAAAAAGCAAGAAGTTGCTGACTGTTTGCCCAAAACACATGGAAACACTCACGTCCGCACATGCATGTGCACATCAGAAACAGCTGATTGATTCCCTGAACATCTTTCATCTTCTCCAAGTTCATCATTGTTTAATCAGCACTAAATAAAAGACCGAAGGCAAAGGGACAGATGACTTAACACTCAGTTACAGTCTACAAACACTTCTCATCGGCATCTCATTGAGCGAAACCATCAATTACATGCCTTAAACATCAACCAAGCGTGAACAACAGATAGGTTCCTCACAATCTCACGCGAACAATTTGGCAGCAACTACAATAGACAAGCTCGTGTACGATTTCAGTCGCTGCCTGATGCCAACATAGGCCTAATATCAAAATTTCAAGCCCAATCAAGTCGGCACAAGCCATCATACATTACAACTGCCGTCATGGATTCAAATTTCACAAGCATTCCTAAGTCCACACTAAATTTTCAAAAAACAAAATGCATATCGCGGCATAGTTTGAACCTAAAGCTGCCGCTGCTCTTTCAAACATTGTGCACCGAGCAACACAAACCTCGGCTGACACCTCGAGGTACGTTTACTCAATAGAGAGTTCGCATCTCCGGGAAAGCACATTCACTTTCAGGCCGGTCGCGAGTGAGCGGAGAAAGGAATCGGAAGCGGCGCTCACCCGGGAACAGCAAGACGCGACGGAGTTGGTGACGGGGGAGAGGAAGGGGAGGGGCCTGGGGGGCGGAGGCGGAGGGCGTTGGCGTCAACCGGCTTGAGGGGCGTCGGAGTCGGGGGCGACGGAGGCAACCGGCGGAGGGCGTCGCCGTCGCGATTCACCGGAAAGGGCGTCGGTCGGCGTCGGCGTCGCGGGCAACCTGTGGAGGCGAAGGCGGAGGTGGAGAGGGTGTCGGCATCGCGGTTCACTGGAAAGGGCATCGGCGTCAGCGTCGCGGGCAACCTGTGGAGGCGGAGGCGGAGGGACGTCGGCGTCGTGCGGAGGAGCGTCGGCGAGAACAAGGAGAGAGAGCACAAGAGGGGAAGAGCAAATGGAAGCACAAGGTTCGTTTTTGTTCTCCCCCGCACCGGAACGAAGAACGGGGGAGAGAGGACGAGTGACAGTGTCGCAGAGGAGAGCAAAGGAGAGCAGAGCGTCGAGTGGTGGGCCCTAGCAGCGACGCACAAATTTTAAACCTGAGAAAATATTAGGTACGTTCCATCCTAGCAAACAAGAAGGCGCTCGGAGGACGACACGTGTCCTCATGTCAGGCGCTATTTTTGAAAAAATTTCGGACTGACCGACTGACTGAGTGAGGGTTTCTTCTTTCTTCCAAGTCTCTTTCTTCGCACCTCACGCGAGAGGACCGGGTCCATCTCTCTCCCCGTTCTCCTCTCTCTCTCTCTCCCCCCACCTCCGCCGCTTGCTTCCATTGTCCCCCACCACGACACCGATGCCGATGCTGACGCCGCCGACGCTCCTCCGCCTCCCTCTCGCGACGTCCGCTCTGCTCTTCTCCCCCTCCGCGAAGTCGTGCCTCTCTTCCAGCGAAATGACGAGCTCGACGGCACCAGCGACGGCGACGGCGAAGACGGAGACAAAGAAGAGCAGAAGGGCGCGCTCGGGGTTCTGGATATGGTTCGCATCGGTCGTGTTCTGGCTCACCCTCGTCTACCTCCCCAGGAACCTCCGCTTGTCCACCCGCCCTGAGGTCGCCACCCCTCTCACCAGCATTTGCCGTCATAACGCCGCCTCTCTTCGCTCCGTCGATCGATTCCCGATCCCCGATCCCCCGCCCCCTCCTCCCTTGAAATCTTGGAGGTTCATTTTCTAATACGATTTCTGGTTTTTCTTGTTTGTGCCGCCTGCAGTTGGCAAAGGCTACTGGTTGAAGCAGTAGGCGATGTCTCCCTACGCAAGTTCGGCTCCATTCGATTTTTGTTGTCTTTGTTTGATGCTTTGATCCCTTCCACAGGTTCCATGTATCACGGTTCTCCTTTGCTGTGGCTTGTTCTCGGACCTCTCGCTGTCAAAAGGTAACTACCGGAGTATAATCGCCAATGCATTTTGAAGGCTAGGTTGATTGTGAGCTTTGCTGGTTCTCTGCTAGAACTGAACTAGATTTATCTGGTGTTATCAAAGCGGAGGCTGTGGCTTGTGCGAAAAGTTGTTTTCGATTCCAGAAATTGAATTTCTGGTAATTGGTATATGCTGTCATAGTTGAAACTTGGATCCACTTTCAGTCGAATCCAACCATGTTTTTCTGCACGTCTCAATTCTATCTCCTTTGCCTGTGCTTGTGCATATGCATCGTCTTTTGACCCATTATAAAAGGCCTCAGGTAGGGCAAGGTGCTACCTAAGTGCGTGAATCGTTCTTGGCCATTTGTGTAAGTCTTCATTTGGGCAGGGCATGGCCTTCAATTGGTTGTGCATTTGCATCTCGTTTCCGATGGCCTGCATCCTTTTCTCCTTCTTCTTTAAATTTGGTTGCTTTAGATTGTAGTGTAATGATAGCATGCTTATATTGGACTTTTCTCCACTTAGCTTTATGCTGATGGAGATTCACTTGGCCATGTATCTGGCCTTTTTGTCTAGTTGTGATTTATCCATTGATCACAATTTAAATCTGAGATATTTGCCCTACATGGCATGCCGTTCTGCATACAGAGAACTTGGCAGTTGTAGTGCTTTAATGTAGTTCTATGCTGTTTACATATATGTTCCCTGGGTAATATCTTTGCCTATGCCATGCAGATTTTGCCACTACTTAGCAAGCATAAGGTGGTACATTTCAATAAGACATATGCTCGTTTGGCAAACAATGGAATTTCACTAGAGGGCTGTTTGTTAATGTTCTTTTTTTTTTTTTTTTTTTGTTTATAAATAGATTTTGTGGTTTTTTGTTCCAAGGAACAAAAAAAAAAGAGCAAAGCGTTTGTTTGCGTTTTTGTTCCAAATCTATTTTTTTGTTCCGGAACACTTTTGGAGTAGGAAACAAGAAACAAGAAAAACTTGTTTCTTGTTTTTGGAACAAAAATTAAAAACATATTTTCTCTCTCCTCTCTTTTTCTTCTCTTTTTTTTTTTTTTTTTTCTCTTTTTCTTTGGCCGGTCGCGGCCTCGGCCATGGCGGGGAGCCAAAGAGGGCCGGGCGACCTTCTTTGGCGTCGCCGGCCCCTGGCGAGGCTCAGCCTCGTCGGGCCACCTCCAGGCCGGCGTCGCCTGGCAGTGGCCTGGCGAGGCCAAGCCTCGCCGGTGGCTGGGCGAGCTCGGGCTCGCCCGGATCCGGTGAGCCCGAGCTCGCCCGGCCACCTGGCGAGGTCGGCCTTGCCGGGGGCGGTGAGCCTTGCCGTGGCTGGGCGAGGCCGCGGCCCCTCGTCGCCGATCGCCGGCCATGGCGAGGCCGGCGACCGGCCAAAAGAAGAAAAAAATAAAAATAAAATAAAAATATTAAAAAATTAAAAGAAATAAAAAAATACAAATTTACCAAACGTGTTTCTGTTCATTTTTTATTCTCGGAACAAGTTTACCAAACGCGTTTTTTTGTTCAAAAATTGTTCCCCGGAACAGAAACACTTTTTTTTATTTTTGTTCCCTGGAACAATTTTTAAACAGAAATGTTACCAAACGCACCCTAGATCTTCAGAGGCTCAGATGTCGAGTCAACTTTCAGGCTTTAAAATTTACTCCTCAGATCGAGGCTGGGGAACAAATTAGTCCACCTCCTTCGAGATAAGGGGCCTCTCATGGCTTTGCATTTGAGATACGAGATGGATATGTTGGCTTTCTCTGGATGCACCCAAGGTTGTACAGCAGAAGCTGAAGAGCTCAAGCGAATGAGGTTTGTCTTGACATGTGCTTGCTTTATTGTTTGCCATTGGAATAATTTTCATTTAACTTAATCAGCTGATGTTGTGCTACTTATGCCTCAAGGAAAAATCACGAGCCTTTTGAAACCTCAAGGAGCAAATTATAGGTTCTTGAAGGAAGGTGTAAAATCTAGTTTAACTAGAGATGCACATTGTATTTAAGGGAAAGTCGATGAAGTTTTTGTACATTTCTCTGTACTTACTTATCTGAGAAGGGTTATGTTTTTTAAGTCTTTAAGTTCATGTGACTTTTCCCTGAGATGGAACTCTAATATATTCCATGGCCTATGCTATATTTTAGTCAAATCCTGTGGCTTTAGCTCTGAAGCTCTAGGTGTCGCACCTGGGCAAAGGTAAGCTTGATTGAATACGAGGAATGTGGCATTAGATGTATTTCATCCTTTTATTTCATCAATTTATCTGTTTTTCTCGTTTCTCATATGTAAAATGTGTGGCCACATGAATTGTGCTTTTCATTCAGGTATGCATTCCCCTGGTGGAGGGAGAAAGAGATTGTATCTGAGGAAAGGAGATCACAAGGTCTGTGTCCTCTGACTCCGAAAGAGACATCATTAGTTTTACAGGCACTAGATTTTGACAAAGACACGCAGATTTACATCGCATCTGGAGAAATCTATGGCAGCGAATGGAGATTAGCCACATTGAGGGCCGCATTTCCACGGATTGTGAGTTAACATATTAACGTGCTGTTATATTTCTAATTCAGTGACCAACATCTTCTGATGCTAGCGGTGTTGAACTCTCTGAAGGTGAAAATTGTAATGGAGAATGTTAAAAAGTTCCATCTTCACCTTGAGGGCGTATGTAAAAATGATCCAAGAATGGTAGACAGTGTATATAAAAGGATGCTTTAGCGGCTGTTAATTCTTGGAGCGTGTATTAGAACATCCATTGATGCTTTGCAATTGGCACTGGGATGAGTCCATCTCCATGTAATCCGACACTTATGGTGCGGTTGTTTGTGTTTCATTCTTTTCTGTTTCGGGGAAGTAAATAGAAAAACTATTTCTTTTTGGGAACAGTTTTGAACAAAAATGAGCGTTTGGTAAACTTGTTCCTAAAATAAAAAAAGAACATAAATATGTTTGGTAAATTTTGTTCTTTTTTATTTCTTTTAATTTTTTAATTTTTCTTTCTTTTTATTTTTATTTTTTTCTTGCTTTGGCCGGTCGCCGGCCTCGTCCATGGCCGGCGACCGGCCGACGAGGGCCGGCGGCCTCGCCACCACCGGCGAGGCTCGCGGCCCTCGGCGAGGCTCGGCCTCGCCTTGGCCGAGCTCACCCCGATCCGGCGAGGCCGAGCTCGCCCGGCCCACCGGGCGAGGCCGAGCTCGCCCGGCCCAAGGCGAGGCCGAGCCTTGCCCAACCACGGCGAGGCTCGGCCTCGCGGGGGCCGGCGAGCCTCGCCGTGGCTGGGCGAGGCCACCGGCCCTCGTCGGCCGGTCGCCGGCCATGGCCGAGGCCGGTGACCGGCCAAAGCAAGAAGAAGAAGAAAAGAAAAAAGAAGAAGAAAAGAAGAAAAAAAAAAAGAAAAGAGAAGTGTTTCTTTGTTTTTGTTCCAGAAACAAGAAACAACTTTTTTTTGTTTCTTGTTTCTGTTCTTTTTTTGTTCCCGGGAACAAAAGAACAGATTTGGAACAAAAACGCACACAAACGCGTTTCTGTTCTTTTCTTGTTCCCGGGAAAAAAACAGAAAAACTGTTTAAGAACAAAAAAAAATAACATAAACAAACACACCCTTAGTTCTTCTATCTTTTTTCACAGATTTTACTTTTATGTCAGGTCAAAAAGGAGATGCTGCTGGATCCAGAGGAGTTGCAGCAGCTCCATAATCACTCGTCACAAATGGCGGCTCTAGATTTCATGGTATCAATAGCCAGCAATACTTTCATCCCCACATATGATGGAAATATGGCAAAACTTGTGGAAGGTCACCGCAGGTAAGCTGTCGACTTGATTGATGTTCTTCCATTATTTCCCTCGGAAGAACAAGACAGATAAATTAGGTCTATCCAATTTTCTTTCAAAAGGCTGTGTGCGAACTGTGACATTTTTCTGCAGATATCTTGGATTTAAGAGAACCGTTCTCTTAGATCGTAAAAAGCTTGTGGTGTTACTGGATTTGTATCAGAATGGGACACTTTCACAGACTGATTTTGAAGTTGCTGTACGTCTGGCACATGAGAAGAAGATGGGACAGCCAAGTCATCGTAGAGTTATTGTCGATAAGCCCAAGGAGGAGGATTACTTCTATGCAAATCCTCTGGAGTGCCTTTGCGAGCAACGCGACTGTGATGATTTGCTAGGCCCAGGCAAGAGGAACTCCAGTGAAGTCTCTAGTTGATTGACGACGATGATCAACTATTGTCATCTGAACATGTTCTGTACAATATGTTCACGGGCTTGGGATTCAAGTTGATCTCTACAAAAGTTGCAGTGCACGGCATAGCTGCATTAGTTTTCCTTACATTAAGATATGAAGACACTCTTTGAGTTTGTTGCGCGAGCTGCTCTGCTTTCATCATCGTGAATGGTTTTTTGTTTGACCATGATAAGCAAATGCCCGAGAGCCTAACAAGCAGCAGCCAGCAAAGAATTCTTGTCTTCCTTCTAGGGCAACTACAAAGATAAATCCCTCATTTTTTTTCTTTTCTATAGTAAACGATTGTAATCTGTTGAGAAGTCCTGAAAGTGAGTGTACATATTGCCCTTTTTGTGATAACACAGAATGAAAGCTTATTTGGTTCATGTCTATAATTTTGGTTGGTTAAGGATCCATTGAGATGATGACTCGAGAGACATCTGCAAGTTCATTTCAATTTTATTTCTTAACGTCATTAGTGAGGTTTTGAGTAAGATAGTAAACGAAGTCAACCGTAGCCAAACCTAAATTTATATGGGGGTTGCAACATTCGGCGAAGCAGCATTTCTTTGAGCTTCACTTTTTGACCGTTACATGGAAGTAAGAGAGTGCACCCTGCGATCACAAATTTGTAGGGACACAATGTGATGCAACTTAATGTGCTCTTCAAAGAGATTTGGTCAATTTACGTACCGAACCAGTGATCGTTCCTTCCGGCAAAGCAGTGCCACGAACCATGATACAAACAGAACTGCGGAAGTTTGGTTCTTTGCCTACTCAATGAAAATTGGCAGAACTAATACAAATCCCTGTAGTTTCTTTTGTTCCCTCAGAACTGAACTTCATCCAAATTGGAACTCACTCGCCGGAGTACGGTACACAAATTGTCGATCCATCTAAGCCGAGTCTGTAATGTTTAAGACTTAATACAACAGATAAATACACTGATTATTTTGCTTACCATCCCTTGCATACTCCGGAAGTAGGAAAAAGTTTCTACAGTTTGTTTCTTACTTTTAAAAACAACCTCAAGGCAACAGCAAGATTAAACTTGCGTACTGGCTCTATAAGGTGGGTATAGAATCCTTCTTAGGCTGGCAATAAGTTTCGCCTTCCTCACCAACCAGACCAAGCTCCTTCAATCTCCTCTCATGGTAATACTCAAGCCTATCCAATCGAGCTTCCTTCTCCTTGTACCCTCAATTTGCTGCAACACCCGCTTCTCACCTACTCTAACCCTCACGGCTATCTCAAGTTTGTAACCAAGGTTTCCTTCCTGAATTAGCTTCTCATCCGGCAAGTCATTGCATTTGAATGGGGGAAAGCATAGAGCAATTAGGTGGGATTTGCTTCTACAGCTTTCAGGAGAAAACAAAATAACCTGATCTAAGAGTTGCCAAACTTTTTGCAGCAGACAAAAAGATGCATAGATATGTACAAATGTGATCATTGACAAAGGTTTTAGCGCTTCATTTTCTTAGACTTCCCTACTTTTAGTTTCACTGGGCTTAGATCGGGAAATGTGAACGCTCTGCAAATACTAGAACTGTTAAATGACTTGGCTAATTCCGACAATCTAAAACATTTTGCCACATTTGGCATTGAGACTAACAAACATGAGATTATCATACCCTTAGCTACTAAAAACTTTACTACCATGATTGATTTCAGGATAGAGACAACATGCTAAAGAACTCTCAGCTAGGCCATTTTAACCCTGTATGGTTCAGCGAAGTCCAACCGAACCAATTCCCAGGAGAAACCATCCTAACAAAATTACCCAAGTGGAAATCAGAATGTTACATGTACCTGTTCAACTGTGGCGCGGTAGCCTGAAAGAGCTGATTCACAGGCATCTATGACCATCTTGCATACCAGCTCCTCGTTCACATGACTAACCAGTAATTCGAGAGTTTTCCAGATAGATTTCTTGTAGACAGGTTCCAGGAGGAATGCATCTGTTTCTTGAAGTGCCACAAGCCGCAGATATGGAAGAATTGCTGGTGGAAGAGGACGGTCCATAAAAATATCTAAGTATGTTGTCTCACCCAAATCATTGGCTGCTGCAATATCAAGCTTCTCCCGATGGAAGGGGTCCGACTCAGATATGTTGAATGTAAGTGTGTACGAGTCGCGATTGGTATTTGGTTCCACAAACCCACAATAAAAAGCCAAGTCAGCATTGCTCTTCTTTAATCCATACCGGATGAAAACCTGTCCCAGGATTCTGTTAGTCACAATGAATGGTCACAAATCACTGCCCTACCGGATGAGGCTTGTGCAATACCATTTCTGGGTAATCAAATGAAACTTTCTCGACCTCTGGGGATTTCTCGACAGCTAATCAATTTGTTAATTACTACAGTTCAATTAGGTTAAGATTCATTTCTCTGTGACTGACAGGGAAAAAGATATGCGGTATGTTGAGAGTGATATCATATTCGTCATATGTCAAGTGGATCATCAATTACTGAATAAGTTCAACAGGCTTAAGAGGTTTACCTGCTCACCCTCTTTGACAGGCATTGTTGACTTCAAACAGAAAAGGAGGTACCAAGAAAAAGACCTGCTGGTCCATTAATCTCCTCTGCATTATCTTCTCTCGTTATGCTAGCGCTGTGGTTAATCTGATGCACGTAAATAATATGGAATTCATAAATTTTCTGGCAGACTGATTAAGCCCGAAAGAAATGCAGACAAGTTCATTATCGATTTACAATAGGAAAGAACGATTGACTTACTAAATCCACAAGTTGAAGCATAACAAGTTGGCCCCTAAGGTGAGAGAATGCCCTTGATCTCAGCATGCTAAATGCCCAAAGAAACCCATCCAGCGTAATAGAAGATGGAAACAGCTGCTCGTGCTGCGATATGATTTCTTCTTTTACTTTATGGTATTGACTCTCTACATGCTCTTTCATCTCCCTGGTCATCCGCAAAAGTAAGGTTCCTGGATGATTCCGCAAAAAAAAAAAGGTCCATTCATTGATATCCAGAGACAAGGCAATTAAACAAAGGCACATAGAGCAAGGGACGTCTGCGATGGAGAAACCACGCGGACCTTTTATCTCTGCAAGCTCTTCTTCTGGCCAAGTGAATCTCCATCAGCATAAAGCTAAGTGGAAAAAAGTCCAATATAAGCATGCTATCATTACACTACAATCTAAAGCAACCAAATTTAAAGAAGAAGGAGAAAAGGATGCAGGCCATCAGGAAACAGAGATGCAAATGCACAACCAATTGAAGGCCATGCCCTGCCCAGATGAAGACTTACACAAATGGCCAACTGATTCACGCACTTAGGTAGCACCTTGCCCTACCTGAGGCCTTTTATAATGGGTCAAAAGACGATGCATATGCACAAGCACAGGCAAAGGAGATAGAATTGAGACATGTACAGAAAAACATGGTTGGATTCGACTGAAAGTGCATCCAAGTTTCAACTATGACAGCATATACCAATTATCAGAAATTCAATTTCTGGAATCGAAAACAACTTTTTGCACAAGCCACAGCCTCCGCTTTGATAATGCCAGATAAATCTAGTTCAGTTCTAGCAGATAACCAGCAAAGCTCACAATCAACCTAGCCTTCAAAATGCATCGGCGATTATACTCCGGTAGTTACCTTTTGACAGCGAGGTCCGAGAACGAGCGACAGCAAAGGAGAACCGTGATACATGGAACCTGTGGAAGGGATCAAAGCATCAAACAGAGACACAACAAAAATTGAATGGAGCCGAACCTGCGTAGGGAGACATCATAGTAAACTAGATGAGAGGATAATGCCTGCAAAACTCCATTCAAGTGTTTACTCCCCTTCTGAAATAAATGAATCAGCAACATAATGACCCTAGGACTTTCAATTTGGCAAGCAATCTGGCATGTGAGAGGACCAACCTTCTTGAGGATTAAATATGAAGTAGGGTATTAAATGATAACCGGCTTGAACAATTCTAGGAAGATCCTCGCCTGCATTCAATTCATTGAGAAAATATAAAAGAAATATCCTATCAGTAGCTTGTCATGACGAAACACATAAGACTATGACAGACAAGAAGATATCCATCCATATGACACGAGAAAGTTAATACTTCCCACAAGGATTTATATGAGAAACACCGCCTTTATAAATTTTACACAAGCACTCCTCCAATCAAACACAGGTTTATTACCATGTTAAATGACCAATCTGTACAAATTCTTGATATCTCCTCGTGTCTTGTTCTCAAAAGAGCTGGTGTAAATAAAAAATTACACCATCGGTGTCCTTTTTATTTTATATTATAAGTGGAAGATAGATCAACTATTAAATCATGATGTCAATCATTTCAGCAAAGAAAAACTACATAGGATAGCCAACGACAACCATATAAGCAAATCACAGCAGATGCAGGATGAAGGCAGTAGAGGGCTTGGATGACCGGGTGGCGGTGGTTTCATGAAAATTTACATGGAAAAAATTAGCAGAAGTAAATTTCATTAGGAATCGAGCAACCGACAACGATGCCATGCTACCCACCCCTTTGGGTCTATCGTTGACTCATTGCACACAGACACGACACCACATATATGCATCCAAAGTCTACTGGCGTACTCACTTTTACGTATTCAAAATGAAAACTATTTCTGCATACTTACAATGTTGGTTTGGACTACTCCAGATGATACACATAATACACTGATTCCAGATTCAGCAGGCAGCCGTTTATGCAGGACACTGCTGAACATAACCTGAATGAGGCCACCTCGCCTCGTTAGTAATAATTACAGGTCGTAATCAACATTCTAATAAGTATCACTTCATAACCTACAATATATTAGTATGAAGTACTGAAAATATACTAATTGCTAAGCAAAAAATCGAACAGGAATGTATTAAGGGGAAAAATTAAAAGGAATAAGAGCAATGGTTTAAAGCCAGAAAGGGAGAGTTTGGGGACAATACAGCAGTAAAAATGTCGCATTGATAGGTTTGCAGCCTAACTAGAGTAAATAATTAGCATATGGCCATTCATCCTAACATACAAACCAGATGGATTCAGGTCAACCATCCAACGACATTTAAATGGAGCATCGAACATCACAAGTCTTCAGCAAAATTACCATCATTCGAGAACCAAAGACAAGAATATCGTTCTTTCAGCGATCCGCCATCAGCAAATGGAGGCAAGAACAGCCCGATTAACATAACGCAGCACCAACTTAATGCGTCATTGAAAGCACTAACTGAAGGAAATCAAAAGCCAGTTTGCCTGCTTAGGATCAAAGGAATCCTATTATTTAACTGCCGTACTGCAGAATAGTTTCAAGCGATCATCGAATATCTGATAAGTATGACTCCTCAAGATGACTTTAGCTCTATCTTTACTGTTATGAAGGATCTCACGATTCTCAATCCAACCACACAATATGATACTTCGAGACCAAATATCTAATTCACCACTCGATTATGGTAATTTGCCTATAAGCTACAGTCCATACTTTAAAAGTAAGATGAAGAATGTGGACTACATTGTGGTCACAGACTTACCACAGAATTTACATTGACAATTCTGCTTGGAGAGCCTCGAAGGAGCGATGGCAAAAGCAATACTGATAGCAAAGCTGGAGCAAGATGATTAACTTGCATATGTTGCTCATATCCATCTTTTGAAAACTTCTGTGGTTCTGAGATCATCACGAGTAAGGTACATCAGTTGGCAAGATTGTTCTCAAACAAGCATAGGTCCGAAGAAAAATATGCAAGAATAGCTCATGTGACCTCACAAGAAAATTTATCTGTCTATGTAAGATTTTCTCCCTTTTGCGTGCTTATTTGAGAAGGGTTTTTCATTGCTTAAATAAACAAATGATGAGGATGGAAGTAAAATACACAATTCGACAAACACAAACCCATGTGTTCTTAAGAGTCTTTAGTACTTCGAGTTGGCAAATTGACTTCTTCTATGGTTACATACACATACAAGTGAATTTCACTGATAAATACCACGTCATTTACATAAAAGGGAGGAATCAATTCATTGTATGCTAAAAAATCCATCAAGCAATGTCTTAATCACAAAAAATGGTTTCAAACATACAGATCTGTTGACCCTTGCAATATCAGTTCCTAGCTACAACAACAACATTTCTGCCGGGAAATGACAGTGCATCACATAAAGTGAAACAAGGAGTTATCTAAGCCGTTAAATTCTAATGCAGTTTAAGATGCTGGATTTTCCAGCACCGGTTCTTCCAACGATTCCAACCTGAATGAATGTACAGCAGATTAGGCACATCTTACAAGACACTGTCGTCCATCACATACATTGACCGGACTATAGTAATCTTTAGGCTTAACAAGATAACGAAAAAACGTATGACTCCAACCTGCATCCCCCCAGGAATGGTAAAGGTGACGTCATTCAATGCAGCTGGCAGGGAAGGCATGTATCTCATGGTGACATGCTGAAACTCCATCAATCCTTGAGAAGGCCAATCTAAATTTGGTGGTGGTTGTCCACTAAGTTGCTATTGAGGGACGTCCATATACTACATGAATTAATAGAAAGTAAGCATGGTATGTAAAGAAATAAACAAAAATATGCCGTGCACTCAGATTCATACTTGAAGAGTTCTCTCAATCGAAACCATCTCTTTTTCCGTTTCTGTGAAGCTTGTCAAAAAACTACCAAGCAGAGAACCCAATGGGCCTGCATAAGAGAGGGCCAACCCCACCTGTGAAAGAACGTCACTTGCTATTATTACTACATACTCTTTTGAGCTTTAATTGTATCGCTGATCTGAAGTTGGAGAAGAAAAGAGAAAGATAGTCACTAAGGTCACAAGAGGCAAAAAATAAATTGGAAGAAAGGAACAGAACATGTACCAGCCCAGGAGTACCAAAGTTGATAGGCAAGAGGCCAACAGATCCAACAACTGACACGACAGCTACGAATGAGATTATAAATGCTGCCAACAACTGATAAAGGAACATTAGTCTATAAATGTAGACAGATGCAAGAATCCCTTTATCTATTGTCAAAGTTCCATAGAGAGTTGCAAATTACTGGTGCATCATACTTTCACAAATTTGTCATTTCTTAAAGTTGAAACATGAAGAAAATAAGTCCCATTGACATAAAATGTGTACTGACTCCGGATATACCTGTAGGTGCAGGGAAAGCCATAAGCTCGCTGTAAACTCAGAGAGCGATGCCCACTGATATAGCCCTATTTGCTCATTGAATCTGGTGGAAAAGAAATTCTGTCCAACAACCAGAATGACGCCGATATAGGTCAAAGACTATAAATAGCACAAGCAAAATAACCACACAAATAAATAGTTAAGGACATTTTCTCATGGACGATGAAGTCCTAGTTACATTGTAGGCAGCTGATTTCAGAGAGATTCAATGATTTTCCTTACCATAGTAAGGCTTGGTTCTTTGTATACACTTTAGGTTGATACTGAGCTACTCAATCAAAGATAACTGTCTCTTCTACAATGCTCAAACTGCTCAACTAGTTTCTTAATTACCTTAATTTACCATCAAGTCATCAAAGTTTTACCACAGAAGAACAGTCAAGTCACGGTCTGCAACTAGTAATATCCTCTAAGCAGCAATACTGTAATAAATCATGCGTGTCTTCTGAAGATAGAGATACTCTGCTATAAAAAGGATCTGATGCGAACATCCAATGTCTACCTGAGACTTGAATGCACGTATAGTTGATGATCCATCAAGAGTCTCAGAGAAAGATGCATAGATAGGAGAACGAGCAACGCTGTCCAGCCTTCTTAACTCCCTGGAAGTTGATCTGTAAAAGAGCTGTGGAACTACCAAAGTTAAAAGAGAGCTCCAAAGTCATATGTCAGGGAAATTCTTTTTGTTTGTTTTCATAGATAAAGCAATACCTGCGGCAGATGTATCTATAAACTTAAACATTATTAACATCGCATCGATTTCTACTAAGTGGAATCCCAAAAAAAAAAAAAAAAAAACGAACCTTCGGACATACGGGAGTCGCCAATGGGGTGCGTATCGGTGGGGCTTGGGAAGGCGACGGCGAGAGGCGACGGCGAGAGGCGGCATCCGCGTTCAAGAGCAGGGGGCACTTCGCGGAGGAAAAGAGAGAGAGCAAGCAGAGCCACCTTCGTTCGCGGAGAGGGAGGCCAAAACGCGAGCAGGGGTTCGTCGGCGTCGGGGTTGGCCAGCAAGGCTGCTCCGTAGAGGAAAGAGGGAGAGAGCGGAGCGGAGGTCGCGAGAGGGAGGAAAGGGCCTCGGCGTCGGCGGCGGAGGCGGAGGCGGAGGTTCTGGAATCCCTATGGTCTCAGGGTCGCCATCAAGAAGCTACTACGAGCCTCTCTCTACAGCCCAGATCACCACGTCATCCCTAAGACCCCTCACAGCCTGGCGGAGACGTGATACTGATAATCAAGTTGCCTTCGATGATACTGATATTAACGTTGCCGTTGGAACAACCAATCTTTCTAATAATAGGTTCTGCTTATGTGAGTCCACTCTTGTTGATTGTATGCTTCAAAACACTTGAGTTCGTTCAGCGTCTTTTACTCCTGACAATTATTTTTCAAATTTTACACTTATCCCAAATCGATTCTTAAAGTTTTCAAAAGTTATAGAATCTGATTTTGAACCTTCTCTCTAGCTCTTTCCCTCTGCTATAAACCGAGTCTCTTACTCCTAAAATTTATTTTTCAAATTTTGCAGTTATTCCAGGCACTATTCTTTTTATATCCTGAAACAAAAAATGAACAAAATCTGATTAGTAACTTTTTTTGTTCCTCGAAATTGATTTTCAAAATCAAAAAGTAAAAAAAAAAAAAACGTTATTTCTTTTTTCCTTAAAACAATTCTAGAATCAAATCTTTTCTTTCTTCTTTTTTTTCCTCTTTTCTTTTCTTTCCTTTTTTTTTCCTAGATCTGAAAAAGTTGAATCTTTTCCCAGAGAGTAGAAAGCTTTTATGAACAAAGAGAAAGTGTCGGGATTAGCTAACTTAAAATAATTTGAATATGGAATTTAAAATTAGATTAAATCTACTCTCAATGATTCCGTTACGAAGAGTTATCCAAAATACTCACATGCATGTGTTACGGTCCGTGAATCCTTCCGTACTCGTGACCCTTGTGAGTGGCGCTTGGGGTTATCTGGTGAAGAGTGTGAGGCAGAAGGGTAGAAACACAACCTGGTCCGTGGGAGTAGCGTCGGGACGGTTGGCTTAGGATCAGGGAAGGATTACATTACTTAGGAGCTCGAAGATGGGTAGGCCTCCAGGTGCACAAACCGGTCGGGGAGGCGATGCCACTCTCCCGACGAGGCCATGGCGGCGAAACCGGTTGTCGTACCTAAATGGATCTCTTTGTCTTACTCGATGAACCGCACGCCCGAGCGAAGCTGGACGTGGTAGGATCTCGCACGAAGGAGCATTCACCGTATCGATCGTGGAACAGCTAAAAAAGAAAGGCTGGCCTGGCGAATTCCGATCGCCAGGCGCCACGGGTCGTTCCGAGGCCAAGGAAACTCTCGGCCCATGACACATGGGCCTTGCTTCAGAGAGGATATATTGTAAAGGGGAAGTTCTAAATGGGGTGTTCTTTGCACTGACCATCGCTCCATGCTCTGTCATCACTGCTTCAACGTCCAACAAGCCGATCCCTCATCGTAAGACCTTTGTCAACTATTATTTCGAGCCCTGTTTTGATCATGTTTGATAGATTGATGATTGCATTCTTTTTGCTTTTTTCTGATAGATTAAGGCTAGTTTTTGTTAGAAATTTTGCTTGCACTTTTGGTAGTTCTGTAAAAAACATATACAACGATGTAATTGTTTGATACGCATAATTTATCAATCAAGTGGCTAGACAAGTAGCACGCATGGTTTGGTGTTGTGAGGACAAGTAGCACATATGGTTTGTTTGATACATAGTTTCTCTACAATGAAATAATGTCGATCCTATGTTTTGTGACTTTGTAATTAATATTTTGTTCCTTTTTCTTCTTTGTTCTTTTTCTCAATTAAAGGAGGGAGACGGGTTGATTTTTGAATTAGTCGAACGGATGCGGGGAGTATCTTATAAATTGATGCGGGGAGCGTTGTTTTGATCATGTCCGATAGATTGATGATTGCATTCTTTTTCCTTTTTTTTGATATATTAAGGCTAGTTTTTGTTAAAAATTTTGCTTGCACTTTTGGTAGTTCCGTAAAAAACATATACAACGATGTAATTGTTTGATACGCATAGTTTATCAATCAAGTGGCTAGACAATTAGCACGAATGGTTTGGTGTTGTGAGGACAAGTAGCACGTATGGTTTGTTTGATACATACATAGTTTCTCTACAATAAAATAATGTCGATCCTATGTTTTGTGACTTTGTAATTAATATTTCGTTCCTTTTTCTTCTTTGTTCTTTTTCTTAATTAAAGGAGGGGGCCGGTAGATTTTTGAGTTAGTCGAAATAAATTGGTGCGTTGGGCTAAAACCTTCTGGCCCCTAGTCAATCTACTTTGCAAATTTAAGATGTGCCGTAATATTCTCTGCCCGACCAAATTTGTGGTAGTAAACTAATATACTTTCTTCACTAACTAATGTCTGTGATCCTATTGTCGAATATCAGTAATTTAGCAACCAAAACAATGCCGTATACAAATATATTTTTTGAAAAAGTATATGTACTCATAAATCTAACACTCGCAGGATCAAGCCGCAAGTATCCTAGCAGGTCATCAAGACGTAATTCTATGCATCCAATATTGTGTATTCATTATTTAGACATTAATCGAATAAGCTTGCGATGACATTAAAGACTGAATTTTCAGCAGCATTATGTTTTTAGATATTATATCCGCCACTAATTGACTAAAATAAGGGCCAATTGTTTGTTGGGAGGCACATCTACTAATTTTAGTGTCAACCACGTACAACAGGAGGTAGCCACTGCCGATCCTACTATCCACTTTTTTCTATTTCTATTCCCGGAACAATTTTTAAACAGAAAGAAACACAAACAAACGCACCCTTATTGAACAACCTACTGTAGTAGGGATCATTCCCGGGATTATTGCGTTTGGAAACATCTTTGCAAAGTTCTTTGGACCTCCAAAGCCACTCGAGCAAATGTGTTGGTGTTTGGCAATTACTTTTGGAAGCCCATTTAGGAAATGCTTGCATTTGTAAAGGCCCTTAGCTCAAGGCTGCCTCCCCTAGCTTTGGCTTTTTCTGGCATTCTCAGCATGCAACAGTGCCTCGTTAATAGATTTTTTGAATTTCCAATCTTACCCTCACTCATTAATCATAATTCCACATTTACCCCTTTTTAATGTAAAAACCCTGATATGTTGCCTCTCTTCCCTTGCCTCGCGTCTTCTCTTCCATCACGTCTCTCGCGTCTCTCGCATCTTCTCTTCCCTCGCACGAACGTTGATCAGCCAGTGACATTGCTCACCTGGTCACCTTCGATCACCTGATCGATGGTCGTCGCCGATCGCCTAGTCGACGGTTGCTTCATCACCTAGATCTATTGTTGTAAGGCTCATCAAGGTTGCGGGACCCCGGCATCACCGCGCCTGGGGTTTAACGACCTCGGAACCCTCACTTGGGCTCCAAGGGTGATGAGATGATCGGCTGGCCGAACCCCTTCTTTCTCTGGTGCGTCGCTGATCGGGTTGGAGTCACAGATTACAACAAGAGTTCCCTATCTCTTTGATTGCTCACAGGTTGGATTCTCTCACCCCCCAACGTTCCAAGTTTTCCCATTTTCCTTTTCGATTATGCTCGCACACTTTCAAATTCTTGAAATAGTTGGGGAAAATTTTGGACTGAGCTTGCTGATTAGAGCGTATTCGAGTCGGAGCATTCGTGGGATCCGTATAGGAAAAGTATGATGGAATGGTTTGGCTCAGAGCTGGGGGTGGCTTCTTGTGAATCGCTTACCACAGCTCGCGTGCGTCAGTTTCCCTTTGCGAGCTTATTATGTTGTTTGTATAAATAGGTTGTTTTATCGATCCTGTTGAATGTTGCAGAGTTGATGCCCTTTCAGAATTCTATAAAAGCGGTGCTTGATAGTTGCTAGTTTGTCTTTATCAGTTTCCGGGCTTGGTGGCTCATGTGGCTATTTTCTTTGGCAAGACACTATGTTTCTTGTGCATCGGTTAGCAAGTTGACCTTCCACGAAACATTTCATTCTCCTTTTGTGAAAAAAGTGAATTATGGTCGATTTGTATGAATCTGGGGCGAATTTCTTACCTCCACCAATAGTTTTAACAAATGAACTTGTTATAGTATGGGACCCTCAAGTGGGAAGGATCAATCCATCTGAGCACAAGCAACTAAAGCTAGCAAGGAGTTTAACCCGTGGTATCATTGACAAGGATCTTAAACCAAACTCTACTCAAAGGAAGTAAGTCTGACTTTTTTTTATGTGATAGAAATTGTGATACCACTTACGGTATTTGTAGTATAAGGGCAAATTACTCTGCTCTTTTCTTCTTAAAGTAGCTGTCGTCATCATTACATCCAGAAGAAAGATACGTTGCGATAAAAGTTGCATGAATTGATAGAGCTATTATATGTATAAACCTCCCGTAGATAAAGGATCTATATGTTTTCAGCCATTCTGTGTTTGACCGCATGCTTCTAGGCATATGTGTGGCTATGCATGTGTACATATGTATAGAGTGGTATTGATTCTTAAATTGGCCAGAACGCAAGTTGATTTCTCAATGGGATAATCCTGCATTCATGTTGGCATAAGTTATCTCTAAATTAATTGGCCATGTTTTGATTTTCTTTAATTCCTCTTCGTTTGGCCCACAAGAAAAACCTCTTAAATTCAGTTATCATGTACCGTTGTTTTGCACTTTGAATGGGACTCTGATTTACGTAAAGATCATTATTTCTTTATTCCACTCTTTTTCTTCCATTAAAGAAGTTGGGTGAAGCCGAAGTAGGTGTAAAGGTGTGAAACACTTATATGTTAACATAGATTTTGCTATATATTCTTGTCCCACCGTTTGCTTTGTGTAAGTTTGTTCCATTCGCTCGCGTAGCAGATCGTCACCAACTGAAACATCATAGTAACCTACTTCAGTTTGCGCCATTCATGAGTTCTAAGTAATTATTCATCTAATGAAGCAATCACGTGCTTTAGTCACTTGATGGTGAGGTCTCTCATGTTTAGTTATTTTAGAAAGTCATTTTTCATGATATCCTTAACATGCTTGAAGAAACTTCTATCCTTAAAATATTAACCTCGCTGGAATATGCATGAACCAAGAGAAAGAATATTGAGGCATTTGCGATTGTGTTGGCCTTGTTAAATTACAGTTAAATTGAGCTTTATTTTGTAATTCTGAGTAGTTGTTAAATAGTTTCCAGGTTTTAATTGTTTAATCGTGCTCATTCCTCGCTGCGATCAGAAATTGAGCGAGCTGTTGGTGTGTTGAAGAAGAAGTGGAAGATTCTAAAGCATATGCCAATTTTTTTATTTGAAAAGCAAGTAAAAGTTGTTATAGCAGCAATGATTTTGCATAATTATATACGACGAAACGTCGCCAATGATAGACATTTTGCAAGAGCAGATTTGGATCCCAATTATAGATGTTCAGTTGACCTTGATAATACAAGTGAGGGGGCCGGTACTTCAAATGACAATTTATTTTCTGACATGGCGTGTTTACATGATCAAATAGCAATGAGTTTAGTAAATGCTTAAGGATGTTTGTGATTTTTAATGAAAACTTATTCCTTTCTTCGATACATATGTGATTATGTTTATTATAATGAAATTACTCTTTCTTTTTAATTGAGAAAAATCCACTTTAATGTATTTTTTAACATATGAATTTGTTAATATATCTCTTTTATATATACATCTCAGTGCAAATATATATATATATATATATATATATATATATATATATAAGTCATTGAATTTGTTAATATATCTCTTTTATACATACATCTCAATGCAAATATATATATACATATATATATATAAAGTTATTGAATTTGTTAATATATCTCTTTTATATATACATCTCAGTGCAAAAAAAAAAAATCATTATTTTTGTTTTCAATTTAAATAAAATAAAAATTAAAAACTCAAATTGGTCGTACTAAGGGACTTCTCAAATATGTATTTACCAAACAGCATTTCCCTAAAGTTGCTTCTCAAGGTGCTTTTCAATTATAGTTTACCAAACACAGTTTGCATTTTGGAAAACACCTTTAACTCAATGGTCTTTGCATTTCCCTAAAGACTTTCCCCAAAAGTCTTCCCAAACACAATGGGTTAAGTGAGATTGAAGTCTTCCTTGGTGCAGCTCCATCCGGAATGCGCCATTCTTTGGCATTCAAAAACAAGAAACGCTCCTATTTCCAGTATTTTTTAAGGTTTCTTTGTAAGAGTTTTCCTAATGTGGACTACATTAATTGATATTGTAATTTACCGTTTAACGTTTACCGTTTTACAGGGATTGGTTTAAGGTGAGATAGAAGGTTTCTTAATTAGTCTAATATGGCTGTCAACAATTAGTGTGGGCCGAGTTGAGCCGGCCCCAGAAAGGGGCCTAGCTGGAAACTCTATAAATAGTGCTCAAGTCTCTCCTCTAACCCTAATTCTCATATGTATCCTCACCTAAGGGCGTTTACCTAATGCTAAACGTGAGGGGGCCGCCTCATTGAGCCAAAGTGATACGGAGGGCAATAGAGGAGAATGACTTGATGCGTGGATCCCCTTGATATGTGGGAAATCCCTTTTCTACTTCCGCTTTATATTTGATGAATCCCAAAACAGGTGCGTTAATCTTTCTACTCATTCATGCATGTTCTTGTTCTGGTTATGGAGATCTTGGGTTGCGCAATTTGCGTCTAACACGTGGTATCGAGCCTCCATAACCTTAGAACTCGAATGCATAAATTTTTTGCCCTAATTTGTGATTTTCGAGATTTTTTGTTCAATAAAAATAAAATTAAATCACAAATTCGGATTGGGCTCGACGAGACGAGCGAGACCGTGGGCGGCGCCTCGCCGGGGGAGGCCGCACGCGGCCCCACGCGCGGCCACGCGCCGCCGGGCGTCGTAGACGCGCGCCCATGCGCGTTCATGCGCCCTCACGCGCCCCCCACGCGCGGGGCTGGACGCGCGTGCGGCGCACGAGGGCGCTGACGTCACGCTGACGTCAGCGACCCGGACCCAGACTCGGATTCGGATTCGATCCGTGCGTCGACCCGCTGACGTCACGCTGACGTCAGCATCGCTGGGACCCGACCCGCCGACGTCACTCTCACGGGCCGATGGCAACCGACTCGACCCGGATGTTGACCCGACCCCAACCTCTGACCCGACCCGCCCGTTGACCCGACCCGACCGTTGACCGTTGACTCGACCCGGTATACGGTTGACCGGTCCGGTCAGCCGGTCGGACCGGACAGTCGGATCGGACGGTTGAACCGACCGGTCGGACCGGTCCCAGCCTGACCGGTTTTGACCGGTCAGATCGCTCGCGCGTGGGCTCCACGCGCCGCGCACTCAGGAGGCGCGTGCGGGCACGTGGAGGCTCCGATGTGCGCGTGGTCGGAGGCGTTGGACTCATATCTTCATCCTCTATCTTGTGGTGTGTTTATTTTAGATTTTTGATAATTTTATGGATGTGAAAATACATACAAAGCCCTAAATACGCGTATTTTTAGTGTATTTTTCGCGTATTTTTCTTGTATTTTTCTGTGATTTTCGAAACACAAGTGTTGGGTTACTGATATATTATCACATGAACATTATAATGGTGTGATTCATTAATAAAAATTAATTTTTTATTGTGAATTGAAGTTGGGTTAATGAGATAGAACCATTATGGGATAGTAATTGAACTATGTATTGAGGTGATGAGAAACACTAAAAGGTTATGAAACTTTTGTTACTCATGCATACTCCTTTACATGCTAGTAACCTTTGCATGATGGACGTTTTTTAAAAACTTGTGACCAAACTGATTGTACTGATTAACACATCTGCTGAATGTGGGTAATGCATGTCAATTAAGTTACTGCATATTGTACATCAACTCATCTGGTCACTTGTTAATGTCTATCAAGTTGAACCTTTTATTTATTAATGGTTATCTGGGTTTGACTCATTTATTAGGCCACTAATTGATAATAATGATAATTTTGTTACTTAAAAAAATTGGCTAATATATTAGCTGTTGGCCTTGGAGTCATGTTTTGCCTTATGAAATTCATGAGCAATAGTGGATTAGTTATCAAGCTTGTCGATTTGGTGTATCCTGTATTACTATTGATGTTAATTTGTGAGAGATATTCTAGATTAGCATTCTTTAATATTGTTCTAGTAATTAGTAATCGGGGTGCACAAGAGATGCTTGCTTCTATGTTATGAGAAGTTTCTTGTGTTGCTGTGAATGAGTGATCTCATTGGAATCTGTTTTTCAAGTTCGCTATATATATATGTATGATTAATCTTTATTAATGAATAAAGCAGTGTAATTAGCATGATATGTGATTTTGGTGATTTGGTGCCCTTATCACTAAAGTTAAAATCACATGTATATGGTGTATGTGAGTAGTAAAGTTTATATTCCTGGTATGAGAGAGTTTCAAAGATTCAATTGAGTAGTGACCGCCAAAGTGGCATGCTTGATTGGGTTTGAGAAATTTCGGTCTCGTATATTGATTGGGATGTCTCCTGGTCTAATGTGTAGTCATACTCCCAAAGGAGGTGATTATGTATTAGTTCATGGAAGGATACATGATAGTATGGTGGAGGAGTGACTAATTCTAGTGATTCATATGCCCAAAGGTGATGAATTCACGAAAAATTGGAATATATTCTCATAACCGCTATCATGTGGGAGTGTATAACTGCATGTCATGTATTCTGCCCAAAAGTGATTATATGATTATGCATGTAACTCTCTGGATGTGTACTTGTTTGTCAAGTTACACAGTGCTCACATGATGCTAATTATATACATTGCTTGTTATTTTAGTCACTTTTTTCTGTAATTAATAACTCTACTGTTATTGAGGTTTTTATTGATTCAAATTTTAAGTTGTGGACATATGATTTGTTGCTTGAAAATGCAATAAAATTTGCTGACTGTCCATGAAGCGTTCCATTCTGGAACACTTGAAAAGAGGTTTGCCTGTGGACTGCACTGCTATAATATGATGGAAGCCTTAGTTGCTTGAAATTATGTTTTGTATGATATTGAAATTAGGACATATCTGCAAAGATTATGTTTAAGTCCTAATGACATATACATCTCGTATATGGTTAAAATGTTGTTTCCAAAAGTTTTTTATTTAAGGAAAATGACCGAAATAAAGAATAAACTGGTTAAAATTAGTCTTGAATGTTTTCAGGCCTAATAGCAGCGGTAAGTATTTTGGCAAGTATGACAATACTGAATTGCTTAAAGGGTCATTTGTCAAATACTTGGTATATTATGGGTGGTAATTTAATTACTATGCCTGAAATTCCTGACAAAAAGATTTGCCAAAAGGCATAATTGCACTATAATTAACATGGTGATGAGTAAGACTAATTTATCGGTCTACTGTGGGTTGATATTTTGAAAACAATTTTTTCACATACAAAACGTATTTCTTATCAAAGTTGTTTCATAAACTTCTTTTGAGTTATGGACCGGACGTAAATTGATTGAATTATATTAAATTTAGAGGTGTCATGCAGGAGTGAGGTTATCAAATCCAATATTAAGTACGTTGGAATTTAGATCCACTCGTTATTATTTTGTATCTTATCTAGATTGTTAAAAGGGGTATTAATTTAATGACCCTAAAGAAGGTACAAGAATTATGGAATCACATACTCTAAAGTTTCTTAAGATCGACGTAATTGTAGAGGATAGCTGCTCTCAGACTATTAAAGATAATAGTATGATGGGGGTTACTGTGTTTTTGTCTTTACCTATACAGATAGTTATGGAATCTCCTGTACCATAGACTAAACTTATTGAGGTTTAAGGTACTATTCGTGATATAGTTTATAATGAAATTTCTTAAACCTCTCAAGTATAGAATGAAGTGGTTGCGGCTTTATTAAGGAGATTTGTTAGGGAAAGACAATTACTGATGACATCAGACTATATAGTCTATTTGTGAGAGCATGATTACAATATCCATTACATGGTTGTTTTAACAACTTATATAAATGTCGTTTCTTGCTTTTAATTAATTATGTGATTAGATGCAATAATAAAAAAAAAGGATAATAATATTACTCTGAAAGAGGGGTGGATAGTTAGTGAAGAAATAATTATTTCTTTATAGATTCTTTCAAAGTGAACATGGCATTGATAGTTTATTTTTTATATGGAGTTACGTCAAAGAGATACAAAATCTATATAAGTGCAACTGGAGAATTTTGCAGCAGATTTAAGTAAACTTGTGTATAGACTGAAAAGTCTTAATTCATGGTCTTAAGCAAGTTTCCAGACAATATTAAAGTTTCATAGTGTTGTTATTTTGTTCAATTAAGAACAAAGTAATTCAATATATTGCAAGGTCAGTGGGAGGAAATTTATTTTTTCTCATACACTATGTACACTATGTACATGATATTTTGTTTACAAGTAATGACCTTGAGTTATCTTTTATCCTTTGTACTAAGGTTTGTAAGGATTGTTTTTTGCTATATCATATTAGATTTTCTCGGAGGACATTTGCTGATTGTATATTGGAAATATTCAATATACATTATTGCAAGCTAGGAATTGCTCCTGTTGTTAAGGGTGATGGATTGAATCTATCACATTGTCCTTATTTAGATATTGAGAAAATCTAATTAAATGGTGTACCTTGTGTCAGTGCATTCAAAAGTATAATGTATGCTCGTATTTGCACTAGACTAAATATCGTATTTGTAACGGGACTTCTAGGCAGACATCAATCAAATTCAGGACACGATCATTGCGTTGCTGCCAAGAAGGTTTTAAGGTACTTAAAGAGGACAAGAGATTATATGTTTAATATGTGGATATGTTCAATTCTTGCAGCTAGTAAGATATTTAGATGTAAACTTTGTTGGCTATTAGGATGATATGATATCAATAACGAAATACATATTTATGTTGGCAGGAAGTGTAGTAAATAAAGTTCTATATCATCTTTTACTATGAAAGCAGTGTTAGTAACATTCTTTTAGGTTGTTACTTGGGCTATTAGGCTCCGGAACCTCATGAAGGAGCTGACCGTTTTAAATTTTATGGATAAATCCATACAGTTGTATTGAGATAACAAATTTGTAGTAATATTTATTTACTACAAAGGTCTCAAGGGGTCTAAATATATGGTGGTCAAAATTTTTTACCAAAAGGAAACGGTATAGAAAGGTGACGTTTTAATATAACATATTTCCACAGATGATATGGTTGTAGATCCACTAACTAAAGATCTACGCCCATGTGTATTTTAAGTGACATGTTATTAACATGGGCCTAGGAGCATCGTGAGATGCTGTTGTTTAGTGGGAGCTATTTTGGCTTTACTTTGATAAAGGTTTCATCTGTGTTCGTTACATTTGTAACGGTTTGATATGTATCAACTTTCGCATTCAATAAAGTATTTCTGAATGTATTGTTATTATGTTGAATACATATTGATAAAGTCTCAAGGTATTATATAAACCTTGAGTGAAGGCTAGGGGCATCCGGTTATTAGCCTTGTCCATATGTCTTGTTATACATAAAGAATGGTTAACCATAAGGACAAGACATATGTGGGTTCATGGAACCATAAATGCATTCTCTAGTGGCACAAGTTTTTTGTGACGCTTAAGGTAAGAGAATGGACATTCTCTAGTGGCACAAGTTTTTGTGACGTTTAAGGTAAGAGAATGGTGACTGACAAATGAGATATCTCTATGAGAGATATTATCCATTTGACACACTACCATATTGGATCCATATCAATAGAGTTGAGAACACTCGTGACCATGGAAGGTTCTGTGTATATACATGCAGTTACCGCCATGATTCGGTGTTTGAGACTTTATGGGATAGGATTGACTATTAAGAATTATCTCTAGACCAATGTGCGCACATACAATACGATTTCAATTAATATAGTCCAAGTGGGAGAATGTAAGAGTTTTCCTAATGTGGACTACATTAATTGATATTGTAATTTACCGTTTAACGTTTACCGTTTTACGGGGATTGGTTTAAGGTGAGATAGAAGGTTTCTTAATTAGTCTAATATGGGCTGGCTAGTGTGGGCCGAGTTGAGCTTGGCCCATAATGAGGGGGCTTAGCTGGAAACTCTATAAATAGTGCTCAAGTCTCTCCTCTAACCCTAATTCTCATATGTATCCTCACCTAAGGGGCGTTTACCTAACGCCCAAATGGAAAGTTAATCTTTTAGAAAGGTACATTAGGCTTTCTCATAATATTGTTGTCATGGGGATTTTTTAGCTTTTAATTTTGATGTACCGTTAGCTCTCGGTGTGCACTGTGCACCTTAAGAGGTGATCAGGGTTCACTAGTATACATTGCTGTTATTTCTTGCATATGATCTTTTAGCAATTTTCAGCAGCTCGTTACATGCATTACTTTTAAATTGAGCCCTGAATGGATAATTTTACCTGATACTTCAAGTGTCTCCATAATTGTCTACTGTAGTCTAGAGTGGAGGAAGTGTGATGTTGGGAAGCCCAATTTCATTGAACAACTTCATGGCATTGCACAAGTACCGCATGCGTATTATCCAATCATTCTCTTTTTTTGAACCCCTTCATTCTTTCTGACCTGACTGGACAAGATGCTCCGCCCGTTTGCGATCGATCAAGCTCAATGCTATTATCAAACACTAATTTTAAGCCAACCTGAAATCAAACTAAATATTGGACTCTCCTTCAACCCCCAAAGTCAATGTTACCTGTTCAAAATTGCAAACTTTCCTTCTATGTAGTTGGATATTTTCAACGTGCTACGTTTCTGCGTAGATGGTCGAGCCAATGTTGAAGGCAGCTTGGTATCCTTCTTTTGTTGTCAAGATATAACAAATACATTTGTATCTCAAATTTGGCATAGGCAGAAAGCCATATTCATTTTATGGATACATGTACAAGTTTTTCTTGTAAGTTTTCAGTAGCTACCAAATCATTTTCAATCACTCTAGATGGACATTTCTTGAATCTATGTCCTTGCTTATGCTTCTAAGTAATCAAAATTGACATTTGTACTCTTGACTTTTAAATAGCGAGTTCTTACTTGCTCGATCACTTTTCATGAAATTTTCTATGACAATCTTGTCGTTGCTAGCGCGTCTCAGAGTACTGGTTCAGCAAGTATGTATTTCTTCCTTATTCTACTGTTGAGGTAGTTCAGTCTGGTCTGTGCTTTTGGCCTATGAGAGCATTATGGTAATTTACGTAGGCTGCCTATTTATGTGCTAGTGTGGCGATGGCATTGCTAGATTTGCCTTGTACCAGTCACTAGCTTTGTTGGAGCAATGACTAAAATAGTTCAGCCAAAAGATCCAACTCTACTGGAGAAAACATTAAGGACCATTTGGTCAGACAGGAAGAATACCATCTCTACCAGATTTAAACAGCTCCAGACTTTGTGACTTCAACCATTGCCAAAGTTGCCTTTGCAAGTGAATTAGCATCCAGACCTTTGAACGCTTATTCAAAATCTGAACAGAAATTATGGACCTATGTTTACAGCCCTAGCAAAACATGTTGGAAGAAGGGGGAGGGGACATGAGAACTCTTCTCTGTTTCCGTTTGGATGTTATACTTGATTTATCTTTTGGTGATATCTCGATGCCATGTGATTTAGATGGGAGCAGATATCATATCAAGTGTTAGTGCTTAATAAATATCTCCTTTCTTAGGACTTACTGACTAGAAAAAAAATCTTGCTCACATTTTGAGAAAAACAGAGGGGGTTTTTAGGTTGGGGCCCGGGGAGAAAGGGCAGGGGGTTGGGCGCAATTTGTTTCAGCTTTTGTCATCTAAGATTGGTTTATCTTATCTCGTACATTTTACCAAATTGTATCATTCACTTGCCATAACACTTATGAATGAAGTCAGACTATTTGATAGAGTTTGTGTTTGTTGAAGGCAATAAACAAGGTATCTGTTTACAGATTGCTTCTTTTTTTATGTTGGTCATTCTCCATATGCTTTCTTACAAAGTTTAGGAACTTCAGAGGCCATGACAGAAGGTAATAGAAATTATCGCATTGAATTGGTTGTCGCTTTTGTAACTTGCAGATATTACTGGTTGTCGTTTCAGTATTCAACATTGTTTCTTCTATTTCATAGAAAAAGCAGTCTGTAAAATTAACGCGCAAAGGAATTGAGGAGAAGAGATTAAATCAATCTTCATTGATTACTTCTTACGATAACAAATTCCATTTATTTGATGGACGTTTTTAGGGAGTTTTATCCAACATGTCAATATCATCTAATGCTGGAGTGTATATAGCAGGCTGATTAGTTCCTATTGCTAGAAAGCACATACAAGAATGAGGGTAGCAATTCAGATGGTGACAGAAAATGCTTCACTAGGGGCACCGTCCATGCACTACAGAAGCATCACCTGTCTTCTCGAAGGTTAAGATATTTACGGTGTTTCCACATGTGATTGATGAGCTTTGGCCGTAAACCCGTTATAATCATTTTCCTCCTTCCTTCTCTCCCCTTAATTTGCTCAACTTTCGCTAATTGAAAAAGTTCTCCTATCTCGCCTACTATTCTCTAGTTTTCTTTCTCTGGGTTCTCAAATCATTTGCCTCTTTAACAGATGAATGCGTCTCAGTCCCTCAGAAGGTTGAGATGGGTAAAGCAATCAAGCAAGCTCTGCTTTGGGGTGAAGAGGATGGAACTGGATCTACTCCCCATGCCTCCGTGCCTGGCCATGAGAAACACGGTAATGTCTTGAGTAAGAAGGGGAATTATGTGAGGACTCCACGAATCCCTGAGGACAAGTTCTCTGTGGATGGTGGGTTTGTTGATGGTCCTCACCGAGTTGAGACCCTTCAAACATGAAGTTTGGAACCAAAATGGCGGCCTTTATTTCTATATAGAAATCTTTGTCTTCAAGTAATGTGGATCTGAATTCACATAAAACTCATGTGAAAAGCGGCAACGTCTAGGATCCACTCTTCAATTTGCTTGCGAGCGGAAACCTTTGGGAATCTCTTCTAAACGACAATTAGCAGGTGTTGTTAGTTTGTTCTGACATATTTTCTAATTATATCTTAATCACTACTTTTCATTACATGTTCATTTGATTTAATTATTATAAGGGCAACGGCAAATGGCAAATTGTCGGTGTAATAGAAAATGCTATGAGCTCTAGTTTATTTCAGCTTCGTCCTTCACCGTCGTCATAAACTTTCTCAGAAACATTGATTGAAACTTTCTATGGTTAAAGTGTCTGGTCAATCATTGAGATAATTTACTAACAAAGCTCTCTTCACGCAACCATCTCTTGCAATAGATTTATGCCCCATTAGCGGGAGTATCTCTAACAAGACAAAATTGTCACGATATTAATGATATCTCAATGAGGCTGTCTTCACCGTCTTATCTACCACGCATTATCCACATTCCACGCCTTAAACATGACCACCCACTCTATCTCATGTCAGATCACAAATTTGAGGACAATCTCATACCTAAGTTGTATAGATCCCTCTATACAAAGCAAGGAGACATAGTTTTATTTTTAGGAAAGCAAAAATAGGCAGAAAGCTGGGTTGTATGCAGAGTATGGAAGTAAGGAAGTTCTCATGCTCGGGGACTTCCATTTTCCTACTCCCCACTATAATCAAATAATTGTCCGAGTTCGAGCTGCTGCTTTAAATCCTATTGATTTTAAAAGACTCCAGCGTCCCTCTTTCCTTCGGACTTTCCTGTGAGTAAACTGATGTGCCAATGATGAACATGTTGTGAGAGAGAAAGGGAGTAGAGCAAAGTAAACACGTTTAAAAGTTCAATTTCAGGAAAGGACAACTTACCATGATACTTTCTCTTGGTTTTTCTCGGTACTTATTGATGCGCTGCGATTTCATCTTTTGCTGGCTCTGGCCACACTTCGCTGGAGTACATTGTTGGAGGCAGTCCTGTTAAGGTGGCTAGTTCTATGTGCATGTACGTTGACCGTGACTAATTTTTAATATATTAATTTTAACCTAATTTTTAATATATTAGTTCTATGGCATCGAACTCTTCGCCGAGCCTAGAGGGACCATTAGGGAAGATCTTACAAGTGCACACGGTGCATCTGCCCTCGGCACACTTGGTGTTTCTCGGTGCATTGGCTCTGGCCACACTTCCTCCACTCTAGACTACAGTAGACAATTATGGAGACACTAGACACTAGTATGTTGACATGCTAACCTTGCTATTATATTATCTTTGTATTATTTTTGAAAGTCAAAGTTAACATTGAAGTGCAATATCCTTCGTATCAACGCATTAGGTTTCTTAATACCTCTCCTCACGTGCAGGTCCAAAATCCAGGACCCAGTCGCTTTATATGGCCTTATGCTGTGTTTTTGTACTTCCACCCTCTGATGCAGAAGAAGCAGTCCTCTTTCTCTCCCATTTTGCTAACATCTGTTTAGTCACTTGTGTCCTAATCGTGAGTCTAAGGAGGAGTTAAAAATTAGTTAGAACTTTCTGGGGGTTATTGAATCGGTTGAAAGGCCTGACTTTGGTTATTGATAAGGGAAATCACCTGTCATAACACTAATGATATAGTAAACAACATTTACAAATTTTCGGGATTTAGTCGGATAATACGTAGAAGCTTAATCTTTCCAATAATATAGTATTGATATTATTATATATTCAAATAGTCCTAAAATTTCTGACCAAAAAAAGTAGTCCTAATTTGTACTATCTTTATTATCGTGACATATTAGGCTATACTAGTTTTGATCCGCTATACTTGTTTAGGCAATTAACGGTTATCCAGCGCTAAAATGGGGGCAATGAAATAATTTTTTATAAAAAATTCCTCCTTGACTTTCTTTTGTTTTTAATATTTTCCCCTCCTCTTCTTCCTTATTGTGTTCGTGAAATTATATCTATCTAAAATTTGGTATCTAACTCAAGGATGTTGCTAATCCAAAACTGAATTATAAACATCTCATCTTTAGGTCGGTAAATGTTGAGATACTAGAATACACAAATCAATCAAATAAAGATTCGCCACGCCTTCAATAAAAAAATTTCAATTTTTTCATCTACCGATGATATTTCGAAATTTCGAAAGTAGCACTTCATGAATTCTGAAAAAAAAAATTATGTTTCCAAGGACACACAATATTTAGATGCTTTCGGCAATTTAAAGAACAATAACAAATGGGAAGAGAACATGGGTATATGTTCATGGCCGGTTCACTGTACAAGGTGTCCAAGTCTTGATTTTGGTCCGACCAATACCATAATATAATAAATACTATGAAGTTTGACATTAACCCAAGATTAGCTGTCCTTGCAAATTTACTCGTTTTTTTAGCTAATGCCTAATTTCATGATGAGCGCCATAACACCTATATCAACACCTCAAAATAGTTACCGGTACCGTTGTTGCGACTCTCCCTTTCATTTATACAAATAAGTTATATATTGTTTGATGTATTAGATTGATAAAATTCGACTTCTCATTCTTGAGCTTACATGCTTTGTTTTCCAATCAAATCTTTGAACTTCATTTAATTATTTGTTTAGATAAGCCCTCGTACTTGTATAAATTTCTATTCCATTCGAGCTGCATAGCCCATCGGACCGTGCTACCATGTCATGTAAAAAATTTTGCACCATCGATGAGTTTTCGTGGAGAATGAAATGGGCCAAAAGAAAGTTTATTCAAGTCTAGAGGCAAAGTTTTTTTTGCGACGACTTGTCTAAAGGGGCAATTTCCGTTTTGTTTTTTTTTGCTAAGTCATACGTCAGCATGGTTGGACAAGCAATTAAACTCAAACTTGGGGAAAATTTTCCAAAAATTGTCCAAAAATTCCTAAACCTATTACGTTTTTTTGTTAATTCAGTCATAAACATTTCAATTTTACTAATTAAGTTCTAAACATTTTGTCGCGACCTAAATTTCAGGTGCACCACCTAAGGTTTAGGCTAATGGACTACTAAGTTTTAAACTTAGCTCGAGCTCTTTCGAGTCCATACTAATTCGCGACTTAGGTTCAAGTTTTTTAACATGCAAATGGATTTCACTAATCAGTTTACGGTAGGTTGATTAGACACCTAAGTAAAATAATAGGAGAATTATTTTACTCCGACGAACTAGAGATTTTGAATACAGTGACTTGGTTACACTAGATTTCTCTAATGCCCTTTCGGTACCAATTCCTTTTATTTTTTTAAAAACTTTTTGCAGGCAACTAAGATTTATTTTAACATAAATTACTATCATGCAAATATGGTGACCACACGGATGCTCTTCCACTATTAAACATTCAATAAAAAAATAATAAATAAATAAATTGCATCAAACGAATTAAACACACAAAGCAAGCAATTATTTTTTGAGTTTCTTGAAATTAGAATTTTATTATAAAACATGCATTTTAACTACATGAACTAATTTTACTAACAAGCTAATTCTAATTAAATGAACCTAACATGCAAACTAATTGACATACACGTAATATTTTATTTTTATTTATTAAAATTCGTAATAAAAAGGAAACCTAATTAAACCATCTAAAATGAATAATTTTCTAATTTATTTTAGGGATTAATTTGACTTAAACCCTATCCTATCTTAGAAAACTATTTTTTTTAAAGAAAAATAAGATTATTAAAAAGTGCAAATATTATTTAAGAGTCTATCTAAAAAAAAAAGAATTCAATCCTAATCTATTCCAAAAATTATCTAAAGGTGCAATCCTAAAAAATGCAATCCTAATTTACTAAACCAACACACTTTGATGCAAGATTTGATTTTTGATGTTTTGATTTTTTTTTATTTTTTTAGTGTTTTTCAAGACAAGTAATTATCAGATAAACATTATATCTAAACTAATTAAGATATTCATCAAATAAATGATTAAAATAATCGAAAAAATAATCGGTTGTCTCACGGGTTAAATTAATGATTATTTTAGCCCTAAATATCACCACATATAAGAAAGTTCAAAATAATTAAAAATTTGATCCGAAGTCATATGGGTAAAAATTAATAATTATAATGATTTAACAACCAAAACACTATCAAAATGCCCCAAAAATTAATATAATTAAAAATGATTCGACGTCTTACGGATCAAATTAATAATTACAATAATTTTGGACAAAACCCCGTGGATAATGCCTACAATATTCATAAAATGAACCTCGAGATCAAATGTTTCAATTTGAGCAATAACAACTAAACTTGATAAAAAAAATAAAAGATAAAAATAATAATAGAATAAACTACCTTGATTGATTTTTATTAAAAAAAGAAAGGGGTTGGTGCGTGGGATTTGCGACCGACGATTCACGTCGGGGGCGAGAAAATATTAGATGGTCTGGGAGCGCCATGTCGGCGTGGTCTCCGACCAATCATGGAGCGCCGAGTCTCCAGAGTCTGCACACATTTATTATGTTCTGGCTAGGTTTTGCCCTCCACGTAGGCCAAATGTAAGACCACTCAGGAGGCGACACGTGGCTCCACGTGGGTGACGGCGTCAGATGTTCAAAATTTGTGCGCACCTCTCCTGGGGCCCACCACTCGACGCTCTCTCTCCTCCGGACCTCTCGCGACGCCTGCGACCTGTTGACTCCTCTCTCTCCTCTCTCTCCCCGTTCTCCATTTCGTTCGGTTGCGGGGGGAGAACAAAAAACGAACCTTCCCCTTCCATTTGCTCTTCCCCTCCTTTGCTCTCTCTCCCCGTTCTAGCCGACTCTCCTCCGCACGACGCCGACGACCCCTCTACCTCCGCCTCCGCCTCCACAGGTTGCCTGCGACGCCGACGCCGACGCCCTTTCCAGTGAACCATGACGCCAACGCCCTCTCGCGACCTATGCTCCGCTCTCTCCTCTTTCCTTTGCGGAGCGCCCTTGGTGGCCAACCCCGACGCCCCTCCGCCTCGCCTCCGCCCCCGACACCGACGCCGACGCCGACGCCCTTTCCAGTGAACCGCGACGCCGACGCCCCTCCGCTGGTTGCCTCCGTCGCCCCCGACTCCGACGCCGACGCCCTCTCGCGACCTTTGCTCCGCTCTCTCCCTCTTTCCTCTACAAAGCACCCTTGCTGGCCAACCCCGACGCCCCTCCGCCTCCGCCCCTAACGCCGTCGCCTCCGCCCTATATATATATATATATATATATATATATATATTTTGGATGCTTCTTTCATGAGTCTTACAGTTTATTCGGTAACTCACACGACCGTTCCAATCCTATTGGTGGAAATGCAAGTGAAGGTCGTGTCGCGGGCTGATATTTCGCCTGCTACATATGACAAGGCCGTCGTTATATCGGGTTAATGTTGTCTTCCCTGCATTTCTATGTTAATGCTTTAGAATCTAACTGTGCGCATTGAATTTCTTGAATTCTTATTTTTTCGGTGACGTCCATGGCATCGACGTGATGTAGTTGTTATCTTTCGGTTCCTGCCAATGTTTCTATATTCAGAAACACTTTTTTTCCTCTCATTTAGAAACCGTTGATCTGTTCGCAACTCCTCATTCCCCACAGCTTCTACTTCATCTACCCAATTAATTCATTTACAGTTCAATCATTTAGAAGGAAAGTGATGGACTTCAACAGCGGGCCATGATTTATGCATAAGAATCTCCAGTTCAATGATCTATGCTATTTCTTTGTCAGGTGGCGGTAGCGGCCATGAGCCAGCTCATGCTGGATTCGTGGGTGAAGGGATGCTAGCAGCTGCAATATGTGGTGATGTTTTTGCTTCTCCACCAGTTGATGCTGTTCTAGCTGTATGTTTTGTCATGATTATATGACTAAACAAGGAAAATGTCATGGATCTCTTGCTTTATGTTTTGTCTCCTTGTCTATGAGATTCATTTTGCTCTATTGTATATATTTCAAGGCATCTGAGCTGTAACTGATCCAACGGGGTGTCTACTTATTGTCAAGGTACTTCCTTTACTTTATCCTACCACCTTATAGAGTATTTTGGCATACATGTAAACTTGTGTATACAAGGGAAAAACTAAAAATTTTGTAAACGACACTTTCATTGCCATGAAATTTCGGGAGTTTATGCAGTTCTAGCAGCCGCATAGACCACAAGTACTTATTTCCCTGTGCTATGACATCTGTCCAAAACAGAAGATCTAACAGAAGAAGGATTACAATCTCCCTTTTGCAGAATTATACAGGTTATCGCTTGAACTTTGGATTGGCGGCTGAGCTGGCTAAATCTGAAGGTTGCATGGTTGAGGTACTTCCCCTATAATTACTTTTAGATGTGATTGTGATTTTAACATATGCTGGAGACAGGTGTCAAAAGGTTATGCTTTATTGCAGATGGTGATTGTCGGAGATGATTGTGCTTTACCTCCCCCTCGAGGCATAGTCGGGAGGAGAGGATTGGCAGGGACTATTCTAGTTCACAAGGTTTGTGGTCTCTTTCTCTCTGAAAGATCGTGCTTTAAATGTCCCTTTTGGCACTAAACAACAATCTTTTCCTTCCCCACTTCTCATGGTCCACGCTTGTATCACTTTCATCTATTCGAGTGACTACGTCAACTTTAAAAACTCTCGTATTTTCTTGTTGTAATAGATCTTTAACATAGGAAGCTCTTGTTTTGGCAAATCAATTTGTAGAAAGTTTTTGAATTTTTAATTAAGAAAGTCAGAAGGACATCCCTTTCAAATTATTCTTCTGAAGTTTTCATGCATCTAGCAATATCTATGGTTCACTGTTGTTGAGAGACTCCACACTTCTTGCCCTACGTTTATGAGTAGTGAAAGTGAAGAATACTGATATGATTCTTTGCTTTCATTTGTCAATATAAGGTCGCCGGAGCTGCAGCCACAGCTGGGCTCTCACTTAAGGATGTTGCAGCAGAGGCGAAGCATGCATCAGAAATGGTTGGGACAATGGGTGTTGCATTATCCGTCTGCACTCTACCAGGTCAAGCTTTTCACAACTATGTAGGCAATGTTCCCTCTAATTGGTTATCTTTGTTTCTCATAAGATTTCCTTTTATTAATTTTTATGCCCATTTGCACAATCTACTTCATGGCAGGATTCAAGATTGTTGGGCAAACTACATGTTGCTCTTTTGAAGTCAATAATTAGAGACATCGAAGATGTTGCAAGGACACCTGCTACTGGTTTGGGTATAAATCAAAATAATGCTGCCAATCCTGAAGGTGGTCATCCACAGATTGTTGAAGGGGTAAACTATCTAAACTTTGTTTAAAGAATAATGAACTTTTAAATTTTTTTCATAGGCATATGCTTGGGGTTTTGATATACGCAAGTGGAAGAAGCATTTGAATCCATTGACATGGCCGGAAATACTTAGGCAATTGGCATTATCTACTGGATTTCGTCCACAATTGAAGAATGTCAATTGGCCTATGATCATGAATGTCACATAATTCGACCTAATTGGGGAATCATATTCCGTGGAGGGCTCTTCCATTTTTTTTGCTAAGATAGAGGTCTTGATCCTGCTTTCCTTCTGATGGAATTCAACATTGACTCTGGCTAGTGAGTATCTGTTATTGGATTCACTTTTCTCTGACCCTACATATTGTGTTTAAGAAAAGACAGAGGATGAATTACTCAAGGTTCATTTAAGGTTGGGGATACTCATAGTCGTATCACTGTATATTGTAAACTTTCAATCCCTACGGCTACCTTATCGCAATGTGTAAAGCATACCAGCATAGTGTAATCGAGGTTCCAATAATGACATTTCTATTGGGTCACTTCATCTACTATCCATAAGAAACGAATAGAAAGCAGACGTGGCACGTAATACAGCATGCGGATGAAGTGCGACATCAATCTCTACCATGTGTTGCCTGACATTTCAATCACTTATGTAACAAACACATTTGATGTACTACTATTTGCTGGATTTACAGCACCTTTGGAATATAGGCGAACAATTTCTTCAAAACCTTTTAGGCAACAGGCTTCACCTTGTTGCTGGTATCTTTTTGGGTATTCGAAGAAAATCCGATTTGTTTTGGTCGTACTTCATTCATTAAGGATGCAGATTTGGTTGTTATTTGTGACTTGTGTTTATATTTGCTAAGAATGACGATGAAATGCACTTCGAGCCTTTTTCTCGTGTAGTCCATCTTATACCTAGATGGAGTTGTCATGCATCTATACCAAATGGATTCTAGAATGACATTCTCTATTTGTTATTTTTTGCTTTGATGAATTTCAATGGAGGAACTTGTGATTTCAGGTTAAAGGTTGTGAGGAAGTCATTTCTACTTTACGCAGTGGTTCAGCTGCAGAGAAAGCGCTCACCATCATGCGAGATAAAGGTTTGTTACTTCCTATATACTTACACCCTACATGTCCTTTCTCGATACTTTTACAAGTTTGTTCTTCTTGTCTTTCTGTATGAAAACTGGAATTGTCTTTTTTAATTTTAAGAACTTTTACTGCTCTTAGAAGAATCTAATAAAATTCTGATGCTAGTTTCGCTTGTTAACATTCAATTTTCGAAGTCATATGTGGATTGCCAATTTTTGTGCCATGTGTGATTATCCAGGCTGCTTCAAGACTTCTCCACCATGAGTATCAGTTGCTGCATGACCAGCCTGCAAGATACCATACCCCTGGACGGATTGCCCAAACTCACTATCTTGATGTCCCGGTGGATGGGCCAACTACCAGAGTGTCATCTATTGATGGAAGTGAGAAGCTGCCTAGTGTTGATGGTGTTCAAGGTCACCGACTGCGAGTATGCCGTGTCTCACAAGAAGATAGAGAGCAAAACAGTGTTTTATCCCCACTGAGAGATGATCATTCCCTTCAGCCGAGAGAGTCTTTTGTTAACATTCAAATGGATGCTCACCAAGGAACATTGCTCTGTTAAGTTGAAAGCTTCCTACCTGCTCCCAGCAATTTTTCAACTCAGGCCTGTATCTGGTAGAGCTTTCTCCAGTTAATCTAAATCGTATTTCTAGAATGTTTCTACAATGGTATCCTTTACATAATCTAACATCATAAGTGATGTATTTTGCTGTGAATTTTTGTGACTTATTTATAGGATCAGACAAGTAAACTGAATTGGCCTACAGAATGAGGGATTTGTTTCTACTGAAACGTTTAGAAGTGAGGATCTGGTTTAGATTTCCTTGCACTTGAATTTGCTTCATGCTGTCATTTTGTAGTGAAGGAGCTGATTTTGACATCTTGAAATTATAGCCAATAGATGCAGAGACATGTATCTCTTGTTACTGTTTCTTGTTTGTGTAGTTACATGGGAAAAAAAAAGAGTTTCTGGTTTGTTGTATGGTGCTATTCTGGTAATTGAGTATACATGCGTATGTACATAAGCAGGCGCATGCCTCCATGTGTATGCGTGCACGCTTTCATTTCATTTCCAACGTCGCTTCGGCCTAGGAATATTATGTCATTCTAGTTAAAATAAATTCAAAGAAAGGGTTCGCGCCCTAGACATGTGTGTTCCTGTCTGCCTGCCTTTCTTTGGGCATTCCAACTCTAGATGCTACTGTTTGTTTTCTATTGTCCATGCAACTTTGACGTAAGTTTTATGCTTTAGATTCGTTGAGTGCCTTTCCTCCTCAGTCTGTGCAATTAAAGAGACCATTTGCAGTTCAACCATGGACCAATTCAGAGGAGAACATTGGGAATCTTCTCATGGTATGTTTGACTGATGAAAGAGATATACATAATTTCATAATAGCTTATTTTTTCATAATAGCTTGCACTTCCATGATAAGATTATTATCTGAAAATGTTGCATCTGTGTCGTGGAGATGTACCATTGTCCTTGAGGCATCACAACTCATCTCGTATTGATTCCTCTTTGGTATGAGAAAGATATGCTGGCATTTACTGGCTGCAGTCACAATTTGACAGCTGAGGAGGATGAGGAACTATGGTTGATGAGATATGAAGTAAGTCATTGGAAGGAGAAAGAGATTAATGGAACAGAGAGGAGGTTACTTGGCGGCTGTCCATTGACTCCTAGGGAGACTTCACTTCTGCTAAAGGCTCTTGGATTCCCATCTACTACCCGCATTTATTTGGTGGCTGGTGATGCTTATGGAAAAGGAAGTATGCAATATCTGAAGGACGAGTACCCCAACATATATTCACATTCTACTCTGGCAACAGAAGAAGAGCTTGCTCCTTTCAAGAATCATCAAAACATGCTTGCCGGTATAGATTACATTGTCGCTCTTCAGAGCAATGTGTTTCTTTATACTTATGATGGGAATATGGCAAAAACAGTTCAAGGCCATAGGCGGTTCGAGAATTTCAAGAAGACAATTAATCCAGACAAGTAACTATTATCCTGTTCCTACTCTTTTCAGTTTGTCTGATTTGTTTTATTTTTCTCCCCATTTTGATATTTGGTTTTGTTTCTGTCCTGATATGGATCATCGACAGGCATCTCATCTTCATCTCCTCTATGTGCATGCAGGATGAATTTTGTTAAACTGGTTGATGAACTAGATGAGGGGAAGATTTCTTGGAAGAAATTCAGTTCCAAAGTGAAGAAACTTCACAGAGATCGAACAGGAGCTCCGTATTTGAGGGAGTCTGGGGAATTCCCAAAACTAGAGGGAAGTTTTTATGCAAATCCGCTCCCTGGGTGCATTTGCGAATCAACAAAGAGAAGGAAGTAAGGCTAAAAGGAGAAGTGTCTCCTTTCTCCGTGATGCAATTTTGGGTGCATAAGAGAGATGAACGCATGCTGTCAAGGTTCAATAAATCTTGTCAGCCGAAGATGCCACAGCTAAATCAGAAAGTTCCTTGGCCTAGTGCTCAGGCTGGCCGGTATTACATTAGCGTCACTGAGCTGCTGAATTTAAGGCCGCTCAAGGGATTCTGGTGAATAATTTATTCAGAAGAAAATTTACAGAATACCATTGAAAGAAAGATTATGAGCCCATGGTGCCAAAAAATGGAAACAAAATGATAGGAGACTTTTCTGTTTAGGGGATTGGAGAAATCCCATGAAGTTAAATTATAGTGAATTCGATTGTGTGGCACAGAAGACCTTGTAATACTTCAAATTACACAGAATGAAAGATCTCCCTTCTTTATCTTTATCTGTAATTTTTCACTTTGGGTCGTCAAAATCTGGTTTAGTTACATCCCATATTCGAATGCAAGGCTGTTATTTCACTCGTAGTTCCTGTACCGTGCTTATCAACAATATCAGGCAAAATGTGGATGGAACTAAATTTCATTTGGAAAAGAAGCATGTCCAACCAACTCTTTCTAACTTATTTTACATTATAATCTAGTAGGTCCAACATCTCGTCTCGACATTAATTCTTCACAATTTGCAAGTATGTGTCTATTGTCATTTATCTTGGTGATGTCATGTAACAGTTGATCTATCAATCTACTTTCATATTTCAATGGTATGTAAGTCTCTAGTCCCTCTAAAAATGAGTAGGTCTGAATTTCCTTTTATCTTCACCAGTCGTATGATATGCCATCCAACACAACCCAATATTATTTCCAAAAAGGGTGGTTGGGCAAAAAAATAAAAAATAAATGGGATGTCGGGTTTGGACACCAATTTTTTTTTGCTCAATAACACAATGAGGTTTTAAACTAGGTGCATGCAAAGTTTGATGGATTAATTTTGCGTATGGGAATACGTACGAATTTATTTGGAAAAGGGTTGTTGGGCAAGAAATAGAGAAAAAAAATGAGGTATGGGGTTTGGAGACCAGATTTTTTTTTGCTCAATAACACAATGAGGTTTTAAACTAAGTGCGTGCAAAGTTTGATGGATTAATTTTGAGTACAAGAGCACGTACGAATTTATTTCCAAAAGCTTTAAAGAAAAAAAAAAGAGTTGGAAGAGGGTTGTTGGGCAAGAAATAGAAAAAAAAATGAGTTATCAGGTTTGACGTCAAATTTTTTTTTTTCTCAATAACACAATGAGGTTTTAAACTAGGTGCGTGCAAAGTTTGATGGATTAATTTTGAGTACAAGAGCATGTACGAATTTATTTCTGAAAGCTTTAAAGAAAAAAAAACAGGGTTAATACCCTGAAAAGCCCAAAACTAAGACACGTATGACAATTTTACCCCAAACTATTTTTTTACCATAAAAAACCCCAAATTGGTACACCTGTGACAAATTTATCCCGAATGACCATAAAAAACCATAAACTTGTACATTTATGACAAATTTACCCCGAACTAATTTATTTGATCACAAAAACACAAAACTGATAAATTTGAGACAAATATATCCTTTGCTAAATTAGATTAATATCACAAAAAAATCACAAAAATTGTAAACTGTGACAAACGGAATATAAAATCTCAAATTGATATACTAGTCAACTGTCACGTGTCATTTAACTTAATAATTTGACAATAAAATTTAACGAAAACTAACAGAGGGTAAATTTGTCACAGGTACACCAGTTTGGGGTAAATTTGTCAAAAGTATACCAGTTTGGGGTTTTTTATGGTAAAAAAAACTAGTTTTTGGTAAATTTGTCACAGGTGTACCAGTTTGAGGTTTTTCAGGGTATTAACCAAAAAAAAAAAATTGGAAAAAAGGGTTGTTGGGCAAGAAATAGAAAAAAATGAGTTAACGGGTTTGGACGTCAAATTTTTTTTTTTCTCAATAATACAATGAGGTTTCAAACTAGGTGCGTGCAAAGCTTGATGGATTAATTTTGGGTACAAGAGCACGTACACATTTATTTCCGAAAGCTTTAAAAAAAAAAAAGTTGGAAAAAGGGTTGTTGGGCAAGAAATAGAAAAAAAAAATGAGTTATCGGGTTTGGACGTCAAACTTTTTTTTCTCAATAACACAATGAGGTTTTAAACTAGATGCGTGCAAAATTTAATGGATTAATTTTGAGTACAAGAGTACATACGAATTTATTTCCGAAAGCTTTAAAGCAAAAAAAAAAAAAAAAAAAAAAAGAGTTGGAAAAGGGTTGTTGGGCAAGAAATAGAAAAAAAAATGAGTTATCAAGTTTGGACATCAAATTTTTTTTTTCTCAATAACACAATGAGGTTTTTAAACTAGGTGCATGCAAAATTTGATGAATTAATTTTGAGTACAAGAGCACGTAAGAATTTATTTCCGAAAGCTTTAAAGAAAAAAAAAGAGTTGGAAAAGGGTTGTTGGGCAAGAAATAGAAAAAAAAAAATGAGTTATCGGGTTTGGACGTCAAATTTTTTTTTCCTCAATAACACAATGAGATTTTAAACTAAGTGCATGCAAAGTTTGATGGATTAATTTTGAGTACAAGAGCACGTAAGAATTTATTTCCGAAAGCTTTAAAAAAAAAAAAAAAAAAGAGAATTGGAAAAGGGTTGTTGGGCAAGAAATAGAAAAGAAAAATAAGTTATTGGGTTTGACGTCAATTTTTTTTTCTCAATAACACAATGAGGTTTTAAACTAGGTGCGTGTAAAATTTGATGGATTAATTTTGAGTACAAGAGCATGTACGAATTTATTTTTAAAAGCTTTAAAGAAAAAAAAAAGAGTTGGAAAAGGGTTGTTAAGCAAGAAATAGAAAAAATTAGTTATCGGGTTTGAACGTCAAATTTTTTTTTTCTCAGTAACACAATGAGGTTTTAAACTAGGTCGTGCAAAGTTTGATGGATTAATTTGGAGTACAAGAGCACGTACAAATTTATTTCCGAAAGCTTAAAAAAAAAAAAAAAAAAGTTAGAAAAGGGTTGTTGGGCAAAAAATAGAAAAAAAAAAAAAAAAAAAAAGTTATCGAGTTTGGACGTCAAATTTTTTTTTGCTCAATAATACAATGAGATTTTAAACTAGGTGCGTGCAAGGTTTGATGGATTAATTTTGAGTACAAGAGCACGTACGAATTCATTTTGAGGTTTTAAAAAATGAGTTATCATGAGTGGTCGTGATGGTGTGGGTTGCAAAGCAGCGATTGAATATCAAGACACAATGAGCGCATTATGAAAATTGGGAGCCTGACTCGAGCCATGTGAGGTAAAAAGTGGAACTTTTCAAATTGGGGTGTTAATGGGTCAAGTTGGGGATTTTGATACCCAACCAGACTCCACCCAAATTGAAAGCACAACCGACTTGACCGATACCTAAACCACATATATCTTTGGTTGTCGGGTCAAGTCGAACTAGGTCAAGTTCAAAAGTTTTTTCTTGTTCATATATTAATACTTTTTCCCCAAAAATTAGAGAAAAATGATCTTTTAATCTTCCATAAGATTTATCCCACTTCAACAACGAGGAAAAAGATAGTGTATTGGCATGGCTAACAATCGTAGCAAATAAATATGCACTACGAAATCCCTTAATGAATGGGATTCTACAACAAAATTGTCAGGAAATTAAAATATAATGAAAATGAAAGGTTACATAATTTTACAATCTTACAACTATGGAAAGAGAATATTTATGACAACTAACAAATCTGATATCTCTTCGTGAATTTTAGTAGATCATTCACTCTCCTAAAAGGATCAATCTTGGTACTTCATCTGTCCATATGGATAATGACGGCAGCATCAACTCCACAGTGATGGAGGATCTGTCGCAGCAAAAGCTAAACTCTTTGAACCTGCATGAGCAGTGAGACGTGAAATTTAACCCGTATTATTTAAGATTGGAAAGAGGAGATTTTAATTGATTATTGATTATAAAAAAGAAAAAAAATTCACAAATGGATAGATAAATGGCTAGCATAGTAAACTAGATAAGAGGATAATGCCTACATAACTCCATTCAAGTGTTTACTCCCCTTCTGAATAAATGAATCAGCAACAGAATGACCCTAGGACTTCCAATTTGACAAGCAATCTGGCATGTGAGAGGACCAACCTTCTTGAGGATTAAATATGAACTAGGGTATTAAATGATAACCGGCTTGAACAATTCTAGGAAGATCCCTCGCCTGCATTCTAATTCATTGAGAAAATATAAAAGAAATATCCTATCAGTAGCTTGTCATGACGAAAAATATAAGACTATGACAGACAAGAAGATATCCATCCATATGACACGAGAAAGTTAATACTTCCCACAAGGATTTATATGAGAAACACCGCCTTTATAAATTTTACACAAGCACTCCTCCAATCAAACACAGGTTTATTACCATGTTAAATGACCAATCTGTACAAATTCTTGATATCTCCTCGTGTCTTGTTCTCAAAAGAGCTGGTGTAAATAAAAATTACACCATCGGTGTCCTTTTATTTTATATTATAAGTGGAAGATAGATCAACTATTAAATCATGATGTCAATCATTTCAGCAAAGAAAAACTACATAGGATAGCCAACGACAACCATATAAGCAAATCACAGCAGATGCAGGATGCAGGCAGTAGAGGGCTTGGATGACCCGGTGGCGGTGGTTTCATGAAAATTTACATTGAAAAAATTAGCAGAAGTAAATTGATAGGTTTGCAGCCTAACTAGAGTAAACAATTAGCATATGGCCATTCATCCTAACATACAAACCAGATGGATTCAGGTCAACCATCCAACGACATTTAAATGGAGCATCGAACAGCACAAGTCTTCAGCAAAATTACCATCATTCGAGAACCAAAGACAAGAATATCGTTCTTTCAGCGATCCGCCATTAGCAAATGGAGGCAAGAACAGCCCGATTAACATAATGCAGCACCAACTTAATGCGTCATTGAAAGCACTAACTGAAGGAAATCAAAAGCCAGTTTGCCTGCTTAGGATCAAAGGAATCCTATTATTTAACTGCCCTACTGCAGAATAGTTTCAAGCCATCATCGAATATCTGATAAGTATGACTCCTCAAGATGACTTTAGCTCTATGTTTACTGTTATGAAGGATCTCACGATTCTCAATCCAACCACACAATATGATACTTCGAGACCAAATATCTAATTCACCACTCGATTATGGTAATTTGCCTATAAGCTACAGTCCATACTTTAAAAGTAAGATGAAGAATGTGGACTACATTGTGGTCACAGACTTACCACAGAATTTACATTGACAATTCTGCTTGGAGAGCCTCGAAGGAGCGATGGCAAAAGCAATACTGATAGCAAAGCTGGAGCAAGATGATTAACTTGCATATGTTGCTCATATCCATCTTTTGAAAACTTCTGTGGTTCTGAGATCATCACGAGTAAGGTACATCAGTCGGCAAGATTGTTCTCAAACAAGCAAAGGTCCGAAGAAAAATATGCAAGAATAGCTCATGTGACCTCACAAGAAAATTTATCTGTCTATGTAAGATTTTCTCCCTTTTGCGTGCTTATTTGAGAAGGGTTTTTCATTGCTTAAATAAACAAATGATGAGGATGGAAGTAAAATACACAATTCGACAAACACAAACCCATGTGTTCTTAAGAGTCTTTAGTACTTCGAGTTGGCAAATGGACTTCTTCTATGGTTACGTACACATACAAGTGAATTTCACTGATAAATACCACGTCATTTACATAAAAGGGAGGAATCAATTCATTGTATGCTAAAAAATCCATCAAGCAATGTCTTAATCACGAAAAATGGTTTCAAACATACAGATCTGTTGACCCTTGCAATATCAGTTCCTAGCTACAACAACAACATTTCTGCCGGGAAATGACAGTGCATCACATAAAGTGAAACAAGGAGTTATCTAAGCCGTTAAATTCTAATGCAGTTTAAGATGCTGGATTTTCCAGCACCGATTCTTCCAACAATTCCAACCTGAATGAATGTACAGCAGATTAGGCACATCTTACAAGACACTGTCGTCCATCACATACATTGACCGGACTATAGTAATCTTTAGGCTTAACAAGATAACGAAAACGTATGACTCCAACCTGCATCCCCCAGGAATGGTAAAGGAGACGTCATTCAATGCAGCTGGCAGGGAAGGCATGTATCTCATGGTGACATGCTGAAACTCCATCAATCCTTGAGAAGGCCAATCTAAATTTGGTGGTGGTTGTCCACTAAGTTGCTCTTGAGGGACGTCCATATACTACATGAATTAATAGAAAGTAAGCATGGTATGTAAAGAAATAAACAAAAATATGCCGTGCACTCAGATTCATACTTGAAGAGTTCTCTCAATCGAAACCATCTCTTTTTCCGTTTCTGTGAAGCTTGGCCAACCCCACCTGTGAAAGAACGTCACTTGCTATTATTACTACATACTCTTTTGAGCTTTAATTGTATCGCTGATCTGAAGTTGGAGAAGAAAAGAGAAAGATAGTCCCTAAGGTCACAAGAGGCAAAAAATAAATTGGAAGAAAGGAACAGAACATGTACCAGCCCAGGAGTACCAAAGTTGATAGGCAAGAGGCCACCAGATCCAACAACTGACACGACTGCTACGAATGAGATTATAAATGCTGCCAACAACTGATAGAGGAACATTAGTCTATAAATGTAGACAGATGCAAGAATCCCTTTATCTATTGTCAAAGTTCCATAGAGAGTTGCAAATTACTGGTGCATCATACTTTCACAAATTTGTCATTTCTTAAAGTTGAAACATGAATAAAATAAGTCCCATTGACATAAAATGTGTACTGACTCCGGATATACCTGTAGGCGCAGGGAAAGCCATAAGCTCGCTGTAAACTCAGAGAGCGATGCCCGCTGATATAGCCCTATTTGCTCATTGAATCTGGTGAAAAGAAATTCTGTCCAACAACCAGAATGACGCCGATATAGGTCAAAGACTATAAATAGCACAAGCAAAATAACCACACAAATAAATAGTTAAGGACATTTTCTCATGGACGATGAAGTCCTAGTTACATTGTAGGCAGCTGATTTCAGAGAGATTCAATGATTTTCCTTACCATAGTAAGGCTTGGTTCTTTGTATACACTTTAGGTTGATACTGAGCTACTCAATCAAAGATAACTGTCTCTTCTACAATGCTCAAACTGCTCAACTAGTTTCTTAATTACCTTAATTTACCATCAAGTCATCAAAGTTTTACCACAGAAGAACAGTCAAGTCACGGTCTGCAACTAGTAATATCCTCTAAGCAGCAATACTGTAATAAATCATGCGTGTCTTCTGAAGATAGAGATACTCTGCTATAAAAGGATCTGATGTGAACATCCAATGTCTACCTGAGACTTGAATGCACGTATAGTTGATGATCCATCAAGAGTCTCAGAGAAAGATGCATAGATAGGAGAACGAGCAGCGCTGTCCAGCCTTCTTAACTCCCTGGAAGTTGATCTGTAAAAGAGCTGTGGAACTTCCAAGTTAAAAGAGAGCTCCAAAGTCATATGTCAGGGAAATTCTTTTTGTTTGTTTTCATAGATAAAGCAATACCTGCGGCAGATGTATCTATAAACTTAAACATTATTAACATCGCATCGAATTCTACTAAGTGGAACCCAAAAAAAAAAAAAAAAAAAACGAACCTTCGGACATACGGGAGTCGCCAATGGGGTGCGTATCGGTGGGGCTTGGGAAGGCGACGGCGGGAGGCGACGGCGAGAGGCGACGGCGTCGGCGGCGTCCGCGTTCAAGAGCAGGGGGCACTTCGCGGAGGAAAGAGAGAGAGAGCAAGCAGAGCCACCTTCGTTCGCGGAGAGGGAGGCCAAAACGCGAGCAGGGGTTCGTCGGCGTCGGGGTTGGCCAGCAAGGCTGCTCCGTAGAGGAAAGAGGGAGAGAGCGGAGCGGAGGTCGCGAGAGGGAGGCGAAAGGGCCTCGGCGTCGGCGTCGGCGGCGGAGGCGGAGGCGGAGGTTCTGGAATCCCTATGGTCTCAGGGTCGCCATCAAGAAGCTACTACGAGCCTCTCTCTACAGCCCAGATCACCACGTCATCCCTAAGACCCCCTCACAGCCTGGCGGAGACGTGATACTGATAATCAAGTTGCCTTCGATGATACTGATATTAACGTTGCCGTTGGAACAACCAATCTTTCTAATAGGTTCTGCTTATGTGAGTCCACTCTTGTTGATTGTATGCTTCAAAACACTTGAGTTCGTTCAGCGTCTTTTACTCCTGACAATTATTTTTCAAATTTTACACTTATCCCAAATCGATTCTTAAAGTTTTCAAAAATTATACAATCTGATTTTGAACCTTCTCTCTGGCTCTTTCCCTCTGCTATAAACCGAGTCTCTTACTCCTAACATTTATTTTTCAAATTTTGCAGTTATTCCAGGCACTATTCTTTTTATATCCTGAAACAAAAAATGAACAAAATCTAATTAGTAACTTTTTTTGTTCCTCGAAATTGATTTTCAAAATCAAGAAGTAAAAAAAAAAGTTATTTCTTTTTTTCCTTAAACAATTCTAGAATCAAATCTTTTCTTTCTTCTTTTTTTTTTTCCTCTTTTCTTTTCTTTCCTTTTTTTCCTCTTTTCTTTTCTTTCCTTTTTTTTTCCTAGATCTGAAAAAGTTGAATCTTTTCCTAGAGAGTAGAAAGCTTTTATGAACAAAGAGAAAGTGTCGGGATTAGCTAACTGAAAATAATTTGAATATGGAATTTAAAATTAGATTAAATCTATTCCCAATCATTCTGTTACGAAGAGTTATCCAAAATACTCACATGCATAGAGGATATATTGTAAAGGGGAAGTTCTAAATGGGGTGTTCTTTGGACTGACCATCGCTCCACGCTCTGTCATCACTGCTTCAACGTCCAACAAGCCGACCCCTCATCGTAAGACCTTTGTCAACTATTATTTCGAGCCCTGTTTTGATCATGTTTGATAAATTGATGATTGCATTCTTTTTGCTTTTTTCTGATAGATTAAGGCTAGTTTTTGTTAGAATTTTTGCTTGCACTTTTGGTAGTTCTGTAAAAAACATATACAACGATGTAATTGTTTGATACGCATAGTTTATCAATCAAGTGGCTAGACAAGTAGCACGCATGGTTTGGTGTTGTGAGGACAAGTAGCACATATGGTTTGTTTGATACATTCATAGTTTCTCTACAATGAAATAATGTCGATCCTATGTTTTGTGACTTTGTAATTAATATTTCGTTCCTTTTTTCTTCTTTGTTCTTTTTCTCAATTAAAGGAGGGGGACGGGTTGATTTTTGAGTTAGTCGAACGAATGCGGAGAGTATCTTATAAATTGATGCGGGGAGCGTTGTTTTGATCATGTTCGATAGATTGATGATTGCATTCTTTTTCCTTTTTTCTGATATATTAAGGCTAGTTTTTGTTAGAAATTTTGCTTGCACTTTTGGTAGTTCCGTAAAAAACATATATAACGATGTAATTGTTTGATACGCATAGTTTATCAATCAAGTGGCTAGACAAGTAGCACGAATGGTTTGGTGTTGTGAGGACAAGTAGCACGTATGGTTTGTTTGATACATACATAGTTTCTCTACAATAAATGACTTTGTAATTAATATTTCGTTCCTTTTTCTTCTTTGTTCTTTTTCTTAATTAAAGGAGGGGGCGGGTAGATTTTTGAGTTAGTCGAACAGATGCGGGGAGTATCTTATAAATTGGTGCGTTGGGCTAAAACCTTCCGGCCCCTAGTCAATCTACTTTGCAAATCTAAGATGTGCTGTAATATTCTCTGCCCGACCAGATTTGTGGTAGTAAACTAATATACTTTCTTCACTAATTAATGTCTGATCCTATTGTCGAATATCAGTAATTTAGCAACCAAAACAATGCCGCATACAAATATATTTTTTGAAAAAGTATATGTACTCATAAATCTAACACTCGCAGGATCAAGCCGCAAGTATCCTAGCAGGTCATCAAGAGGTAATTCTATGCATCCAATATTGTGTATTCATTATTTAGACATTAATCGAATAAGCTTGCGATGACATTAAAGACTGAATTTTCAGCAGCATTATGTTTTTAGATATTATATCCGCCACTAATTGACTAAAATAAGGGCTAATTGTTTGCTGGGAGGCACATCTACTAATTTTAGTGTCAACCACGTACAACAGGAGGTAGCCACTGCCGATCCTACTGTCCACAACGCCCTCCAAGTGGAGCAGATTGAGGACAATCCGATGCCGCGCCCGAATAAATACAATTATAAATGCGCCTTCATCGCCTCCATCACGTCTCTGATGCTTGGTTTTGGTTAGTCCTGTGTCAACCCGTGGTTACGGTGAATTAATCTTTTGTTGCAAACCAGAAAAAGTTAAGCTATTGCCCTTTTCTTTTTGTCTAGCTTTATTATCGATGAAAGTGACAGATCTATGTTTTGCCAGAAATTGGAGCAATGAGCGAGACAATCACGTCCATAATGAAGGAGCAGAAGACAGGCGACAAGAGGGTTGAGACCTTGATGTGGTCTTTCTACTTCTTTTCGCTTTTTGGATCGGTGATGGCGGCGATGACCTCAGACTGGTATGGCCGCCGTCGTGTGATCGGTTTTGTGGGGTACTTCTTCTTCATTGGGCCCTATGTCACCGGCATCAATTCCAGCAATGCCTCTGTCCTGTTTGGCCGCCTCATCGCTCAAGTTGGGACTGGCTACGCCCTTATGATCACCCCCATCTACATCGCAGAGATCAGTCCTTCTGTCTTCCGTGGCTCGTTCACCTCCCTTCCTGAGGTACTCACATTTTTTTTCCCTAGTTTATAATATCTTTTTCATTTTTTTAGTGTGTCGTTGATTTTTATCTTTTCCATGATTTACTTATTACTGGAAAAATTAGAATTAGAAAGGTCACTGCATGTATTCATTTGAACATGTTTTGGCGGTTTAGGTGTTCATCAGCTTGGGCACAGTTATTGGCTACATCGTCAACTATTTCTTCGCTGCGCTCCCATTTAGTGGGTGGGTTGTCATGCTCTTTGTGGGAGCAATCTCCTTTATCCTTCTCAAAATCGCGGTTGGCGCTATGCCAGAATCCCCTCGGTGGCTCGTCATGCAGACACGCTTGAGCGATGCGCAAAGCGTCCTCACTAGGATCTCGAACTCGGAGGAGGAGGCTGCTCGTTCGCTTGCCAAAATCGAGGCGGCTGCCAACAATGTTGCCCAGGTGCCGACCCTAGGCACGTGGTGGGATCTCTTTTACCCAACTCGATCTGTCTGCCACATGCTTGTTTGCGCCATTTTGATGCAAGTGGCTCGGCAAGCCTGTGGCTTTGATATAATCTTTGTTTACAGCCCTCGTATTTTCGAGATGATTGGTGTCAAGGTCTTGGATGACAAGCTCTTATTGACCATCACACTCGAATTTGTAAAAGCAATATTCACCGTAGTCGCCAGCTTACTTGTTGACAAGGTTGGACGACGGTGGATGCTGCTGTGTAGCCTGGGCGGGATGATCGGGTCCCTAGTCTCCTTTGGAATGATCTTAAATTACATCGACCAAGGCCACACCAAACACTGGTGCATCGCCTCATTGTTTATCTATGTGGCCAGCTACTCGGTGGGAATGGGACCAATCACCTCAGTCTACAACTCAGAACTATTCCCGCTCAGGTTGCGAGCCAAGGGATGCGCAATCGCCTTCATTGCAAACCAACTGATGAGTGGAATTACATCATGGGCATTCTTACCACTGGATGAGACGATCATCCGCGGCAATGCTACCTTCTTCCTCGCGGCGATGTCGTGCATCTCATGGTTTCTCTTCTACAAAATAATGCCGGAGACTCGAGGCCTGACACTGGAGGAGATGATCCAATTTTTCGGCGCATTTTTCCGATGGAAGCAGGTGGCCAGGGACATAGCCTTGAGAAGGTCCACGCCGCTAAGGACGCTAGGGACGCCAGTGGCTCAAATGCAGTTGCAGGAGTAATTATAAGATAGGAGTGTTAGGTAAAGATAAATGTCTGTTAGGCTGTTACTCTTTGAAAGAGATTATTTTCATGATTGATTATGGATTGTGCTGGGTGTGAGGGTCGTGTTGAGAGCAGGGACACATACACATCATGAGAAACCTTTGACATACCCCTATCTTCCCATTGAAATTGGTGATTTTATTTTCCCATAGTTTCAAAATGATGAATGTGTTCACTGCTCTAAGAGGCTTATGTATTGTCTATATACGTAAGCATCTTAAAATAATATCGACAAGGCATCTTGTTGTGCATCATAATGAATCTTTTTATTTTGCCTACGAATAGATGAGCTTTGTTCTGTTTTTTTCTCTTACCCCCATATGCCTGGTGGATTGAGCTTAAAATGTTCACTGCAGTGAGCAGAATTGTGTTCAAAGCATTAAAAAGAAAAAAAGGAAAATGCTGCTGAAAGTAGCCTACCAATCCTAAAAAATATGCTGCTTCCAAACCCGATACTTCGTTTTTTTCTCTATTTCTTGCCCAACAACCCTTTTTGAAATAAACTTGGGCAACTTTTTTTTTTTTCTTTAAAGCTTTCAGAAATAAATTCGTACGTGTTCTCGTACTCAAAATTAATCCACCAAACATTGCACGCACCTAGTTTAAAACCCCATTGTGTTTGAGCAAAAAAATTTGGCGTCCAAAACCCGACACCCCATTTATTTTCTATTTTCTTGCCCAACCACCCTTTTTTGGAACTAATATTGGATAACTTTTTTTTTTTTTTTCTTTAAAGCTTTTCAAAATAAATTCATACGCGTTCCCGTACTCAAAATTAATCCATCAAACTTTGCACGCACCTATTTTAAAACCCCATTGTGTTATTGAGGAAAAAAATTTGACGTCCAAACCCGATACCTCATTTTTCTCTATTTCTTGCCCAACGACCCTTTTGAAATCAACTTGGACAACTCTTTTTTTCTTTAAAGCTTTTGGAAATAAATTCGTACGTGTTCCCGTACTCAAAATTAATCCATCAAACTTTGCACGCACCTAGTTTAAAGCCTCGTTGTGTTATTGAGCAAAAAGAAGTTGGCGTCCAAACCCGATACCTCGTTTTTTTCTCTATTTCTTGCCCAACAACCATTTTTTGAAATAAACTTGGGCAACTCGTTTTTTTCTTCAAAGCTTTCGAAAATAAATTTGTACGTGTTCCGTACTCAAAATTAATCCATCAAACTTTGCATGCACCTAGTTTAAAACCTCATTGTGTTATTGAGCAAAAAAAAAAATTGACGTCCAAACCCAATACCTCGTTTTTTTCTCTATTTCTTGCCCAACAACCCTTCGTGAAATAAACTTGGGCAACTCTTTTTTTTTCCTTTAAAACTTTCGGAAATAAATTCGTATGTGTTCCCGTACTCAAAATTAAAACCTCATTGTGTTATTGAGCAAAAAAAATTAGTGTTCAAACTCGACACCCCATTTATTTTCTATTTTCTTTGCCCAACCACTTTTTTTGGAAATAATATTAGGCAACTCTTTCTTTTTTTCTTTAAAGCTTTCGAAATAAATTCCTACGTGCTCCCGTACTCAAAATTAATTTATCAAACTTTGCACACACCTAGTTTAAAATCTCATTGTGTTATTTAGCAAAAAAAAATTGGTGTCCAAACCCCACACCCCATTTATTTTCTATTTTCTTGCCCAACAACCCTCTTTGGAAATAATATTGGGCAACTCATTTTTTTTTTCTTTAAAGCTTTCGGAAATAAATTCGCACGTGCTCCCGTACTCAAAATTCATTGTGTTATTGAGCAAAAAAATTCCGTGTCCAAACCTGACGCCCTATTTATTTCTATTTTCTTGCCCAACCACCCTTTTGAAAATAATATTGGGCTAACTCTTTTTTTCTTTCTTTAAAGCTTTCGATAAAGCTTTCGAAAATAAATTCGTACGTATTCCCCTACTTAAAATTAATCCATCAAACTTTGCACGCACCTAATTTAAAATCTCATTGTGTTATTGAACAAATAAAATTTGGTGTCCAAACCCGACACCCCATTTATTTTCTATTTTCATGAGTATTAAATATGAAGTAAGGTATTATATGCGAAAACTTAAAAATATATACGACTCATTGAATTGGCATTGCCCATTCATCTCCTTTTCAATCTTTTTAGACTCAACCCATGACAGATCCAGTTAAATGGCCAAAAGGCATGCTAGAATTGCCCGATGTTCTTATCGATCTTCGGCAAAACAACGTACAGTGGGAAACCCAGTGGTAGTCAAAATAGCAGTGGCTTCGCAGCCTATAACAAGCACCTGCATTTCCAATAATAAGGCTCGCTGATATAAAACTATCTTACAAAGTGTGAAAGGAAGAGTTCATCCTAACGACTACTGTCCAGAGAGAATTTTTCACTAGAGTGCTCTATTTAGTCAGCCTTTTCCTTCCTTCATGAATCATGAAATACTATCATAATACATTTGAAGTGCCATTCACGAGCATTTTGTGCAGAGGCTTTCATGTCAACCAGCACTTCCTTGTAAAGAGAGAGGATAATCACCCTATTGACCACCGTATTGGCATTTAATATCTTCCCCTTCTATAAGCCTCTCCACAGAATCTGAAGGAAGGCCAATCATCTCTAATGTCTTTTCCCATACCCGGTAAGAGGTTTCAACATTGTGTGCTTCTTCATAAGGGTTTGTTGGACGGCAGTCTTGGGAAATGAAAGCACAAACAGGCCAGTCATCCGCTTTCAGTAACTCACCGTACTCTGGAACCTGAGGATCTGTCGCAGCAAAAAGTGAACTCCTAGAACCTGCATGAGCAGTGAGACGTGAAATTTAACCCCGTATTATTTTAGATTGGAAAGAAGAGATTTTAATTGATTATTGATTATAAAAAAGAAAAAAAAAATCACAAATGGGTAGATAAATGGCTAGCATAGTAAACTAGATGAGAGGATAATGCCTGCATAACTCCATTCAAGTGTTTACTCCCCTTCTGAAATAAATGAATCAGCAACATAATGACCCTAGGACTTTCAATTTGGCAAGCAATCTGGCATGTGAGAGGACCAACCTTCTTGAGGATTAAATATGAAGTAGGGTATTAAATGATAACCGGCTTGAACAATTCTAGGAAGATCCCTCGCCTGCATTCAATTCATTGAGAAAATATAAAAGAAATATCCTATCAGTAGCTTGTCATGACGAAACACATAAGACTATGACAGACAAGAAGATATCCATCCATATGACACGAGAAAGTTAATACTTCCCACAAGGATTTATATGAGAAACACCGCCTTTATAAATTTTACACAAGCACTCCTCCAATCAAACACAGGTTTATTACCATGTTAAATGACCAATCTGTACAAATTCTTGATATCTCCTCGTGTCTTGTTCTCAAAAGAGCTGGTGTAAATAAAAAATTACACCATCGGTGTCCTTTTATTTTATATTATAAGTGGAAGATAGATCAACTATTAAATCATGATGTCAATCATTTCAGCAAAGAAAAACTACATAGGATAGCCAACGACAACCATATAAGCAAATCACAGCAGATGCAGGATGAAGGCAGTAGAGGGCTTGGATGACCCGGTGGCGGTGGTTTCATGAAAATTTACATGGAAAAAATTAGCAGAAGTAAAGTTCATTAGGAATCGAGCAACCGACAACGATGCCATGCTACCCACCCCTTTGGGTCTATCGTTGACTCATTGCACACAGACACGACACCACATATATGCTTCCAAAGTCTACTGGCGTACTCACTTTTACGTATTCAAAATGAAAACTATTTCTGCATACTTACAACGTTGGTTTGGACTACTCCAGGTGATACACATAATACACTGATTCCAGATTCAGCAGGCAGCCGTTTATGCAGGACACTGCTGAACATAACCTGAATGAGGCCACCTCGCCTCGTTAGTAATAATTACAGGTCGTAATCAACATTCTAATAAGTATCACCTCATAACCTATAATATATTAGTATGAAGTACTGAAAATATACTAATTGCTGAGCAAAAAATCGAACAGGAATGTATTAAGGGGAAAAATTAAAAGGAATAAGAGCAATGGTTTAAAGCCAGAAAGGAGAGTTTGGGGACAATACAGCAGTAAAAATGTCGCATTGATAGGTTTGCAGCCTAACTAGAGTAAACAATTAGCATATGGCCATTCATCCTAACATACAAACCAGATGGATTCAGGTCAACCATCCAACGACATTTAACTGAAGCATCGAACAGCACAAGTCTTCAGCAAAATTACCATCATTCGAGAACCAAAGACAAGAATATCGTTCTTTCAGCGATCCGCCATTAGCAAATGGAGGCAAGAACAGCCCGATTAACATAATGCAGCACCAACTTAATGCGTCATTGAAAGCACTAACTGAAGGAAATCAAAAGCCAGTTTGCCTGCTTAGGATCAAAGGAATCCTATTATTTAACTGCCCTACTGCAGAATAGTTTCAAGCCATCATCGAATATCTGATAAGTATGACTCCTCAAGATGACTTTAGCTCTATGTTTACTGTTATGAAGGATCTCACGATTCTCAATCCAACCACACAATATGATACTTCGAGACCAAATATCTAATTCACCACTCGATTATGGTAATTTGCCTATAAGCTACAGTCCATACTTTAAAAGTAAGATGAAGAATGTGGACTACATTGTGGTCACAGACTTACCACAGAATTTACATTGACAATTCTGCTTGGAGAGCCTCGAAGAGAGCGATGGCAAAAGCAATACTGATAGCAAAGCTGGAGCAAGATGATTAACTTGCATATGTTGCTCATATCCATCTTTTGAAAACTTCTGTGGTTCTGAGATCATCACGAGTAAGGTACATCAGTCGGCAAGATTGTTCTCAAACAAGCAAAGGTCCGAAGAAAAATATGCAAGAATAGCTCATGTGACCTCACAAGAAAATTTATCTGTCTATGTAAGATTTTCTCCCTTTTGCATGCTTATTTGAGAAGGGTTTTTCATTGCTTAAATAAACAAATGATGAGGATGGAAGTAAAATACACAATTCGACAAACACAAACCCATGTGCTCTTAAGAGTCTTTAGTACTTCGAGTTGGCAAATGGACTTCTTCTATGGTTACGTACACATACAAGTGAATTTCACTGATAAATACCACGTCATTTACATAAAAGGGAGGAATCAATTCATTGTATGCTAAAAAATCCATCAAGCAATGTCTTAATCACAAAAAATGGTTTCAAACATACAGATCTGTTGACCCTTGCAATATCAGTTCCTAGCTACAACAACAACATTTCTGCCGGGAAATGACAGTGCATCACATAAAGTGAAACAAGGAGTTATCTAAGCCGTTAAATTCTAATGCAGTTTAAGATGCTGGATTTTCCAGCACTGGTTCTTCCAACAATTCCAACCTGAATGAATGTACAGCAGATTAGGCACATCTTACAAGACACTGTCGTCCATCACATACATTGACCGGACTATAGTAATCTTTAGGCTTAACAAGATAACGAAAAAACGTATGACTCCAACCTGCATCCCCCCAGGAATGGTAAAGGAGACGTCATTCAATGCAGCTGGCAGGGAAGGCATGTATCTCATGGTGACATGCTGAAACTCCATCAATCCTTGAGAAGGCCAATCTAAATTTGGTGGTGGTTGTCCACTAAGTTGCTCTTGAGGGACGTCCATATACTACATGAATTAATAGAAAGTAAGCATGGTATGTAAAGAAATAAACAAAAATATGCTGTGCACTCAGATTCATACTTGAAGAGTTCTCTCAATCGAAACCATCTCTTTTTCCGTTTCTGTGAAGCTTGGCCAACCCCACCTGTGAAAGAACGTCACTTGCTATTATTACTACATACTCTTTTGAGCTTTAATTGTATCGCTGATCTGAAGTTGGAGAAGAAAAGAGAAAGATAGTCCCTAAGGTCACAAGAGGCAAAAAAATAAATTGGAAGAAAGGAACAGAACATGTACCAGCCCAGGAGTACCAAAGTTGATAGGCAAGAGGCCACCAGATCCAACAACTGACACGACTGCTACGAATGAGATTATAAATGCTGCCAACAACTGATAGAGGAACATTAGTCTATAAATGTAGACAGATGCAAGAATCCCTTTATCTATTGTCAAAGTTCCATAGAGAGTTGCAAATTACTGGTGCATCATACTTTCACAAATTTGTCATTTCTTAAAGTTGAAACATGAATAAAATAAGTCCCATTGACATAAAATGTGTACTGACTCCGGATATACCTGTAGGCGCAGGGAAAGCCATAAGCTCGCTGTAAACTCAGAGAGCGATGCCCGCTGATATAGCCCTATTTGCTCATTGAATCTGGTGAAAAAGAAATTCTGTCCAACAACCAGAATGACGCCGATATAGGTCAAAGACTATAAATAGCACAAGCAAAATAACCACACAAATAAATAGTTAAGGACATTTTCTCATGGACGATGAAGTCCTAGTTACATTGTAGGCAGCTGATTTCAGAGAGATTCAATGATTTTCCTTACCATAGTAAGGCTTGGTTCTTTGTATACACTTTAGGTTGATACTGAGCTACTCAATCAAAGATAACTGTCTCTTCTACAATGCTCAAACTGCTCAACTAGTTTCTTAATTACCTTAATTTACCATCAAGTCATCAAAGTTTTACCACAGAAGAACAGTCAAGTCACGGTCTGCAACTAGTAATATCCTCTAAGCAGCAATACTGTAATAAATCATGCGTGTCTTCTGAAGATAGAGATACTCTGCTATAAAAGGATCTGATGCGAACATCCAATGTCTACCTGAGACTTGAATGCACGTATAGTTGATGATCCATCAAGAGTCTCAGAGAAAGATGCATAGATAGGAGAACGAGCAGCGCTGTCCAGCCTTCTTAACTCCCTGGAAGTTGATCTGTAAAAGAGCTGTGGAACTACCAAAGTTAAAAGAGAGCTCCAAAGTCATATGTCAGGGAAATTCTTTTGTTTGTTTTCATAGATAAAGCAATACCTGCGGCAGATGTATCTATAAACTTAAACATTATTAAGATCGCATCGAATTCTACTACTAAGTGGAATCCCAAAAAAAAAAAAAAAAAGAAAACGAACCTTCGGACATACGGGAGTCGCCAATGGGGTGCGTATCGGTGGGGCTTGGGAAGGCGACGGCGGGAGGCGACGGCGAGAGGCGACGGCGTCGGCGGCGTCCGCGTTCAAGAGCAGGGGCACTTCCCGAGGAAAGAGAGAGAGCAAGCAGAGCCACCTTCGTTCGCGGAGAGGGAGGCCAAAACGCGAGCAGGGGTTCGTCAGCGTCGGGGTTGGCCAGCAAGGCCGCTCCGTAGAGGAAAGAGGGAGAGAGCGGAGCGGAGGTCGCGAGAGGGAGGCGAAAGGGCCTCGGCGTCGGCGTCGGCGTCGGCGTCGGCGTCGGCGTCGGCGGCGGAGGCAGAGGCGTCAGAGTCGGGGGTGACGGCGGCAATCGGTGAAGGGGCGACGGAGGCAACCGGCGGAGGTGCGTCAGCGTCGCCGTTCACCGGAAGAGAGGCGCGACTTCGAGGAGGAAAGAGAGAGAGCGGACTGGAGGATGCGAGAGGAAGGTAGGGGCGTCGGCGTCGGCATCGGCGTCGGGGGCGACGGAGGCAACCTGTGGAGGGGCGTCGGCATCGTGCGAAGGAGCGTCGGCAGCGTCGGCATCGGGATGGGGGAGATGGAAGCAACCAGCGGAGGAGGGAGAGCAGAGGAGGGGGAAGAGCTATGGAAGCAGATCTGCGATTTTTGTTCTCACCGCAAGGGAACGGAGAACGGAGAGAGAGAAGAGAGAGACCGTCTGCAGAGGAGAGCGGAGGAGAGAGAGGTCTACCGGAGAAAGAACATAAGTGGGGGAAGACGCAAAATTTTGAATCGCTTACCCAATTTACACGTGGCGACACGTGTCGATTTTTCTATAGTCTTACACTTCGCGTACGTTTAGGACGTGTTTGTTTATGTTTTTTTCTTTATTCATAAAAAGATTTTTTTATTTTTTTCAGAAATAAAAAAAAAAAACACGTTTATTTACATTTTTATTCTAAATCTGTTTTTTTTTGTTCTTGAGAACAAAATTGAAACAAAAATAAATAGAAAAAAACTTATTTTTGTTCCAGAACCCTTCTTGAAGAATTAAAAGATTAACAACACACAAAGGTTGTTTCTTTCTTGTTTCTTTCCTGTTTCTCTTGTTTCTTGCTTTCGTTCCTCCGTCGTTCCACTTGCGCCCCCTCTCCCTCCCTTTTCCGGCGTCTCTGGTTCTCCACCGTCATCCTCTCCGGCGCCGACAGCTGTTGCTCCTTCACCGGCCGAAGCTTCTGATTCGAGGTAAGTTTCATCCTTCACCGGTTGCTCCGCCTCTGGTGAAAAATCATCAGTCGAGCTTTAAGAAAACGAAGAAGCAACAACCGAAAAAATCGAATCTTGCGACTCTCGAACGGAGCTCAACCGCCACAAGAAGTCCTACGAGCGTTTCCGTGCGGGATTCGTGGGTGGGGAACCGCGAAGTCATGGCGTGCGCATCGCAGGCTCTAATGAACACGCTGATATCCGCGAACGGCTGCACGTTCAACCCTTCGCCGAGGTTCTTCTCCGGGAGGCACCGACACCTGAGGAGGCAGGAGCCTAAGTCCTTCGCCGTCCAGGCCTCCGCCGATGATGCCGACTGCAATGTGGAAGAGTGTGCTCCCGACAAGGAGACAAGTGTCCCCTTGGTTTCTCTGGCTCTTTGTTATTCTTGTGCTTGATTTGGAGGGAACGAAAGGAAAAAAGGAACGGCTTTTGGTGTTTTACGGCATGGGTTTTGGGTGTTCATGTTCATGTATATTTGTGTACGCAATGATTTCGTGTCTGAACGTGAAATTTCTTTGTTTATGCCACATGGGTCTTGCATTTGGGCTTGAATTGGTTATATTGTATGCTGGTATCGGTCGGTGTTCTGGGTTTGATGTAGCTGAAGAACTATTTCTCAACTTTGAGTATGTGAATTTCAATGATGATGGGGAATGGACTTCTTGGTGTAGTCCAGTTCCTTTTGAGATGGTGCACCTCCTGTGGACATTTCATGCTCAGAAAACACAGCTTTCTTTGGTATTAGTTTCATAGCTTGATTTGTGGACATGAGAAGCTTGTTTGTTTATGGTTATTAAAGCTGAACTGCCTAATTTTAAGCTAGAGAGATGAGCCTTGATGTTCATGGCGTGGTTTCTTTTCTTTTATACTTGATTGTTTTGGATATAAGGTGCTATTTTTGCTTTTTGTGGTCATGTAAAGCTGAATAAGGAAATTTCTTGTTAATGAAATGATTATTGATGTACATAAATGCTTTTGGCTTTTTATGATTGTGTCAAGCTGAAGAATATGAGTTCGCTTTAAGATACTTTGATGTCTGCGGCATATGGGTCTCGCTGTAATTCATATAAGAGGAAGTTTCGACTGTTTATGGTTTTATATAGATGGAGAATGAGAATAAGTCTACTGGTTGGAAATATACAGGTAGGAAAAGTGAGCATGGAATGGTTAGCAGGAGAGAAGACCAAAGTGGTGGGCACTTTTCCCCCAAAGACAAAAGATTGGAGTGGATATGTTGAGAAGGACACTGCTGGTCAAACCAACATATACTCTGTTGAGGTTTGTGAATGATCTATTGGTTTACTAATTCTGCACTTTGTCTCTCCTCTTTCAGCAGTTATGTTCCTCTGGCATGATGCAGGAATTAGATTATGAAGCCCAAAACCTAGTTAAATTGGTCAATGGGATTTCAATCTATGATTTGTTCCATGCTTCTCTTTTTTTCTCGATTGTATAAGTTCTTAATATCTGATGGGGCATTACCATTTTAGAATTTAAAGTGATAGCATTAGAATTCTTGAAAGGAGTCCGAGTTCACAAATTCAGCTTTCTCCCTCTTACCAACTTCCCGCTGTGTAAGTGCCATGAATAGTAAGAATTCAAGAGGCTTTTCCAGAGGCTCTCTTCCTTTGGGGTACTCCCACAACACTATGAAGCTAAGTCGGAAGTCTCTGAAACACGATACTTTGGGTAACATCCATCGGGTCACTGGTACTCTACTTCTCCTGTTTCAACTGATTTTAAAATTAAACCTTACGAAAAAAAGCTTGTTCCATTTCTTTTGCAGAGCAAATTTAAAGTGATAAGAACCAGATGGACACAACCAGCAGTGTTTCCTTGGGATTATTCTTCATGTCTAGTTTCTTGGACCATTAGTATAGATGTAGGTTATTCTCCAAGTTTTGAATTATGCAAAAGGATTATTAGCATCATAAGCTAGAGCCCCGTCTATTCTCTTATTGGCACCTACTTCAACTTTGATTCATGGTGCCTATTCTTTCTGTTTCTTTGTTTCTTACCTCTCTCTCCATTTTACGTGGCCTATTTAGGTGAATAAGTAACTTTTCTCAATGCGTGTCTTCGTAATGCATCAGCCTACAATTTACATAGCGGAAAGTGCTATAAGCTCGGGAACTGTAGGTTCATCTGCTGATGGAGCTGAAAACACGGCAGCGATTGCTGCCGGTCTTGCTCTTATTTCCATCGCCACTGCTTCATCAGTACTCCTCCAGGTCAGCAAGAACAAACCCCAGGTGCAGAGGGCCGCATACTCCGGGCCATCTCTAACTTACTACATCGACAAATTCAGACCGCTAGAAATCATCCAGGCGTCGGTGCCAAGCCAAATCGAATCTGCAGTAGTGGCACAGCCAAAAGTGTCTGCCCCAGAAGTTTCCCAAATTCAAGCTACTTCTAGTGGTCAGCCCAAGGCATCGTCGTGAATGTGAAAATTGGAGTTTCTTGTGGGGAATTCAGGCTCTGTTTTGTTGATGGCTCTTCTTCTGTATTGTAAATGTAGAATATAATCTCTGTGATATGGTTTGTGATGCTCGGTTTAGTGTAAAAGGAAAGAGCAAGGAATGTTTTGTTACTGCAAATATTCTACTCATTTGATGCATGGTGGAAACCAATCGACCCTGTTCTTACAGTCACCTGGTGCATGTAAGTACTGTCGATCTTCATTCTCAAACCATGTCGGCTCAGGTGAGATCCGTTTGATATTATAGATGTATCGGATGCTCTCAAACATTTAGGATAGAAATGAATAATTGAAAGTAGAAAATTTGTTTCTTAACAGTAGGATACATTTCCCTTTTGCATTTTCACATTTTATGACCAGACATTTTGAACTTTTTTTTTAAATTTTAAATACCTGAAATTTCCAGGACATATAAATACTACCACGTGAATTCACATATAAATTTATTAATTTTAAATTTTGATGGACAAGTGAAAAAAAATGAAAAAAAGTATTTTTACTTTTAATTAGGCATGTTTGTTTGGCATTAAACAATAGTAATATGTACTCTTTCACGTTGTGCTTTCCCTATTAATATTTTATAAGTTCAATTTGAATTTCCAAAATATATATGATTTCAAACGTCAATATTTTTATACTGTAAAAGTTTTGGATTATTTGCCTTAAAATAAAATTAAAGTGTGTGCCTCGCAATTATTTTGATCATATAGAAATTAAAACATAAAAGTCACAACAAAAGTCCAAACAAATAGAAAATCATTCCATATAAGCCTTATTAAAAGGTCGGTTACAAAATTAAATTAGATAATTTGGTACAAACTTTACTTACTAAATTTTCTACCAAGTATGCATATATAATCATGTTCAAAATGTTTGTCTTCACTCACCATGAACAAAATTAAATTGATGAACATTTCATGAGAATGATAATTCAATACCAAGTTTACACTTAAAAAAAAAATACTTGAGAAAAATTTGGAACAGAAATTTTTTACAGTTACCAAACGTGTTTCGATCTTTTTCTATTCTAGGAATAGAAATTTTTTGATTACCCAACGTGTTTTGTTCTTTTTTATTCCGAAATAGAAATTTTATACGATTCTGGCTAAATTCTTTTGTTCAAAAACTGTTCCTCGGAACAGAAACACTTTTTTCTATTTCTATTCCCCGAAACAATTTTTAAACAGAAACACAAACAAACGCACCCTTATTGAACAACCTACTGTAGTAGGGATCATTCCCGGGATTATTGCGTTTGGAAACATCTTTGCAAAGTTCTTTGGACCTCCAAAGCCACTCGGGCAAATGTGTTGGTGTTTGGCAATTACTTTTGGAAGCCCATTTAGGAAATGCTTGCATTTGTAAAGGCCCTTAGCTCAAGGCTGCCTCCCCCTAGCTTTGGCTTTTCTGGCATTCTCAGCATGCAACAGTGCCTCAGTTAATAGATTTTTTGAATTTCCAATCTTACCCTCACTCATTAATCATAATTCCACATTTACCCCTTTTTAATGTAAAAACCCTGATATGTTGCCTCTCTTCCCTTGCCTCGTGTCTTCTCTTCCATCACATCTCTCGCGTCTCTCGCATCTTCTCTTCCCTCGCACGAACGTTGATCAGCCAGTGACATTGCTCACCTGGTCACCTCCAGTCACCTGATCGATGGTCGTCGCCGATCGCCTAGTCGACGGTTGCTTCATCGCCTAGATCTATTGTTGTAAGGCTCATCGAGGTCGCGGGACCCCGGCATCACCGCGCCTGGGATCTAACGACCTCGGAACCCTCACTTGGGCTCCAAGGGTGATGAGATGATCGGCTGGCCGAACCCCTTCTTTCTCTGGTGCGTCGCTGATCGGGTTGGAGTCACAGATTACAACAAGAGTTCCCTATCTCTTTGATTGCTCACGGGTTGGATTCTCTCACCCCCAACGTTCCAAGTTTTCCCATTTTCCTTTTCGATTAGGCTCGCACACTTTCAAATTCTTGAAATAGTTGGGGAAAATTTTGGACTGAGCTTGCTGATTAGAGCGTATTCGAGTCGGAGCATTCGCGGGATCCGTATAGGAAAAGTATGATGGAATGGTTTGGCTCGGAGTTGGGGGGGGTGGCTTCTTGTGAATCGCTTACCACAGCTCGCGTGCGTCGGTTTCCCTTTGCGAGCTTATTATGTTGTCTGTATAAATAGGTTGTTTTATCTATCCTGTTGAATGTTGCGGAGTTGATGCCCTTTCAGAATTCTATAAAAGTGGTGCTTGATAGTTGCTAGTTTGTCTTTATCAGTTTCCAGGCTTGGTGGCTCATGTGGCTATTTTCTTTGGCAAGACACTATGTTTCTTGTGCATCGGTTAGCAAGTTGACCTTCCACGAAACATTTCATTCTCCTTTTGTGAAAAAAGTGAATTATGGTCGATTTGTAGGAATCTGGGGCGAATTTCTTACCTCCACCAATAGTTTTAACAAATGAACTTGTTATAGTATGGGACCCTCAAGTGGGAAGGATCAATCCATCTGAGCACAAGCAACTAAAGCTAGCAAGGAGTTTAACCCGTGGTATCATTGACAAGGATCTTAAACCAAACTCTACTCAAAGGAAGTAAGTCTAACTTTTTTTTATGTGATAGAAACTGTGATACCACTTACGGTATTTGTAGTATAAGGGCAAATTACTCTGCTCTTTTCTTCTTAAAGTAGCTGTCGTCATCATTACATCCAGAAGAAAGATACGTTGCGATAAAAGTTGCATGAATTGATAGAGCTATTATGGCCCCGTTTGGTTCAGCATTCCCAAGGGGCTTTTAGGGCTGAAAGCCCCTTGGGAAAAAATTTAGGTGTTTGGTTCAGCATTTGGAGGTGTCCTTGGCCAAATCTTTGGCATTTGAAAATCTTGAAAGCCCAAAGTAGGTGGGAACTCGCTTTGGGCTTTCGGCATTTCGAAATGCAAGTCTATCTCTACTGTTCATCCATTGACTTCTTCTTCTTCTTTTTTTTTTTAAACCGATCATCTTCCCCACACCCCAATTGCCGTTGCCGGAGTTTCATCGGATTTTATTTTTATTTTTAAAAAAATAATAAAAACCCTTTGCAAATGTTGGGTTCACCTTTCTTTTTTTTTTTTTTTTTTGTCATTTTTATCTTTTGACAATCAATAGCCCAACTTTTTTCAATACACTAGAATAATAATTAATTAACGAATATGATTAATACTACAATAATTTAAAAAAAATATTCAAAGTTGAAAACAAACCTAAAAGAACCCTAGGCCAAAAGTTGAGCTTTGCATCTAATTTATAATCAAATTCTTTTAATATAATTTTTAAATAAATTTACTAATATTATCTTTTATATTACTCTTAACATGAAAATGTAAAAGGTTATATAGTCATTTTTTATTTTTTGTACTTTTAAAAATACTAAAACTAAAAACTTAATTTTTTGAGCTTTGCATCTAATCTACAATCAAATTCTTTTAATATAAGTTTTAAATAAATTTATTAATATATATCTTTTACATTACTCTCAACACGAAAATGTAAAAGGTTATATAGTCATTGTTTATTTTTGCAATTTTAAAAATACTAAAACTAAAATACTTAATTTTTTGAGCTTTGCATCTAATCTATAATCAAATTCTTTTAATATAATTTTTAAATAAATTTACTAATATATATATATATATATCTTTTACATTACTCTCAATATGAAAATGTAAAAAGTTATATAGTCATTTTTTATTTTTTGTAATTTTAAAAATACTAAAACTAAAATACTTAATTTTTTGAGCTTTGCATCTAATTTATAATCAAATTCTTTTAATATAATTTTTAAATATATTTACTAATATATATCTTTTACATTACTCTCAACATGAAAATGTAAAAGGTTATATAGTCATTGTTTCTTTTTTGCAATTTTAAAAATACTAAAACTAAAATACTTAATTTTTTGAGCTTGGCATCTAATCTATAATCAAATTCTTTTAATATAATTTTTAAATAAATTTACTAATATATATATTTTACATTACTCTCAACATGAAAATGTAAAAAGTTATATAGTCATTGTTTCTTTTTTGTAATTTTAAAAATACTAAAACTAAAATACTTAATTTTTTGAGCTTTGCATCTAATTTATAATCAAATTCTTTTAATATAATTTTTAAATATATTTATTAATATATATCTTTTACATTACTCTCAACATGAAAATGTCAAATGTTATATAGTCATTGTTTCTTTTTTGAAATTTTAAAAATACTAAAACTAAAATACTTAATTTGGTCACACTAAAGGGCTTTTCAAATATATGTTTACCAAACAATAAGCACTTTTCAATTATAGTTTACCAAACAATCTAGCATTTTGGAAAACACCTGTACCTCAAAGGTATTTGCATTCTCCCAAGGGCATTTCCCCAAAACTGAACCAAACGGGCCCTATGTATAAACCTCCCGTAGATAAAGGATCTATATGTTTTCAGCCATTCTGTGTTTGACCGCATGCTTCTAGGCATATGTGTGGCTATGCATGTGTACATATGTATAGAGTGGTATTGATTCTTAAATTGGCCAGAACGCAAGTTGATTTCTCAATGGGATAATCCTGCATTCATGTTGGCATAAGTTATCTCTAAATTAATTGGCCATGTTTTGATTTTCTTTAATTCCTCTTCAGTTTGGCCCACAAGAAAAAACCTCTTAAATTCAGTTATCATGTACCGTTGTTTTGCACTTTGAATGGGACTTTGATTTACGTAAAGATCATTATTTCTTTATTCAACTCTTTTTCTTCCATTAAAGAAGTTGGGTGAAGCCGAAGTAGGTGTAAAGGTGTGAAACACTTATATGTTAACATAGATTTTGCTATATATTCTTGTCCCACCGTTTGCTTTGTGTAAGTTTGTTCCATACTGCTGGAGAGCAGATCTGTCACCAACTGAAACATCATAGTAACCTACTTCAGTTTGCGCCATTCATGAGTTCTAAGTAATTATTCATCTAATGAAGCAATCACGTGCTTTAGTCACTTGATGGTGAGGTCTCTCATGTTTAGTTATTTTAGAAAGTCATTTTTCATGATATCCTTAACATGCTTGAAGAAACTTCTATCCTTAAAATATTAACCTGCTGCGGAATATGCATGAACCAAGAGAAAGAATATTGAGGCATTTGCGATTGTGTTGGCCTTGTTAAATTACAGTTAAATTGAGCTTTATTTTGTAATTCTGAGTAGTTGTTAAATAGTTTCCAAGTTTTAATTGTTTAATCGTGCTCATTCCTCGCTGCGATCAGAAATTGAGCGAGCTGTTGGTGTGTTGAAGAAGAAGTGGAAGATTCTAAAGCATATGCCAATTTTTTTATTTGAAAAGCAAGTAAAAGTTGTTATAGCAGCAATGATTTTGCATAATTATATACGACGAAACGTCGCCAATGATAGACATTTTGCAAGAGCAGATTTGGATCCCAATTATAGATGTTCAGTTGACCTTGATAATACAAGTGAGGGGCCGGTACTTCAAATGACAATTTATTTTCTGACATGGCGCGTTTACATGATCAAATAGCAATGAGTTTAGTAAATGCTTAAGGATGTTTGTGATTTTTAATGAAAACCTATTTCTTTCTTCGATACATATGTGATTATGTTTATTATAATGAAATTACTCTTTCTTTTTAATTGAGAAAAAATCCACTTTGATGTATTTTTTAACATATGAATTTGTTAATATATCTCTTTTATATATACATCTCAGTGCAAAAATATATATATAAAAAAAAGTCATTGAATTTGTTAATATATCTCTTTTATATATACATCTCAATGCAAATATATATATATATATATATATATATATATATATAAAGTTATTGAATTTGTTAATATATCTCTTTTATATATACATCTCAAAGTGCAAAAAAAAAAAAAGTCATTATTTTTGTTTTCAATTTAAAAAAATAAAAATTAAAAACTTAAATTGGTCGCACTAAAGGACTTCCCAAATATGTGTTTACCAAACAGCATTTTCCTAAAGTTGCTTCTCAAGGTGCTTTTCAATTATAGTTTACCAAACACAGTTTGCATTTTGGAAAACACCTTTAACTCAATGGTCTTTGCATTTCCCTAAAGACTTTTCCCAAAAGTCTTCCCAAACACAATGGGTTAAGTGAGATTGAAGTCTTCCTTGGTGCAGCTCCATCCGGAATGCGCCATTCTTTGGCATTCAAAAACAAGAAACGCTCCTATTTCCAGTATTTTTAAAGGTTTCTTTGTAAGAGTTTTCCTAATGTGGACTACATTAATTGATATTGTAATTTACCGTTTGACGTTTACCGTTTTACGGGGATTGGTCTAAGGTGAGATAGAAGATTTCTTAATTAGTCTAATATGGGCTGGCTAATGTGGGCCGAGTTGAGCCTAGCCCGTAATGAGGGGGCCTAGCTGGAAACTCTATAAATAGTGCTCAAGTATCTCCTCTAACCCTAATTCTCATATGTATCCTCACCTAAGGGGCGTTTACCTAACGCTAAATGTGAGGGGGGCCGCCTCATTGAGCCAATGATACGGAGGGCAATAGAGGAGAAGGACTTGATGCGTGGATCCCCTTGATATGTGGGAAATCCCTTTTCTACTTCCGCTTTATATTTGATGAATCCCAAAACAGGTGCGTTAATCTTTCTACTCATTCATGTATGTTCTTGTTCTGGTTATGGAGATCTTGGGTTGCGCAATTTGCGTCTAACACGTGGTATCAGAGCCTCCATAATCTTAGAACTCAAATGCATAAAATTTTTTGCCCTAATTTGTGATTTTCGAGATTTTTTGTTCAATAAAAATAAAATTAAATCACAAATTCGGATTGGGCTCGACGAGACGAGCGAGACCGTGGGCGGCGCGTCGCCGGGAGGCCCCACGCGCCCCATGCGCGGCCACGCGCCGCCGGGCGTCGTAGACGCGCGCCCACGCGCGTTCACGCGCCCTCATGCGCCCCCACGCGCGGGGGCTGGACGCGCGTGCGGCGCACGAGGGTGCTGACGTCACGCTGACGTTAGCGACTCGGACTCGGACTCGGACTCGGATTTGGATTCGATCCGTGCGCCGACCCGCTGACGTCACGCTGGGACCCGACCCGCTGACGTCACTCTCACGTCAGCGATGGCAACCGACCCGACCCAACCTCCGACCCGACCCGCCTGTTGACTCGACCCGACCGTTGACCGTTGACCGGACCCGGTCTACGGTTGACCGGTCTCGGCCTTACCGGTTTTGACCGGTTAGATCGCCCGCGTGTGGGCTCCACGCGCCGCGCACTCAGGAGGCGCGTGCGGGCGCGTGGAGGCTCTGATGCGCGTGTGGTCGGAGGCCTTGGACTCGTATCTTCATCCTCTATCTTGTGGTGTGTTTATTTTAGATTTTTGATAATTTTATGGATGTGAAAATACATACAAAGCCCTAAATACGCGTATTTTTAGTGTATTTTTCGCGTATTTTTCTTGTATTTTTCTGTGATTTTCGAAATACAAGTGTTGGGTTACTGATATATTATCACATGAACATTATAATGGTGTGATTCATTAATAAAAATTAATTTTTTATTGTGAATTGAAGTTGGGTTAATGAGATAGAACCATTATGGGATAGTAATTGAACTATGTATTGAGGTGAAGAGAAACACTAAAAGGTTATAAAACTTTTGTTACTCATGCATACTCCTTTACATGCTAGTAACCTTTGCATGATTGACGTTTTTAAAAACCTGTGACCAAAATTGATTGTACTAATTAACACATCTGCTGAATATGGGTAATGCATGTCAATTAAGTTACTGCATATTGTACATCAACTCATCTGGTCACTTGTTAATGTCTATCAAGTCGAACCTTTTATTTATTAATGGTTCTCTGGGTTTGACTCATTTATTAGGCCACTAATTGATAACAATGATAATTTTGTTACTTAAAAAAATTGGCTAATATATTAGCTGTTGGCCTTGGAGTCATGTTTTGCCTTATGAAATTCATGAGCAATAGTGGATTAGTTATCAAGCTTGTCGATTTGGTGTATCCTGTATTACTATTGATGTTAATTTGTGAGAGATATTCTAGATTAGCATTCTTTAATATTGTTCTAGTAATTAGTAATCGGGGTGCACAAGAGATGCTTGCTTCTATGTTATGAGAAGTTTCTTGTGTTGCTGTGAATGGGTGATCTCATTGGAATCTGTTTTTCAAGTTCGCTATATATATATGTATGATTAATCTTTATTAATGAATAAAGCAGTGTAATTAGCATAATATGTGATTTTGGTGATTTGGTGCCCCTATCACTAAAGTTAAAATCACATGTATATGGTGTATGTGAGTAGTAAAGTTTATATTCCTGGTATGAGAGAGTTTCAAAGATTCAATTGAGTAGCGACCGCCAAAGTGGCACGCTTGATTGGGTTTGAGAAATTTCGGTCTCGTATATTGATTGGGATGTCTCCTAGTCTAATGTGTAGTCATACTCCCAAAGAAGGTGATTGTGTATTAGTTCATGGAGGGATACATGATAGTATGGTGGAGGAGTGACTGATTCTAGTGATTCATATGCCCAAAGGTGATGAATTCACGAAAAATTGGAATATATTCTTATAACCGCTATCATGTGGGGAGTGTACAACTGCATGTCATGTATTCTGCCCAAAGGTGATTATATGATTATGCATGTAACTCTCTGGATGTGTACTTGTTTGTCAAGTTACACAGTGCTCACATGATGCTAATTATAGACATTGCTTGTTATTTTAGTCACTTTTTTCTGTAATTAATAACTCTACTGTTATTGAGGTTTTTACTGCTTCAAATTTTAAGTTGTGGACATATGATTTGTTGCTTGAAAATGCAATAAAATTTGCTGACTGTCCATGAAGCGTTCCATTCTGGAACACTTGAAAAGAGGTTTGCCTGTGGACTGCACTGCTATAATATGATGGAAGCCTTAGTTGCTTGAAATTATGTTTTGTATGATATTGAAATTAGGACATATCTGCAAAGATTATGTTTAAGTCCTAATGACATATACATCTTGTATATGGTTAAAATGTTATTTCCAAAAGTTTTTTATTTAAGGAAAATGACCGAGATAAAGAATAAACTGGTTAAAATTAGTCTTGAATGTTGTCAGGCCTAATAGCAGCGGTAAGTATTTTGGCAAGTATGACAATACTGAATTGCTTAAAGGGTCATTTGTCAAATACTTGGTATATTATGGATGGTAATTTAATTACTATGCTTGAAATTCCTGACAAAAAGATTTGCCAAAAGGCATAATTGCACCACAATTAACATGGTGATGAGTAAGACTAATTTATCGGTCTACTGTGGGTTGATATTTTGAAAGCAATTTTTTCACAAACAAAACGTATTTCTTATCAAAGTTGTTTCATAAACTTCTTTTGAGTTATGGACCGGACGTAAATTGATTGAATCATATTAAATTTAGAGGTGTCATGCAGGAGTGAGGTTATCAAATCCAATATTAAGTACGTTGGAATTTAGATCCACTCGTTATTATTTTGTATCTTATCTAGATTGTTAAAAGGGGTATTAATTTAATGACCCTAAAGAAGGTACAAGAATTATGGAATCACATACTCTAAAGTTTCTTAAGATCGACGTAATTGTAGATGATAGCTGCTCTCAGACTATTAAAGATAATAGTATAATGGGGGTTACTGTGTTTTTGTCTTTACCTATACAGATAATTATGGAATCTCCTGTACCATAGACTAAACTTGTCGAGGTTTAAGGTACTATTCGTGATATAGTTTATAATGAAATTTCTTAAACCTCTCAAGTGTAGAATGAAGTGGTTGCAGCTTTATTAAGGAGATTTGTTAGGGAAAGACAATTACTGATGACATCAGACTATATAGTCTATTTGTGAGAGCATGATTACAATATCCATTACATGGTTGTTTTAACAACTTATATAAATGTCGTTTCTTGCTCTTAATTAATTATGTGATTAGATGCAATAAAAAAAAAAGGATAATAATATTACTCTGAAAGAGGGGTGGATAGTTAGTGAAGAAATAATTATTTCTTTATAGATTCTTTCAGAGTGAACATGGCATTGATAGTTTATTTTTTATATGGAGTTACGTCAAAGAGATACAAAATCTATATAAGTGCAACTGGAGAATTTTGCAGCAGATTTAAGTAAACTTGTGTATAGATTGAAAAGTCTTAATTCATGGTCTTAAGCAAGTTTCCAGACAATATTAAAGTTTCATAGTGTTGTTATTTTGTTCAATTAAGAACAAAGTAATTCAATATATTGCAAGGTCAGTGGGAGGAAATTTATTTTTTCTCATACACTATGTACATGATATTTTGTTTACAAGTAATGACCTTGAGTTATCTTTTATCCTTCGTACTAAGGTCTGTAAGGATTGTTTTTTGCTATATCATATTAGATTTTCTCGGAGGACATTTGCTGATTGTATATTGGAAATATTCAATATACATTATTGCAAGCCAGGAATTGCTCCTGTTGTTAAGGGTGATGGATTGAATCTATCACATTGTCCTTATTTAGATATTGAGAAAATCTAATTAAATGGTGTACCTTGTGTCAAGTGCATTTAAAAGTATAATGTATGCTCGTATTTGCACTAGACTAAATATCGTATTTGTAACGGGACTTCTAGGCAGACATCAATCAAATTCAGGACGCGATCATTGCGTTACTGTCAAGAAGGTTTTAAGGTACTTAAAGAGGACAAGAGATTATATGTTTAATATGTGGATATGTTCAATTCTTGCAGCTAGTAAGATATTTGATGTAAACTTTGTTGGCTATTAGGATGATATGATATCAATAACGAAATACATATTTATGTTGGCAGGAAGTGCAGTAAATAAAGTTCTATGTCATCTTTTACTATGAAAGCAGTGTTAGTAACATTCTTTTAGGTTGTTACTTGGGCTATTAGGCTCCGGAACCTCATGAAGGAGTTGACCGTTTTAAATTTTATGGATAGACCCATACAGTTGTATTGAGATAACAAATTTGTAGTATTATTTATTTACTAAAAAGGTCTGAAGGGGTCTAAATATATGGTGATCAAAATTTTTGACCAAAAGGAAACGGTACAGAAAGGTGACGTTTTAATATAACATATTTCCACAGATGATATGGTTGTAGATCCACTAACTAAAGATCTACGCCCATGTGTATTTTAAGTGACATGTCATTAGCATGGGCCTAGGAGCATCGTGAGATGCTGTTGTTTAATGGGAGCTATTTTGGCTTTACTTTGATAAAGGTTTCATCTGTGTTCGTTACATTTGTAACGGTTTGATATGTATCAACTTTCGCATTCAATAAAGTATTTCTGAATGTATTGTTATTATGTTGAATACATATTGATAAAGTCTCAAGGTATTATATAAACCTTGAGTGAAGGCTAGGGGCATCCGGTTATTAGCCTTGTCCATATGTCTTGTTATACATAAAGAATGGTTAACCGTAAGGATAAGACATATGTGGGTTCATGGAACCATAAATGCATTCTCTAGTGGCACAAGTTTTTTGTGATGCTTAAGGTAAGAGAATGGTGACTGACAAATGAGATCTCTCTATGAGAGATGTTATCCATTTGACACACTACCATATTGGATCAATATCAATAGAGTTGAGAACACTCGTGACCATGGAAGGCTCGTGTGTATACATGCAGTTACCGCCATGATTCGGTGTTTGAGACTTTATGGGATAGGATTGACTATTAAGAATTATCTCTAGACCAATGTGCGCACATACGATACGATTTCAATTAATATAGTCCAAGTGGGAGAATGTAAGAGTTTTCCTAATGTGGACTACATTAATTGATATTGTAATTTACCGTTTAACATTTACCGTTTTACGGGGATTGGTCTAAGGTGAGATAGAAGGTTTCTTAATTAGTCTAATATGGGCTGGCTAGTGTGAGCCGAGTTGAGCCTGGCCCGTAATGAGGGGGCCTAGCTGGAAACTCTATAAATAGTACTCAAGTCTCTCCTCTAACCCTAATTCTCATATGTATCCTCACCTAAGGGGCGTTTACCTAACGCTAAACGTGAGGGGGGCCGCCTCATTGAGCCAGTGATACGGAGGGCAATAGAGGAGAAGGACTTGATGCATGGATCCCCTTGATATGTGGGAAATCCCTTTTCTACTTCCGCTTTATATTTGATGAATCCCAAAACAGGTGTGTTAATCTTTCTACTCATTCATGCATGTTCTTGTTCTGGTTATGGAGATCTTGGGTTGCGCAATTTGCGTCTAACATCCTTCCCTCCCCCCTCGAGTTTGACTTGTGTCATGCCCTGTTCTCAAACTCATTTTAATTAACCAAAAGAAGGAAATGGAATCTGTAAAATGTCTTATCTAAAGGAGCAAAAGAGAAAGATTAAAGTTAAGATGTATAGCTGATAAACTTAAACATTAACATCGCAGAGCTTGCTTGATTGCTTTACCCATCTCAACCTTCTGAGGGATTGAGACGCATTCATCTGTGATAAACAGAAAGAAGCCCAAATGGAAAGTTAATCTTTTAGAAAGGTACATTAGGCTTTCTCATAATATTGTGGTCATGGGGATTTTTTAGCTTTTAATTTTGATGTACCGTTAGCTCTCGGTGTGCACTGTGCACCTTAAGAGGTGATCAGGGTTCACTAGTATACATTGCTGTTATTTCTTGCATATGATCTTTTAGCAATTTTCAGCAGCTCGTTACATGCATTACTTTTAAATTGAGCCCTGAATGGATAATTTTACCTGATACTTCAAGTGTCTCCATAATTGTCTACTGTAGTCTAGAGTGGAGGAAGTGTGATGTTGGGAAGCCCAATTTCATTGAACAACTTCATGGCATTGCACAAGTACCGCATGCGTATTATCCAATCATTCTCTTTTTTTGAACCCCTTCCTTCTTTCTGACCTGACTGGACAAGATGCTTCGCCCGTTTGCGATCGATCAAGCTCAATGCTATTATCAAACACTAATTTTAAGCCAACCTGAAATCAAACTAAATATTGGACTCTCCTTCAACCCCCAAAGTCAATGTTACCTGTTCAAAATTGCAAACTTTCCTTCTATGTAGTTGGATATTTTCAACGTGCTACGTTTCTGCGTTGATGGTCGAACCAATGTTGAAGGCAGCTTGGTATCCTTCTTTTGTTGTCAAGATATAACAAATACATTTGTATCTCAAATTTGGCATAGGCAGAAAGCCATATTCATTTTATGGATACATGTACAAGTTTTTCTTGTAAGTTTTCAGTAGCTACCAAATCATTTTCAATCACTCTAGATGGACATTTCTTGAATCTATGTCCTTGCTTATGCTTCTAAGTAATCAAAATTGACATTTGTACTCTTGACTTTTAAATAGCGAGTTCTTACTTGCTCGATCACTTTTCATGAAATTTTCTATGACAATCTTGTCGTTGCTAGCGCGTCTCAGAGTACTGGTTCAGCAAGTATGTATTTCTTCCTTATTCTACTGTTGAGGTAGTTCAGTCTGGTCTGTGCTTTTGGCCTATGAGAGCATTATGGTAATTTACGTAGGCTGCCTATTTATGTGCTAGTGTGGCGATGGCATTGCTAGATTTGCCTTGTACCAGTCACTAGCTTTGTTGGAGCAATGACTAAAATAGTTCAGCCAAAAGATCCAACTCTACTGGAGAAAACATTAAGGACCATTTGGTCAGACAGGAAGAATACCATCTCTACCAGATTTAAACAGCTCCAGACTTTGTGACTTCAACCATTGCCAAAGTTGCCTTTGCAAGTGAATTAGCATCCAGACCTTTGAACGCTTATTCAAAATCTGAACAGAAATTATGGACCTATGTTTACAGCCCTAGCAAAACATGTTGGAAGAAGGGGAGGGGACATGAGAACTCTTCTCTGTTTCCGTTTGGATGTTATACTTGATTTATCTTTTGGTGATATCTCGATGCCATGTGATTTAGATGGGAGCAGATATCATATCAAGTGTTAGTGCTTAATAAATATCTCCTTTCTTAGGACTTACTGACTAGAAAAAAAATCTTGCTCACATTTTGAGAAAAACAGAGGGGGTTTTTAGGTTGGGGCCCGGGGAGAAAGGGCAGGGGGTTGGGCGCAATTTGTTTCAGCTTTTGTCATCTAAGATTGGTTTATCTTATCTCGTACATTTTACCAAATTGTATCATTCACTTGCCATAACACTTATGAATGAAGTCAGACTATTTGATAGAGTTTGTGTTTGTTGAAGGCAATAAACAAGGTATCTGTTTACAGATTGCTTCTTTTTTTATGTTGGTCATTCTCCATATGCTTTCTTACAAAGTTTAGGAACTTCAGAGGCCATGACAGAAGGTAATAGAAATTATCGCATTGAATTGGTTGTCGCTTTTGTAACTTGCAGATATTACTGGTTGTCGTTTCAGTATTCAACATTGTTTCTTCTATTTCATAGAAAAAGCAGTCTGTAAAATTAACGCGCAAAGGAATTGAGGAGAAGAGATTAAATCAATCTTCATTGATTACTTCTTACGATAACAAATTCCATTTATTTGATGGACGTTTTTAGGGAGTTTTATCCAACATGTCAATATCATCTAATGCTGGAGTGTATATAGCAGGCTGATTAGTTCCTATTGCTAGAAAGCACATACAAGAATGAGGGTAGCAATTCAGATGGTGACAGAAAATGCTTCACTAGGGGCACCGTCCATGCACTACAGAAGCATCACCTGTCTTCTCGAAGGTTAAGATATTTACGGTGTTTCCACATGTGATTGATGAGCTTTGGCCGTAAACCCGTTATAATCATTTTCCTCCTTCCTTCTCTCCCCTTAATTTGCTCAACTTTCGCTAATTGAAAAAGTTCTCCTATCTCGCCTACTATTCTCTAGTTTTCTTTCTCTGGGTTCTCAAATCATTTGCCTCTTTAACAGATGAATGCGTCTCAGTCCCTCAGAAGGTTGAGATGGGTAAAGCAATCAAGCAAGCTCTGCTTTGGGGTGAAGAGGATGGAACTGGATCTACTCCCCATGCCTCCGTGCCTGGCCATGAGAAACACGGTAATGTCTTGAGTAAGAAGGGGAATTATGTGAGGACTCCACGAATCCCTGAGGACAAGTTCTCTGTGGATGGTGGGTTTGTTGATGGTCCTCACCGAGTTGAGACCCTTCAAACATGAAGTTTGGAACCAAAATGGCGGCCTTTATTTCTATATAGAAATCTTTGTCTTCAAGTAATGTGGATCTGAATTCACATAAAACTCATGTGAAAAGCGGCAACGTCTAGGATCCACTCTTCAATTTGCTTGCGAGCGGAAACCTTTGGGAATCTCTTCTAAACGACAATTAGCAGGTGTTGTTAGTTTGTTCTGACATATTTTCTAATTATATCTTAATCACTACTTTTCATTACATGTTCATTTGATTTAATTATTATAAGGGCAACGGCAAATGGCAAATTGTCGGTGTAATAGAAAATGCTATGAGCTCTAGTTTATTTCAGCTTCGTCCTTCACCGTCGTCATAAACTTTCTCAGAAACATTGATTGAAACTTTCTATGGTTAAAGTGTCTGGTCAATCATTGAGATAATTTACTAACAAAGCTCTCTTCACGCAACCATCTCTTGCAATAGATTTATGCCCCATTAGCGGGAGTATCTCTAACAAGACAAAATTGTCACGATATTAATGATATCTCAATGAGGCTGTCTTCACCGTCTTATCTACCACGCATTATCCACATTCCACGCCTTAAACATGACCACCCACTCTATCTCATGTCAGATCACAAATTTGAGGACAATCTCATACCTAAGTTGTATAGATCCCTCTATACAAAGCAAGGAGACATAGTTTTATTTTTTAGGAAAGCAAAAATAGGCAGAAAGCTGGGTTGTATGCAGAGTATGGAAGTAAGGAAGTTCTCATGCTCGGGGACTTCCATTTTCCTACTCCCCACTATAATCAAATAATTGTCCGAGTTCGAGCTGCTGCTTTAAATCCTATTGATTTTAAAAGACTCCAGCGTCCCTCTTTCCTTCGGACTTTCCTGTGAGTAAACTGATGTGCCAATGATGAACATGTTGTGAGAGAGAAAGGGAGTAGAGCAAAGTAAACACGTTTAAAAGTTCAATTTCAGGAAAGGACAACTTACCATGATACTTTCTCTTGGTTTTTTCTCGGTACTTATTGATGCGCTGCGATTTCATCTTTTGCTGGCTCTGGCCACACTTCGCTGGAGTACATTGTTGGAGGCAGTCCTGTTAAGGTGGCTAGTTCTATGTGCATGTACGTTGACCGTGACTAATTTTTAATATATTAATTTTAACCTAATTTTTAATATATTAGTTCTATGGCATCGAACTCTTCGCCGAGCCTAGAGGGACCATTAGGGAAGATCTTACAAGTGCACACGGTGCATCTCGGCACACTTGGTGTTTCTCGGTGCATTGCTCTGGCCACACTTCCTCCACTCTAGACTACAGTAGACAATTATGGAGACACTAGACACTAGTATGTTGACATGCTAACCTTGCTATTATATTATCTTTGTATTATTTTTGAAAGTCAAAGTTAACATTGAAGTGCAATATCCTTCATATAAACGCATTAGGTTTCTTAATACCTCTCCTCATGTGCAGGTCCAAAATCCAGGACCCCGTCGCTTTATATGGCTTTATGCTGTGTTTTTGTACTTCCACCCTCTGATGCAGAAGAAGCAGCCCTCTTTCTCTCCCATTTTGCTAACATCTGTTTAGTCACTTGTGTCCTAATCGTGAGTCTAAGGAGGAGTTAAATATTAGTTAGAACTTTCTGGGGTTATTGAATCGGTTGAAAGGCCTGACTTAGGTTATTGATAATGGAAATCACCTATCATAACACTAATGATATAGTAAACAACATTTACAAATTTTCGGGGTTTAGTCAGATAATATGTAGAAGCTTAATCTTTCCAATAATATAGTAGTGATATTATTATATATTCAAACAGTCCTAAAATTTCTGACCCAAAAAAAAGTAGTCCTAATTTGTACTATCTTTATTATCGTGACATATTAGGCTATACTAGTTTTGATCCGCTATACTTTTTAGGCAATTAACGGTTATCCAGCGCTAAAATGGGGGCAATGAAATATTTTTTTTTTAAAAATTCCTTCTTGACTTTCTTTTGTTTTTAATATTTTCCCCCTCCTCTTCTTCCTTATTGGGTTCATGAAATTATATCTATCTAAAATTTGGTATCTAACTCAAGGATGTTGCTAATCCAAAACTGAATTATAAACATCTCATCTTTATGTTGGTAAATGTTGAGATACTAGAATACAAAAATCGATTAAATAAAGATTCGCCATGCCTTCGATAAAAAAATTTCAATTTTTTCATCTACCGATGATATTTCGAAATTTCGAAAGTAGCACTTCATGAATTCTGAAAAAAAAAAAAAATTAGGTTTCCAAGGACACAATATTTAGATGCTTTCGGCAATTTCATAAACAATAACAAATAGGAAGAGAACATGGGTATATGTTCATGGCCGGTTCACTGTACAAGGTGTCCAAGTCTTGATTTTGGTCCGACCAATACCACAATATAATAAATACTATGAAGTTTGACATTAACCCAAGATTAGCTGTCCTTGCAAATTTACTCGGTTTTTTAGCTAATGCCTAATTTCATGATGAGCGCCATAACACCTATTTCAACACCTCAAAATAGTTACCGGTATCGTTGTTGCGACTCTCCCTTTCATTTATACAAATAAGTTATATATTGTTTGATGTATAAGATCGATAAAATTCTACTTCTCATTCTTGAGCTTACATGCTTTGTTTTCCAGTCAAATCTTTGAACTTCATTTAATTATTTGTTTAAATAAGCCCTCGTACTTGTATAAATTTCTATTCTATTCGAGCTGCATAGCCCATCGGACCATGCTAGCATGTCATGTAAAAACTTTTGCACCATCGATGAGTTTTCGTGGAGAATGAAATGGGCCAAAAGAAAGTTTATTCAAGTCTAGAGGCAAAGTTTTTTTTGCGACGACTTGTCTATAGGGGCAATTTCCATTTTGTTTTTTTGCTAAGTCATATTTCAGCATGGTTCGACAAGCAATTAAACTCGAAATTGGGGAAAATTTTCCAAAAATTGTCCAAAAATTCCTAAACCTATTACGTTTTTTGTTAATTTAGTCATAAACATTTCAATTTTACTAATTAAGTTCTAAACATTTTCACACTTTATTAATTGAATTCTTCAGGTCAATTTTAATCGGAAATTGATGACAATGACGCCAATCATCTTATGTAACATGATTAGCACTGATGTAATTAATTTTTAATGATATTTTAATATGTTTTCAATCTTTTTATTTTCTTTATTTTTTCTATTCTTTTTGTGCTGACGGCGGCAACCCTCACTAGTCACAAAGGCCTCACCCTTGACCGACAAAGCCACAAAAGCCCTAGGCAAGGCCATCATAGCCTTGCAGGCCACGGGCGAGGCCGCCCTTGTCAGATTGAAGGCCTTTACCTTAAAGGACCGATTTATTGAACCAGCGCATGGAAAAGCAATCCGATCCGGTTTGACTTCGCATGACTCCACCCCCAACCAAACCATACAGATGGTAATTCCAATTATCTCTATTCCTTGCGGCAAATATTTTGTTTTTATTTTTTTGGATTTTGGAATCATTATGGCTGAGGGAGATGATCCCATGCACAAGACCGAATCCATTCGATTTCTAAAAAGGATTACTAATCCTTAACTTTTCAAGATTGGATTACAGCTATTGCGATTCACCCCTAGACTGACACATGTCACGATCACTATGTTCGACTTCATTCCTTCTATGCTATTGGGTGTTATAAGTAGGGATGTGTAACAAGAACCGCCTGAATCGGGAATCACCCGGACCAAATCAAAGTGGCTAGTTCTGGGCGATTCTCAAAGAGGGCGGTCCGATTCTTGGTTCCCACTTTTGGAACCGCCGGTTGGTCGGTCTGATTCTCGATTCCTGATTTCAAGGTGGAAATCGGACCAACCGAATCATACGGGTTAATTATATAAATATAATATATATTTTTAAATCTTAAAAAGCAAACCTTAATTTCTCCTAATTTATCCCATTTTTTATTTTATTTTTGGCTCAAAACAACAAATTTACTAGTTCCACTGGAGCGAACCGGTTGGTAGGTCCAATTCCCACTTCTAGGACTAGTCAGTCCAGTTTACGGTCTCGCAATCTGGGAACCGGTCCTTCCGGTCCAGTTCCCGGTTCCATCTTGGAACCGGATCGAATTAGGAACCGATCAGTCCTAGTTGTAAAGTGCAAGAAATAAATGTGAATTCTTATTTACCTTCATATGTCTCGACACTTATATTGATATGGTTTTCCGATTTTATAAAAAAGAAAAAAAAAATGAAAACGAAACAAAAAAGGACAGCTTCATAAGGGTCCTAAAATTTTTCAACATATTGCACTCTATCCTAAAAATTTCGTTTCTTATATTTAAGTCTTAAAAATTATCATAATTGTACATTTTAGTGCTTCCTCTATTAGCTCCTTTAGCTTAGGGGACATAAATCTATTTGACTATCTCTTATTCATTACAACGTGAGGTTGAAAAAAAAATAATAAAATTTGTCACGTGGCTTTTTCTGTCTACTTGAAATTGATGGAGTTGATGGGGGACTCAAATGCGTCAAATTGCAAGTGTTAGAACTTAAAATGACGGAATAAAAATTTTAGAACTCGAATTTTTTAGAGCGATAAGTTTTAGGACTCATCTTGTAAATCATACGAAAAAATGATTCTATTTAATCGTCTTTTTCATCCGACTTGCACGTGAGGAGATGTATTAAGAAACCTAATGCGTTGATACGAAGGATATTGCACTTAAATGTTAACTTTGACTTTCAAAAATAATACAAAGATAATATAATAGCAAGGTTAGCATGTCAACATACTAGTTAGCTCTTCACTTATCATGCAATGAATGACAATGGAGAAGAAGAGGCAACGCACTTTCTTCATCCTTGCCCATGAAAAAGAGAGCTAGGCAGTAGGCAATAAAAGTACAATCAAATATTATGGTGCACCTTCGTTCCGCTCATATATACACCAGTATCTACATCAACCAGCGATTGATAGACATATACTCGATCGATTGAGTCTTGAAACGACCAGAAGATCAGTCATTGTCCTCTTCATCCACACATTGCCGTCTCTACGAGTCTTAGTCATCGTATGGTATTTCATGCACTTGCTATCCTCTTTTTTCCTCTTGTCTCGATGATCCGCATCAGAAAAATTGTTCAAATAATCCTAAACTTATTACGTTTTTGTCAATTAAGTCATAAATTTTTTAATTTTGTCAATTGAATTCTAAATATTTTGATGATTTTTCAATTAAGTCCATTCAACTTATTTTGACTAGAAATCATTCAAATGGATGCCAGACATCTTACATCGCACCTGGCATTGACATAGACAATTTTTTAAAAAAGAATTTGAGTTGTTTTATTTTTTCTTTTACTTCTCATTTTCAATTTTCTTTTCTCCTCTTTTCCTTCCTTGTTTTCTTTTCTTTTCTTTTCTTTTTCCCACTATGATCAGTCACAACCACAAGCAAGGCCACCTCACCCACGGTTGCAATGGCCTGATCCAGTCGCTAGCTAGCATTGACGACCCTTGCCGGCAATGGGAGAAAAAGAAAGGAAAAGATGAAAATTCAAAAAAAAAAAATCAAGAAATTCACAAAAAAATTATCTGCGTCAACGTCTCCTGTGTCACGTAGGATGGTCATTATTTATGTCAGTGATTTACAGTCAAAATCATAAAAGGTTTAGGACTCAACTAGAAAAATTGAAAATTTTATAATTAAATTAATAAAATTACAATAAATTTAGAATTATTTGGATAGTTTTTCCGACTGGTCTCTCACCGTTCAAAGTTCCTGGTCTTTTGGGTTGACCAGGAAAAGTTGTTAGTCTGCTGCAAATATTTTCTCCTGGTATGAGAGCATAATGGAGGTAGCCTTGATCACCAACTTGAAATGGTTGGCTTTAAATATTAAGCGAGCTGTTAACAGTAGCAAGCTTCCGCGTGGGAGTCTGAAAAGCTTTACGTACAATGGAAGAGAAGCGGTTTTTGACGGTGATGTGGTAACCCAGTGGAATGTGTGAGGACAAGATGACTTTATATTAATTGTGCATCCTTATCATAAAGTTAAACATTCTCTGAAAAAAGCCCATTCATCGTAGATCAAAATTTCACTTTTTTTTTTTCTCTAATGATGAGGTGCGCGTTTTATTATCGGTATACATACCCAGACAGTAGTTAAATTGGGCAAAGTCTCTCATATGACGTTTATAACTTGTGAAGAAACATAGGCAGTAATTTATATTGGGGCCACTTTCTTTATACGGCATATCCAATAAAATTACAATCAATAAGAACCTTGATTTGGACAAGCACGTGAGTTGTACGTGCATCAAAGAGTTCGTCTATTTGGAGTGCCGGTGATGATTTCTTTAAACCAAGACCAAAATTCGTGGCTATCTTCTAGAAGAGTTGCAAAGTGTTTTGGGAATGAAACTGCAGTATAGTACGGATTATCATCTTCAGACGGATGACTAGTTTTAAAAAATAATTCAGACCTTTGAGGACAGGTTGAGAACATGTGGGTTGGTTTTCAAAGGAAGTGAAAAGGAACAACTCCTTCTCGTTGAGTTCACTTATAGTGACAGTTGCCAGCAGAGTTTTCAATTGGTTCCCAGTTTCAATAGAATAGTCAAATGGTTCTTTCGAAGCAGAGCAAAGCAGAGTGTTCAGAACTTCAGTTGGTCGTGGTGAGATCAGAGATCAGAAAATCGCGGGTCCAGAGTTTGTTCAGAAATCAGTGATTCAGTCGCAATTATCAGAGACAGTTTAGAGACTGCTCAGAATCACCCACTTAGTTTCGTAGATTTTTGGTGTCGAAGACCTTTGGAATTTCAAGTAGGGGAAATAAATTTTTCCCTTAAATGTCGCCTATGATAGGGACATTGCGTGTTGTTAAAGAAGAGAAGATGAAACAGAATTTAAATCGGGATCCATCGAAATTTGGGTTCAAAGGAGGACTTTGACCTTAAATGGATAAAGAAAGCAATCCGAGACACTGTCGGTACCTTTAGCCGAGTGGTACTTGGGAATGTAGAAAGGGGTTTGAAGTCGGGAGTTCAGATCCCCGATGCGTCAGTTAGCCGCTTAGTGGAAAAAGGGAAAAATAAAAAGATAAAAAGAACCAAATTTTTGCAGCTTTTATTTTCGCAAAAGTAGACAAGTGTTCAGCATTTTGAATCCGTAATGGTTTGGACAAGTTGGGAAGTGATCTGGCAATACCGCGGTACAAAAAGTGCAACTAAGGATAGAGAAGATTCGATGAGACGATTGTACCCCCACCTTTGTATTTAAGAATTGGTAAAGGTTTAAATTTTGAGGACGAAATTTTTATAAGAGGGGAAGAGTTGTGACATCCCGAATTTCCAATTATATTTTCAATAAATTGAAACAGGCATTTCATCTGCACGCATATAGTTCTTTTCCCTGAACTGATCACTCACGGGATAACTAGTCTATCGGGTGAAGCCATTAAGAAATTCTAAGGCATCGGACTCGAGAATTTGACTAGGAAACGACATTTCGACCGAGTTGATCTGCAAGGGTCATTACGGCACAGTTAAAGATCGATTAGAGACCGGAAATATGTCGACTCGATAGAGGCATGTGATCGAGTGTGGGTGATTCCACCAAATCGCACAATTCTTGTCGATCGGCACTGGGCCGGCTTCTCTGTCGTTTGGGTACCCTGTGTCCGTGTTTGAAACCTTGAGATTATCCCGACAACCGAGAGTCGCCAATGTGTCAAAGATGTACATTGTGGCTTGAATTGATCAACCACAGGTCAAATGCACGAAAATTTCTAAAAGCTACCCGGTGGATCAAGACGCGCTAATATCGTGCCAGAGTGAAATTAACCGTGAAATTGAGATCGAATTTAGAAATTAGAAGTCATGGTGTGTCACAAATCATTTTAGAAGCATCGACTCATCTTCGAAGGATTTTTCATGCCAACCGAGTTTTTCAGCAAAATAATCAAATTATAGCCAATTTGGCTCGAGAAATTGGAAGGCTCGCTTTTGGTCGTGCTTTTTGGATCTAAGTTGATTTTATGATCAAGTGATTATGTGAATTTAAGTGTGGTAACATTGGATTAATTTTATGGGCTTCAATTTGGTTCAATTAGAAGATAATTGAAGAATTTGATGTACAAAAATCCATGCCACGGCGGAAAAATAAATTGCAACCATTGGAATAAGGTTGTGGGAGTTTGGGTTAGTGGAGTATGACATCACTTGGTGATGTCATGGTGTGGGGGCAAGAATAGCTAAGATTTGGACAAGTGTAGGGTGGAGATTTGCTCTTGGAAAGAAAGGACTCATCTTCTTCCTTGAATCAAGGAAGGTTGTCTTGAAGAGGGGAGGAGAGAGAAAGGAAGGGGGAGCTCGACCGACCGGCCAGCAGCCCCGCGCCGCGCACGCGCACGCTGCCCGGTCGTTGCCGCTCGCACGCCGCCGACGGCGCTGCCGCCGCGCCGCCGCCTCTCGCTCGCACAACCAAGCCCGCGCCTCTGCCCGTTCGCCCAACCGCCGCCCATCTCCAGCAGCTTCCAGCCGTCGCCGTCGCCGCCGTGAGGCCCCACCTGGCCGCCGCCTTGCCCGTCCGATCCATCGTCGAACTGCCGCCCCATTTCTTCGCCCGAACCGCCGCCGAGCCACCTCCGTCGGCGCCAAACCAGCAGCTGCAAAATGGGTTTTGCAGCCTGGTTTTGGCCCTTTTTGGCCGTCTTCCTAGCCCTGGTTGCTCGGCCCGCCTTGAGGAAAGTTGATCCTCGCGTCGGCCCCGTCATTTTGGCGTGCTCGGCTCGCTAATCCGGTGAGTTTAGCTCACTAAATCTTGATTAGACGGTTAATGATGCCATAAGTGTGCTTAGTCTAAGTTAAGTAAGTTTATGTGGGTTGATTAGTTTATTTGATTGATGATTAGATTAGTGTGTTTAATTAAGTTAAATGGTGTTTAGTTTAAAGTTAAGTAGGTTTATTTTTATTATAAGCCTTGATGTGAGATAATGGGTTTTATTTTTGATTTATTTAATTGTTTCGAAATTCTGGAATTTGATAATATATTATATTCCAAAAATCATTAAAATATTATTTTATAAAAAAAAAAAAACTCGATAAATTATTTTTGACCCCAATTGCTTAGAATTTCGTGCTGATCAATTTTGTGCAGTTAGAATTTGAATTTGATGAATGGATGTGGAAAATTGAGTGTTGATTGTGATAAATAGGGTTTTTGGCCATAAAAACCCAAGTGTTGAATTTTGATGCAGAAATTTAATTGTTAAGTGTTACTATTGAAATTGGAGTATGTGAATGAAATGTGGAATGTTCGAAAGTCAATAATGATTTGTCGTGTGCTGGTTAGACCCGGTCGCAGTAGTGGCAAGGCTGACTAGACCTGTATTCTTTGTGGATTGCCGTCAATGTGTGACGTGGCTCGGGTCGCAGTAGTGGCTAGGCCGACTGGATCTGTATTTTTTGTGGATTGCCGTCAATGTGTGACGTGGCTCGGGTCGCAAAGAGTGGCTAGGCCGACCGGACTCCGTATTCTTTGTAGATTGCCGTCAGTGTAGTGACGTGGCTCGGATCGCAGTAGAGGCTAGGCCGACTGGATCTATGCTCCTTCGGGAATGCCGTCGACGTAGTGACAAAGCCGCGCTCCATGGGGGGGAGGCGATGCCTGACATGAGTGTCAGAAGATAGCTTAATTGCGAGTAGGCTATGCCCTTGTGTGGCAGTAAATAATAATTGGAATGCGTGTCGAGTGCATTTATAATTTCTATGAAAGTGTTGGCGTTCCAATTGTTTGAATTCTTATTACTACCTAAGTTTGTGTGATATAAATTGTGCTAACCTGCAGGAAAAAAAATTAAGACGAGGTAAGTTTTCTGTGTGATGTGGCTAGGTCACCCGGGGTGTATTTTCTTTCTAATAGGGGTTTAGGGGGTTGAACTTGCTGAGACGATGTCTCACCCCGTTGTGGGCCAAAATTTTTCAAGACCGTAGATGGAGGAATCATCGCCTCTGGAGACTATCCAGACAGAAGTGGGATCAAAGAGCATGTCCGACTTGTAGTCCTAGTGGATTGATTCATTTTTGTGAACTGGCCCCTTTTTGGTATATATGTAAACCTTTGGAGGTTATTTGTTTAAGGAAGTATGTTTATTTATGATTGTAATTATTTCCTGCTTTCCTATCTCGTGAGTTTTTGTTAGGGGTTAGATAACACGTTCCGCATGCGCATAATGGATTAATTGGGTTGGCGACACTACCTGGGAGTGTCGCATTTGTATGACCATGGTGGGATGTTCACGTGTCTCGGGGTTCGGGGCGTGACATCTATCGTGCTTAAGTTACGTTTATATTATTAGATAGACCTTTATGGGTATAATGTGGCTATCGTACAAGTATGAAAATAATTTTGTCATGAAAAATAATTTTGTTTAGTAAAGGGCTATTTGGCCATTTGCAGAAGTTATGACCAGGACCAGGACATGACTATACAAAACCTATTTGGCTTTTAGCATACGGCAATAATAAGGATCTGTCCTGGTCAATCATAAGGGTCATTTTTATCACATAAACCAATATAGTCGTGTACTATTTAGCACATATTGGTGAGAAAAAATCAATTATTTGAAATGCGACTATATTTAGCTCAAAAACTAAATTATAGCAACATTAAAAAACTGGTATACAGTGCATGTGACTAAAGGCCTATTTGCCTTAGTGCTACTGAAAATTGGGATCGATTTTGTAAAGACCAATTAATTAGGTTTAACCGTATGGTATACTCCTTATACTATGATATCCATCATTAGATAGTTGAGTATGATCGTTGCGTACTGAAATGACATTGGTTATACTCTAATATTTATTAATTTTGATCAGAAATTGTTAACGTGAACATCAGTTATCCTACGTGACATGATCAGCGTTGGCATGAAAATTTTTTAATAATATCCTCACAAAATTTTGAAATTTTTTAAAATAATTTTTTTTTTCTTTACCTTATCTTTTTTCCTAGACTTAGGGCCCCACGAGGGTAGCCGGCCAACCCTTGCCACGGCCCTCACCCACACCACCAGTTTTGAGGGACACCATCGCCAAACTCCTTCAAGGTCTGGGACTTGACACAATGAACCAACACCTCAGTGGTATGTTCAGGTTTAATAATGCTAGAACCTGGGCAAACCCGCTTCAATGGAAATAGTGAATACTAAATTAGCCGACTCCGCTTTAGATGCTCCCATTTAACTCAAACGATTTAACAAAAGATTGCCAACACCCAACATATATTTATAAAAATCCTGGAGAGAAAATATCCTTTTTCTAACCCCTAAAAGATTATGATGATGGTTATAATAAAGATCATCAATATTCATGTCCTGCCTTGTCTAGGCCGCCCTCACCTAGGCAAGGGTGGACCGGACGAGGCCAGCTCGCCCAACCTTTGCAGCGGCCACTGCCTGCTGGCCAACCACCGCCCAAAGGAAGAAAAAAAAAAAAAAAGGAAAAAAATTCATAATAATAATAAAATCAAAAATCAAAAATCAAAAAAAAAAAAATTGTTAGAATATTATTAAAAATTGTACACTTCACAATGGCGGTGCCACATCAGCCCTCTAGCATCCACATCAACAAAATCCTACTAAAATTAGCCGAAAAGATTGAATTGGCGCCAAGTCAAAACATTTAGGATTAAATTGACACTAATTTAAAAGGTTTTGACTAAATTAGCACCATTAAAAGGTTTATCATTAAATTGGCACCAAAACAAAAAGGTTCGAACTCAATCGGCATCATTAAAAAGTTTATAATTAAATTGGTACCAATACAATAGATTTAGGACTATTCTGGCACTTTTCCCTTGTTTGCATAGTTTTACCAATCGGTTTGACATCCAGCGTTGGGCTTTGTATATGCTCTTTTGGGATACTTTTGCCTACTTTTCTCGGTTGCTTGGACTCCAGCGCATCAATTTGTGGGTCTTTTTTGGCAAATTAAATTTGTCACACCCCAAAACCATAAAAAAATGGGGATGACACGATCGCCCTTCAACTCAAAGGATGTAGTCTTTAACCTTCCAATTCCTACTCCCAAAAGTCCCGTCAACATTGCTCTCGCTCTATTAATAGCTAACCTAGGAACCTGAAAAATTTGGGAAAGAGAGAGACGAGCAACTATAACTTAGTGAGTAATACATATCTTCAATGAAAATCAAGCCTCTACATTATACATATAAACTCAAAGACATGACTCATTTATGCTAGTCCAAAATATAACAACTTATAATAATAAAATGAGTTATATAATCCTTCAACCTTGCTATTTCAATAGTAGAATTTCATGTTCATCCATAATATCAAAATAGACATCGTTGGTTTAATTCAATAATCAAACTCATCATATCCTATGTCAATAGTTTATTTCATTTTCCAAACTCATATCATATCACATCTTAAGGCCTTGAAGGTGTCTCCCACGAGCTTCATATCACCGTGTAGCACTTAACCCTTAACTAACACATGTCAATGGTACAAAAGGTGACTCCCATGAAATTACGTTATCATATTGCACTTAGTTCTTAACTAAAGCATATCAATAGTGTAAGGCCCTAGAGGTGGCTCCAATAAAATTATGTTATCGTGTAGCACTTAGCCTTTTATTGCATAGTTCTAGAGGTGGCTCCCATAAAATTATGTAATCGTGTAGCACTTAACCCTTCACTTAGTCCTTAACCAATCCATATCACAATCAATTTCACAAACCATAACATAGTCTTTCACATATCAATTCTTTCCGCAATACCAATTCAGAATCCGTATATAAATCGGTTTCACATATCAAATCAAATCACTTTTCATAAACTATACTCAAAGTCAACATAATTCTTTCACAAAAAGATTTCCCAAACCCAAAATATGTCATCTTTCCCAACTATGTTCATCAAACAAATAAATAAATAAATAAATATATTTCACAATACATTCCTCACAAAATTTCAGAATTCATTTCATACAACAGGATATTTTGGCACGTCTTTCTCATTAAACACCTCTCGAATCATCAAAGAACCCATTCCATAAATCAGTTCCCAACTTTCACAACATCTTCTATAACACATTCCTCAAATCATTCTCAAATGAATAAAGAGTACTAAATGCCCAATCCGAAGTTATGCATCAAATATGCTATGACAATACTTTTGCCTTTTAGCCACTTCACCATGTACATATAATATAGCTCATAGTTTTTATTTTCGAAATATGATTTACAAATTAAAAGGAGAGCAATACTACTCAAATTGTATATGGCCCAAACCAATCAACAAGGCTTGCTCGAATCAACGAACTTTAGGTCATATCATATAAGCGAGAAACAGCATCAAAACCAAGTAAATTGCTATTTTAACTATAGCTCAGCTAAAATAAGTTTAAACGCTAACAAAATAACTCCAAGCGATAGCAAATCGCATATTCAAAGCAATTATTTAAGCCATTCGCAATGTGAAGCTTAAGTGTGAAACTTGGTTATCCTAACTTGACCGTCCCAAAATCAAGCTGAAAAATGACAAAATACGGGCCCAAAAATGCTGGACGTGCACTGTTTATCGCGCACGAGAAACTTCGAAATTTTGTTTTAGGCAAACCGTAAGTTCAAATCACAATCTATAAAATCTTATGGCTTCACAGCACCATAAATTATATTTCTAAAAAAATACGCGGCTCAAGGATTCAAAAATGGGACTTTGCAACTCAATTTTCCCAAAATTCTGAATTAGAACCCTAAATCTGGAAAATACTTTGATTGGACGAACAAGGAGCTTAAGCTCTTATCGGGCATTAGATTGCCGAGTCGATTGATGAGGTCCCAAAGCCATGCGCATGAGAAACCCTTCTTTTTCCTCTTCCCTTTCTTCTTCTTCTTCTTTTTTCTTCTTTTTTTCTTCTTTTCTCTGCGTGCGTGCTCTCAGCCTCTTAAGAGAACCGAAGCTTGCACTGTTCGCTTTTTCTTTTCTTTTGTTGACTGAGTCTTCTTTCCCTTTTATTTTCCAACTCTTTGACCTTTGACTAGTCAAACCACAGTATTACAAAATTCCCCTGGGAGCAGCTGCATTTCCTTCCCACTTCTCTAAATTTCTTATAATGCTGTTTCAGAAGTAGATCCTTGAGATTTTAAGTGTGAAATAAAGTTTTTCCGTTATGTCTAAATTATGAGAAAAGGAAAGAGTCATGGTCTATCCAGTTGAAGAAAATACAAAAAGATCAACTCTTTACTTAGCAATTTAAACAGGTAATGTTGTTTTTGGTTTGCTGGGGGTCAAGTTTGGGTTTGGCTTTGACGTCTTTTAGCAAACTCAATGGTCAGTATTAATTTCTGGGTCAAAAGCTGGAAAGGCCTAATTAATGTTGCTCAATTTGGAAAACAAAACTTTTACGTTGTAGGTAATCATGAACTATTCTCGGGAATGTGAATGTCTCAATGCAACTTTCGCTTTATGTTAACTGTGTGGTTAAGATACGAGAATTCAACTCCACGTTTTTTTTCCCAAATTGAAAGCATGTGCATCTGTCTATTTTTGTTATGCTCCTATTTTGTGATTCCATGCAAAAGCAGGGATTAGGTTGTTTACCTAATTTATCATTCTTCAGTCATGTCTATTAGGCAAGTCATTTCTAGCCAATGCCACATGGCCTATGTTCATTTATGAGAGGCATTGAAAACTTACTGTCTCATACAGCAAGTGGGTTGTCCACGATTGTCCTCTGAAGTTCTCAATCATCTTAAAATTTTCTGTTTAGGAATGCTAGCTTACATTTTACTGACTGAAAGAGTGTAGAGGTTAACCATCTTTCAAGAAGTGTGCTATGAGAGAACAAACTTTAATATGGAAAATAGGTGCAGATTGAGACCTACTTATCCATGTATACCTAAACCCCGAAATATAAAAATAAGCACATAAACCATACCTCGTGAATTTCAAGCCAGTGATCGATGCTCTCGTTGTCTTTTCTTTTGTGATGTGTTAATTTACTCATCTATCGGATGAAATTCAGTCACTAGTTTTCAGGTGCAAAAGAGGAAGTTCGATGAATTGGTTGAAGGCTAGGGCATTAAGATTTTGGTTAAACCAAAGGCTCCGATGCATATTATTGGAACCCAGATGAACTTTGCAGATGATAAGCCCAGGTAACTGCTGGGCAATACATTGTTTCCCCTATCATGTACAGGAACAATTTCTTAATTTGCACATTATGTCCGTTAAGTCTTCGGTCAATATGTGTCCAGATACTTGTGTAAAAAATATAACTGCATGTGTAGTCCGTTGGTTGTTGATATGATAATTCAGTTTTCAAGAGAGAATTTTGGCTACATCTTCTGTCTGTGAGATCTCTTTCGATTATATATGCCCCTGCATTTCGCCTCCCAATGTTGACTGGCTTTTCTGCAGGTCTAAAGTCCTATCTTCATCAATCCAAATACAAAAGGGCAATGTGGTCGTGGTGAGAGACCTTCATGACGACAACTAGTTCAGACCAAAGCATATCCTAGGACATGGAGAACAACTTGTGTCGCTGTCAACGGAAAATTGTTTAGCTAATCACTATTTAGTCTTAATTATGGGGCGCGTGATCCCAAATACGACAAAAATTTCCCTTGAAACTATCGCACCCTACTCTAACATGAGTAAATAAAAACAAATGGAAAAAGAAAATCAGCTCAAATCCTGTGACGTGTTTCTATAAGTCCCCCATCGCGCCACGGCTATCATTCATTCTCTCCCTCCATCGGAATTTCCACCGCTAACGTGGAAATCGGAGTCTCACTCAGCAATCAGGAAATTGCACGTGGCGTCGCTGACAGTGAAAAAATCTATTGACTTTGCCCCCTGTTTGGATTGCTTAAAAGGGGTAATTCTTACATGTGCAATCCGTTAAAAAATAAATAAATTCCTCTCCAATGTGTAATTATGGAAAAAGCATATGTTCACATTACTAAAATATTTGAATATTACTTTGTATTGTCACATCATTTTATACTTACGAAAATATCGTTTGTTTACCCAAAATATCCCTACCCAAGTCATGAATTTCCTATGCCTATCCAACCAAACCAGAGCAGTGCTGTTGTTCAGTTTTGGAGCGATTGTGATGCCAAGTTATTGGGGCTAGGACATTTCCCGTGTCGGCTTTTCTGTCCAGGCGTGCTCACATCGCCATGATAGCATACTGGAGTAGGGATCATTCCCGGGACATAATGGATTTGCAGAGATTGAAGTCTTCTTCGTTCTAGCGCCATACGGAATGTGCCATTCTTGAAATGATGGTGTACAAAAACAAGAACTGGCATAAGCGTTGCTCCTATTTCCAGTATCTTTTGAAGGTTCCTTTTTCCCCTTGCTGTTTGACTTGTGTCATGACCTATTCTCAAACTTGTTTTAATTAGTCAAAAAAAAGGAAATGGAATCTCTAAAATGTCTTATCTAGAGGAGTGAATGAGAGATTAAAGTTAAGATGAATAGCCGATGAATGATTCATGGATCTTAAGTGCTTTGTGGTGGTCCTGTCTGTGCAACCTAAAAGGTTTAAACCAATGCACTCAAAGTCTCTTCTGACAAGCCAAAGATCAACTATTGTGCAATTTTTAAATAATGAATATGGTTGTTTCGGGTAAGAAGGGATTTGAGACTTTTGCAGTCAGCTAAGCTGGAGGAGTTATTAAGTTCTTACTTTAAGTGATAACCAGAAAGAAGCCCAAATGGAAAGTTCATCTTTCAGAAAGGTACATTAGGCTTTTTCATAATGTTGTGGTCAGGGTTCACTAGTATAGATTGCTGTCATGTTTCCCATGTTTCTTGCATATGATCTTTTAGCAATTTTCAGCGGTCCCTCATCTTTTTCTGCATTGGAGCTCGAAAGTCTGCCCACTCCTTCACATTTTTCAAGCTTGAAGAAAACCCATCCGAGGTATTGTCTTCATCTCACTTCAAGTTCGTCTTTTTATTCCATCATCCATCAAGTCGCAATTTTTATGCTCGCCCATGTCCTCAAGTTTGGTTAATTCGTAGTCACAACAGAGTTGTGACTAGTCAGTTGCACGGTGTTTCTGATTTGAATACTTCGTTTCTAAATTATCTCATTTTTGTTTTACATTGATTCCCCCGTTGACTATTGTTCTGTTTAAACATAAACCAAGTGTGCCCTGGTGTTGTGGTTCCCATTCCGTTACTTTGATTTGGAAGGGTGAACTCTTTCGAGGATTAAAAAGAGTGTCAAGTGCAAGGTTGGCTGGATATTGAGTTTTTTTAATGTTGGGAATTACATGTATCATGGTCTTGCCTTGTACTTGGTGGCACAGATGAGAAAACAAGCCGAGTTACTTATGAGAGGCGATGTCGAATTGATATGATGAGAACTAAATTGCTATACCTCTTTGTGAGATTATGAATTGCAGTTATTAGTACATGAACTGTTACCTAAATTGGACCCTCCGATTTGGAGAGATTCTAATGTTATGAAAGATTTTGTGTCTATGAAAACAGTTGTTCCTTTTCCGTTCCCACAACTGTGAAAAGAACATTACCTTTTGTCAAAAAGAAAAATTTCATCAGTGATCAAGAGTGTTAACCTTGGTGATTTCAGGTAGAGCATAAGGAAAATATCTCTATATAAAAAATTGGGTGGGAAGGTCTAATATGCAATACAAGTATAAATATTCCTTAAACCTTGATTTAGATGGGCAAATACAATATACGAGATTGAAAAAAGAGATTTGGCATGGGTTGGCTACACCAGCTAATTGATGTGAAAACATATTCCTGAGCTAATTGATGTGAAAACATATTCCTGAGAGGGTGCATGACAAACCAGAATTTCTGTTCTAGAAATAATTTTTTTATTCCAGACCTGCTTCTGGAATAGAAATCCGTTTGATAAACTTATTCCGTTTTTTTTTATTTCTTAAATAGATTTCTATTCCAGAAATAGGTTTAGAATAGAAATTAGAAGTTCTCTATTTCTGGAACAGAAACGAGAAATAAAAATTTTTCTCATCGTTCGTCAACCTTCCCGACATATTTAGAAGGAATGTGGGGGAAAGGAAATGAAATGCAAAGAATTGTGGACTAAGGTGAGCATCCCACCCGAAATGGTCAACCTTCCCAACATATTTATAGGGATGATGCTTAAATGACCAAAACATGCACTAAATCTGGAGACGAATGCCGAACCTGTGTTAAACCATCCGAGCTCAAAACTTTCTACAGATTTCGACAAACCGTGTAGAAATAGAACAAGATCAGCAAAAGTTGAACCGTAAAAAGAAAATAAAAGTAAAAAACTAAAGAGCAACAAAACTTGAACTTTAAGCAGTAAAATAAGTGTCATCCACATTAAACTGAAGTATCCCAATCACCCGTGCGACATATCAAATGTTCAAGACAAAGACAAGTTCGACCTACAACCTACAATCCATCGCCTACCAATATGCAAAGGACCTCTAACATAAAAGCGGAACGCTTCCAAGTCCAACACTAGCAATAGCTAAAAAGGAGGAGGATATTTCCCCGCAGATCCACAGCTAGTCAGCGTTCCTGGCGGCTCTCTTTGCCACCATTCCTCCTCGCCCTGCAGTTAAGTATGTACTTAGATAAGCACACCTACGATACATCCATAAAGAAACCCAGCAAGAAATGGATAGTTAGAGGCGATTTTCATCCCGTTACTTTCTGCAACACATGTAGCATAAAAACTTCACTTGAAGCTGGAACTAAAGTGTGGGTACTTGGAAGAACGGAGGCTTTTTGAAGCCTAAAATTCCTTTGGTCCCACCTTCAACTACAGTCCGACTAGTAAAGCAGCCTTTTAGTACGTTTTGTCCACAAAGCTACCTTATACATGTACAGGAGTCGTACAATGCTCATGCCGCAATTTTAATATTTAAGACATTAAGTATTTCCCAATTGATGAACAAATCATACGAAGTTTTCCTAACGAAGTTCTCCTTAGCTAAGCAGAATCGTGAACAGAATGTCCAAATTTACACCTACGTTTTCTTTTTGGGTCTGATTGACATGCAAACGACACTCCCAATAGGCAAAATAGCAAGCAGCCAACAGAACACAAGGTAAAGAACGGAATAACTTACTGGACATACATCTCACACCCAAGTCAAACAAACTGATGGTAAAAATGAAGTGCATAGGTCAGACGAAATGACCTTTCCTCTCATGGTTGTTTCAGCGTACAGCATGTCTCTCAACTCAACCATTTGTTCACATAGTAGGAAGACTGTATATCATAAAAGCACATTTGGCTTGGATGCTTAAACAAGTAGGGTATTCTAGCTAAAGCCCCTCAACTCAGTTACGTAGTTGCATGATATACGCCCTTCGAGAAAGCACACATGCTGCATGAAATTTAAAATACGAAAGAAAAAGCTTCAATGTTGAACATGTTTGGCGGAGGCTCAGTGAAAAGCTTTTGGACACATATCATTGTAACTCCATCAATGTTTCACGTGGAAAAGAGTGCAAATAGTAGCAGCTTAGAATGAATATACCTGTCACTAAGAAATCTTCCGTATTTTAGCACGTGACTTAACAAGCCGAGTGCTTTAAATTGTCCGCTTTCTGTTTGCCTGTGGAATAAATATTCAGCAGGGTGATAATGGTTCAGTTGAAGCAATTCTCATAAAAACGTCAAAAGGATGATACGAACCTAAGGGCATCAAAGTTGATGGTCATACTATTCGATCTAGAAATGTTACCAGCTGTACTTACTGCTTTAGGCTTCTTTGAAGGAGAAAACGCACAGGATCCATACAGCAGTGATGGCATTTTCAGAATATATACTGAGACGATTCATGGATTATATTGGCAATGTGTTGTCTTCACTTATTCAACCTAGTTCGAAGCAATGACAACTCTCGACCCACACACTTTGTAATATATAATGGAGGCTCTTTACTAACTAATCCTAAATAATGCATACCAGCAGATGCAACCAGCGCTCACGAATGTAATAGATAAACAGGTATTGGCGACCAGCAAAAATTGCAGTGATCTTTCCAGAGAGCATATGGAGATATCAACGTCCCAATGACCACGTGATGGGAACATTTAAATAATCAGAATCAAATGTCGGCCCCTTTGGGCGTGCCCATAGAAGGGGATAAAGTATTCTAACAACCATAAAAAGGCACGTTATTGGACTTGATTAGCTTTTATAAGACAATATTAACGAGTAAAAGAAGTAGAGATATTTAACCGATGTACACTCATAGTTGGAAAGCCTTTAATGAATTAATCGATAAGTTCAAGGCTTCTTCAAGATATCCATTTGCATGGTTAGGAGAACATGGAAGCAATTCAAAGATGATGATTTCTAGCATTTCAACCATATCACATATTCTCACAGACAATCGAAGCGACTCGTTTGCAATGTATATTTCAATAATAGCAGCAACAAATAAAGAATTATCACACCTCAAGGACTGGAAGGCAGCCTTCATCCTTCCTCTTTCGTGACAAATGACATAAAGCAATTTTTGCAGCCTGTTGTTCAGCTAGCTTTTTTTGGGGTAAATTTTCGGATGTGAAGATATCCCCATCTACAAAAACGGTTGACATAAATGCTACGTCCTTTGTAGATCCAGCATCGATGGTACAATAAACAGGATTCGGCCCCTTTCTCTTCTGCATATAGTCCTGCAAAAGACTTTTGTACCGCGTGTGGTCTACAACACCTGAAATTATACATATGATACATAAGATTTACGATGCATTAATATGTGGAAAAAACTTGAGCCAAATGTCATGGAGAAATCAGGATACGTCATAGGTACATTGTGGAAAATAAAAAAATGGAGAGCAAAGTGGGACAAACCAAAAGTTAGGTAAACGTTTAAGCTATACAAGATTATTAACATTGAATTTTTCACCAAGAACAAGTAAAATCAGATGAGAGACTAAACGCGAAGGCAGGACTTATGTGGAGGAGGGCAGGAAACCTGACATTGAGCAAGGACGACCAGAGGAAGTTCTGGCTGGGAAAATTCGCTGAGATCTTCCATTCCGGCTGGTACAACTGAAAAAAAAAAGGAAACGGACAATGACTATCATATTGAAAGACAAACCTTCTGAAAAGGACATTAAAAACCACTTACCTTCTCCACAGATGGTAACGGGGAGATCCTTTAGGGCACTTAGGGCATAAGGATCGAGAATAACGCAGATCGGACTTCTATTGATATTCATCAACTGTAAATAAAATATACTAACATTATCGATTTACACTATGCTTGATAATTCATAATACACTGTGAATAAACTTGAAGAGGGGTTACGCCTCATTAAAAAAGGAAAAAAAGTCGTATGATCGCACAGAGGTCAAAAAATTCAGACTCGCACGTGCAACAATCACATTTGAACCTTATTTAACTATAAACCAACGCGGAGAAAGTCACCCATGAGACTCAATTATATGGAACAAAACAGTGAACACAGGCAAAGATCCCAACCAAATAGAGGATTACACTCGGAACTTACAGCTTTGTGAATAACCATACTAGATTCATCTGCAACGTGCCCACTGGCATACCATCCAAGCATACAAAAATTCGGGCAAGTCTCCGTATCTATGGCCAATTAAAGAGGAAAAAGGAAAAAAAAAAAAAGAAACAAGATCAGAAACAATAAAAAATAATAATAATCTGCTCGCAACAAGAAATCATTTAACAAAAAAAAAGGGGGGGCCAAAAGAGAGAGGGAGAGAAGAGCACTAAACAGCGCTTGTGCTGCTCGTTGAAAAAGTCGTGGTCGAGCAAACGAGTGGTGGGGTCGTATTGAAGCTTGAAACTATCAAAAATCTCCACGGTGCGACCCCTATTAATTCCGATCACACACCCGTATACTGTTGGATGATTCGCCGGTATGGAAGACTGCGGGTGGATCTGAGACACATGATTTGAGTGTTCATAGATATTAAAAATCACTCGGGTATGGAGCTTGAACGTGAGGGGGCTGCCGGAGGAATCCATTGGAGCTTGGCCGTGAATGAAAAGAAAGCAGATGATCAATTTTGCTATTTGTAATCTGATGAAGGTATCGGTAGAGATTGGAACAGTATGAGAAGTGGGGAGTTTGGGTTTAAAATAAGTGAACTCGATCTTTAAGGAGATTATTCTTCGATCTATAAGGAGATTATTCAAAGTGTGGGGCTGCGAAAAACCTCGCCGTTTTGGATTTGCCTGCCACGTAGGACCGACAAATGACCTAATGAGAAGCCACGCCATCACAATTCGGACGGGATCGAAATCCAACCCGATAAATTTCTACCGACTTGGATCGTAATCTTCGCAAATTTCAGATCACAAGTTTTAAAACCACTTGTGCACTTATCCTTTTATTTTATTCGAACTCAATCCTAATCTATTAGGATAGACTTTTAGATAGATTGCAACGCTAGGATAGTAACCATCTAATTGAGACAAATTATCTACTAAGAAATAGGATTTAATTTAAATTATTTCCCGGTTTGGACTGGATAATATCTCGTCTTAGACGGCTTATTTTTGTCAAGCGTTAATATCATGAAAGACATCAAACAAGTACATTTCCGATAAATTTACTTTAAATTAATATTTTGACCAGAAAAAACCCAAAATGGATAATTTATCCCCCATCGATTTCCGTTAAATTGGATTACTACTATGAAAAAACCACAACTCGAACACCTATGACAAACAAAACCTAAATTGGTACACCCGTCAATCGCAACATATTGTTCAATTTGATAATTTCACGCTTTCAACTTGATCGATGGACGAAAACCCACAATGAATGGGTTTCTAATTGTGACCAAATTTAGAAAGCTTAGCTTGAAAACCAAAGAATGCACATGGTATATTTAAATAATTGAAAAGTTTGATTATGTGGGAAAAATATCAATTCTTTTCTTGCTATGTACCGTAGCTAAAGAATGACCACAGAAATAGTTTTATAGAGGGCTTACCTTCTCGAGAAACCTCGACCATAGGAATTTTCTATAATTTGGAGACCTATTACTTAATCGTGTATGTACCTTTTTGATAAATCTTGAGAAGGATGCTCGTCCTTGATGAATATAGATCGAGAATAAAGATATCGCTTGACCAAAAGAGACACTAAGTTACTTGCAATGGAATGAAGTACGAGTGCATGCATGCTTTTAAGAGAAAGAGAGAGATTTGCAAGACCAATGATTACATAGATTATCGTCATACGTATTTTTGTCAAGTTGCGTTGCTGAAAGCACTTAATGATTAAAGTCCAATCTAAGATCGATGGCCAATTAAACTGTCAAATCAAACTTCAACTTGAAACTGAGTGCGTTTTAATATGTCTTGAAGTCTGAGGACTTTGTGAAACTCAAATTACTAAATGACACACAAACAAATAATTTTGTGACATCCGTAAATTCTTACTTCAACTAATGATATGTAGGTATATAATTGTTAAATGTGCAATCTCAGCTGGATTATTGATGTGGAAGTACACAGGACATGTGAAATGTATTTTCCGTGTCCATTATTCTCCAAAAGTGTTTTCAATATGATTAAATTAATGAGTATTTCTGAATGGTGGATTATATAGTGGTGATGAAGGACATGCTCTGTTGTGTGTTGAATAATTTTCACGTTCGAAATTTATTTGAGTTGTGATTCTCCTAACTTTTGATAACTTTTGCTAAATGTTTTGAAAAGTTCCAAATATTTTTTGGTGATATTAGTGCTTAGAACAGAAACTATTTTTTTTTGCTTATGCAATCGATACATAGGGTGTTTTATACCATTTGTAACGTTTTAAACTTGAGAACATCTCTCTCATTCTTCACTAATTTTTTCCCCCGCAAGAAATACTAAACACCTCTTGACTTGCGCTACTCTAGCAATGATTCCTTTTGCTATAGTTATCCATTGGATGATGGTTCCTCCTTGACTTAATCTTCAACTATTTTCATGTTTCAAGTCAATCGATTATCACAATGTATCATGAACTTCACTTAAACTCTGTTTATCATAAACTCATAATTAATGAGAATGTCAAACATTCCATTGATTTTTAGTGGGCCAATGATATTGTTATAACATTATGATTGATACGCTTATTAAGCATTCTATTGACTGGGCATTATGGGTTAACGTATCGTCATCATCTAATTCAGGGCCATTAGCTTCTTCATATTTGAGCTTATTTTTGGGCTTCGTATAAACAATTGTATGTCTTTTTTCCAATCATATGTTGACATTGAAACACTAACTGAAAAATTCTTTTTGTTCATTTGCGGTGATTTAAATTCATTTGGAGGGAATAAGTCTTATTGATAGCTACATATGTTCGTTACATTCACATACCGTAATATATAGATTGATGATTGAATTCTTCTGCTTTGTTAAATCAATTTACTGATTTCAAAATTTAAGGACAAAAATTTAGGTCCTCTTATATTAGGCATTCAAAGCAGAATCAATTTTTGCCCTAAATCTGTTTTTTAAGGCAATAAGTTGATTTGAAAAAAATAAAATGATTTACATACAGTTGGATTTGATTTCAAGATTTTCAAAAAGCTATTGATAAGGTAAACTCAAAGGGGAAAGAGAAAAGTTAAACTGAGCTACATAGTTAGATCGATCACAAGATACAAAAAGAAAAGGTACAGTTATATGAGAAAAGCAAGAATATTCAAGTAGAGTATAAAGTTGTTCTGCTTGATCATCAATTGCTCCTGTCTCCTTTAAAGTCACTACAAAGGTCCACATCTGAATGCGGAATATTCAAGTAGGGTACAAATTGATGAGATAATCACCATAACACCACCAAGATCTTAGCAATTAAAATTTTTCGGTACATGAGATATGGCATGGTTAGACAGTGCAACACGAACTATTCGAATTTATTACCTCTTATATGATAAGACTAACTTGAATTAAAGTGCCCTACTAAACTATTATCTAATTACGTTACCAATTTTATGTGGGTTCCAAGATTTTGCTTGTGTTACGTATCAATATTTTATCACTTCAATTATATTTTACTTTTTTTCTATTGAATTACAACTTTAAAATGTTTTGGTTTGTAATTATTTACATTTAATAGCTTATGTTAGATATTATCCTTCTAAATTAGCACCACTACCTAACATTTCCCTGTTAGTTATAATTTAGCTTTGGAGGTAGAAAGGGCATAGAAAGAAGAGTCTTGCTAATATGACGGCACCTTTATCTACCATCAATAATGATACCACAATGATCACAAATTCCTGTACGCGTGGATTTGGCAACCAAAGCTGTGGAATTCAGAGATATTGAAGACCATAATTAAGAGCTAATGAAAAGCAAATCCATTGAGCATGATCATTTTATTAGGAAAAAGAAAAACACCGTGAAATATTGAATTTGGTGAATTTTTTTTTTTACATTTCTTTTTAATGGCACAAAAATGTTTTCACTTGTAATACTTCCAGCCGAATCCAAATATATATGCATGTGACAAAATACACACACACAAAAACATCTTCACTTCTAAAACGATCCAAAGACAAATACAATAATTATAGAATTCAATCCCTTTAATTCTTTTTATTATTTTTTTCATATTCTATTTATTCATTATCTCTTAGGCGACCTTTTAGAGCTCATAAAAAAATAAATATTTAAAAAGTTTAAGATGAATAATTCCGAAAAGTGTTTTCACATTCTTAGATTTAGGAATTCTCTTTTCTAATTTTATGCATGAATATTTTCTTTGACAGGAAAGTATTTTCAATTGACTTTCATTTTGAGCGGATCAAATGGATGAAAGTTCCAAAAAAATACTTCCCCCAAACAAATGCACTGTAAATTAGGGTTTTAAGTCAGCCACCTTTAAAGTTTAAATGGCCAAATGTAATTCTCACTTCCCATATGTATTCACTCAGTCTTGCTTCTATCCTCGGCACACCCTAAATTTTTATGCTTATTACCATGCATGCTAAAAGGAAAATCACTATATATTCATGACCTCCTGACTCGTAAAATATCTCTAGCTTGGATTAGGGGATATGTAAGCAAAAGTCCAATTGGATAGCTCGGATACAGAATTTTTTCCGTTTTGTTCCTGTTGTGATTGATAGCTAGAATGAGACAACAGAAATAAATAAATAAAGCAACCAGAAATGTGGAGTCCTTAATCCCTGAATTAGAGAAGCAGCTGGTGTTGGCGACTAGCAGCAGCATTGGCGATAGGCAGGCAATGACTGGTGGCAGCAACTTCCGGCAACCGATGACCAATGAAGATGGCGGGTGGAGTTGTGCTTTAATAGTTTTGTGGTTATAGAAATATGGAAGTGGAACCGCAGTAATAAATGTAGCTAGGTAATTTATCCGACACCGTGTTGTTCGAGAAATTTTATTCCGTGTGGAATACAAATTTACATTTTGATTTCTCTCCATGTAAGCCAAACGCCATAGTGTTCTACACTTGATCACGAATAAGTAAGCTTTCATAAACTTTCATAAAATTCAATGAAATTTCACTATCGAGAAATTCAATTCCACATTGAATGTAAAAATATACTATATTGACAATATTTTTAATAGGTATATTTTTTATTCCTTTATTCCTTTATAAGTTTTTTCGGTTAATATATATATATTTATGTATATATGTATGTATATATGTATATGTATATATATATTTATGTATATATGTATATATGTATGTGTGTGTATGTATACGTGTGTGTATACATATATATATATATATATATATATATATATATATATATACTTTCTTTTTTTTTTTGAAGAATCTCACTCCCCAAATGGGATTCATGATTCTCTCAAGAAACTAGAAAAAATTTTCACTGAGAAAACAAGTGGTGGATGAGGCATTCATTCTTCACTTATCCACCCTCACCTTTGCCCTAATGAACATAAAATTTTTCATGCCTATATTTCCTACTTTTCATAATTATTCGGAACTATTAAGTCCAAAAGTAATGCTAGGTATAAAAAGATTGATAAGAAACTTAACATCATATTATAGAAAAAGTATGTCAGGTCATTTGTTATATTGATATGTGCATATATACTCATCACCAGACCTCCATCGTCGACCGCCACATTCAGCGGTCATCGTCAACCACCAATGTACACCAACTACGATTTCTACAGACATGGAGAACGAGAGACATAGCAACACACAAATAAGAGCAACGCGATAGACAAAATCGATGTGAATGAGTAAAGCGATTAACACTCAGGCCATGGATTCGACACCATCACCTAGGGAGGGAGGGAGGGAGGGAGGGAGGGAGGAAGGAAGAGAGAGAGAGATTATTGATGAGTTTTTTATGCATTAAAATTGTGTTTGACAGCTAATGAATTAATTTATATCATGTAAATCACGACAAAAGTTTTCCGATTTAACAATTCTCAGAACTCCTTTACACATTTTTTTATAGGCATATCGTGGAACAATTTATGGTGAATGATAAATTTTAACTATTGCAAACTGAGATTACTAGATTGACTCAAATGAAATTCCCGAGTAATGTTCTAAATCAGATGGAGAGATTCGAATGTGATTGAAGCGGCATCAACTTAGTTTTTGTTAAAATGAGCGTAATAAATAACTTATAGAAGATTACATAGCTAATGAAACTGATCAGTGCGCTGTTGATGATCGAATCAGATAGTACAACATTCATGTCGTTCCTTGTGCGCGTCACTGCTCACGCAACTCCTCTTCTTCAGTCAAGAGAAAATGAGAGAGGGAGAGCGAGAGACTATTATATTTGTGGGCATTTTTATTTTTTACGATGGGCCTCTTTTCTTTGGGCCCGTTTGATTCGGTTTTGGGGAAATGTCCTTAGGAGAATGCAAATACCTTTGAGATAAAGGGGTTTTCCGAAATACTAGACTGTTTGGTAAACTATAACTGAAAAGTGCTTTAGGGAAATGAAAGACTATTTGGTAAACATATATTTGAAAAGCCCTTTTGTGTGACCAAATTAAGTTTTTTAGCTTTAGTATTTTTAAAATTGCAAAGAAGAAACAATGACTATATAACATTTTACATTTTCATGTTGAGAGTAATGTAAAAGATATATATTAGTAAATTTATTTAAAAATTATATTAAAAGAATTTGATTATAGATTAGATGTAAAGCTCAACTTTTGGCCTAAGGTTCTTTTAGGTTTGTTTTCAACTTTGAATATTTTTTTAATTATTATAGTATTAATCATCTTCGTTAATTAATGATCATTCTAGTGTATTGATAAAAAGTTGGGCTATTGATTGTCAAAAGATAAAAATGACAAAAAAAAAAAAAAAAAAGGTGAACCCAACATTTGCAAAGGGTTTTTATTATTTTTAAAAAAAATAAAAATAAAATCCGATAAAACTCCATCGCTAATCAACGGCGGTTGGGGTGTGGGAAAGATGATCGGTTTTAAGAAAAAAAGTCAATGGATGAATAGTGGAGGTGGACTTGCATTTTCGAAATGCTAAAAACCTAAAGTAAGTCCCTACCGCTTTGAGTTTTCAGCATTTCAAATGCCAGCATTTGGCTAAGGACACCTCCAAATGTTGAACCAAACACCTAATTTTTTCCTAATAGGCTTTCGGGATTGAAAGCCCCTTGGGAATGCTTTGAACCAAACGGGGCCTTTGACTGGCTGGCCTCTATCTATTGAGCGATCATGTTTCATGAGCATTTACAATGGGCCTCTATTCTTTGACCAGGCTCTTCTCGTTGACTTTGAAAATTTGATCGACACCGAATTAAACCTCCTTTCTTCTTTATTTAATGCTTGTTTAGTTTTTATATTTGTTGGTTTGCTGTTTTGTTTATATATCTATCAATCTATCTACTTTTCTTTGTTCCTTTTCTGTTGTTTAAATTGTGTGCCTAATTTGTTGACTATATTTCACTTGTCAAAATTTATAAACAAATTGAAAATTATGTCTAGCAAGAACTTTGTCCACTAAATGTAGACCTTGAAAATTTTTGCGAATAATAAAGTTCAAAACTTCTGCAAAGGTGTGCATTGGATCCGATTCAACCCAAAAGCCAAATTGAATTGGTTTGCACCGACCATTTCAAGGCCTAATCTACAGAGAGGTGATTCAATTCTAGATTCCGTGAAACCAAAATGGTTTCCAAGCCTCTTCGACAAAACGTACGTTTGCATGAATGAAGAATTGAACATTTTCAACATGAAGAAATACCAACATAACCACTTAACTAACAAAGTTTTTGTAACCACTAGGGTTTGCCCCAGTGGCCACTCTTCCAACATGGAAGGGGTCCTACAATGAGGCAGGGCAAAAGTCTAAGAGTGAGAGTTAGAGTGAGAATAGAGTAGGACCGACAAAATAAAAAACAAAGTTTTTGTCATGATATGGTGTCACTTATTTGATTATTTTAATATCACTTTTATATTCAGAAGGTGAATACAGCATTCAAAACATGAATATCTCCGCTTGATATCTCCATGGAAGATTTTTAACTTGTGATACTTCTTTTACAATCCCTCAAAAGTTTTTTCCCCTTTTCACAACATCATAATAATTTAAGAGATTTGAATATTGGATTTCAAATTCTGACAAGACGAATATAAGAGTAGATATTCTCTCTGCTTAGACTTTAACTACATCATAATAGATTTTCATGTTGCCTCAAATTTTATGTGAATCGGATTTAAAATAATGTAAGTCACCTAAAATGTTAATTTAAATTTTTTGCCTTTCAAAAGCATGAGATTGCTCAGTTAGTCATCTAGCGAGCTCGCCATCCTTTGGAACGGCTAACGCACTGTGCACGTGAAACATTTTTCAAAAGATATATGCCTGTGGGTGTTCCTCAATAATCAATTGTAGAAATATTACAATATATAATGTATGAGGGTTAAGACATGCGTATTTCGATCATGTATACAAAGATAATGGACAGCTATGTATGAAGAAGATATAAGAAAATAAGGGCAGCTCAGAAAATCTAACCATGAGAAGAGGAAAAGAAAATGGGTGGTCTTTTATGAAATGAGTGGACATCAGAAAAAGAAAAGAAGGTAAACTTAAGAAATCTAAAAGTGAGTCAAAGAGGTATTTTCCCTTATATTTACCAGTAAAGTGTAGAGATATTGCATGTTTGTAACGAAATGATATTTTAAGAATTTTACAAAATCATTTTAATAGAAATTATTCGAATTATTATTCAATAGAAAAAAATTACTGACACTATTTATGACTAAATTGCAATTACGTGTATGGATAGAGATGATATGTTAAGACTGAAAATTTTATTTTATTTTGGTAAAATTCAAACTTTAAAATTGGACAAAGTGAGATATAAGATAATATTATTAATTCACGCATTTGCCCTGGACAAAACATTTGTAAAGCAACTAAATGAGGATATTTTGGAAAAGAAAGTGATTGTCATCCATAAAAAAATTAATTGACCTTGTTTATGTTATACTATAGTATAGATACATGATTCAATGCTCTGTTTATTTCTCGCAGGAAATGAAGTAAAGGTCTTTTCTTGGATAAATGCAACAAGTGTGCATCTTTGTGGCTATATTTTTAAAAACATCGGGAAGCTCACGTTAAGTAAAAATCATTTCACATATAGTATTATTCAAAAGAAAAAACTAGAAAGACAAAAAAGTAGAAGTCATTATTAAGGATATATATATATTTTTTTTTTTGGGTCTAAATTATTAAGGAAAATATATAATTTTTTTCCTTTTTCCTTATTTGTTATCATAATTTATTTATTTATTTATTTTTGTCAAAAGTTATCATAGAATTAACACAATGCTCTTTGAAGTTTCTCAAAGTGTGAGGATCACGCTTAGTCGTTGAATTGAATCTAGACCAAACCCAATTCTTCGAGTACTCTCTCTCTCTCTCTCTCTCTCTCTCTCTCTCTCTCTCTCTCCATCTTCCATTGCTCAGTCGCGTCTGCTGATGACGAAGTATCAAATTCCATCGTTTATCAACCGTCCAATCTTAAATCTTTGGTAAACTCTAGAACAATGTAAATTCGTGTTGAAACTTACAATTCACATTCAAAGTGTTAGTGTTAATGGTTAAATTTATCTATTGGGTTAGCTCTTTTTCAGTTGGAAAAATGATTCTTTCAACTCTTTTTTCATAATGTTAGTTAGAATATGTTGGTGACTGAACTATGTGCTTTTGCAGCCAATTAAAGGCTTTGAATTTGTGATTGTGATCAGTCACCCAGGAGGTGCTCAATGCTTTATAGATTTTTCAATTATGTATCAGCAAAAATTTTGGACCTTTTCACGTTGATGCTCCCCATTGCAATTGTGTAGATGTTTCCTATCTTATTTATCGGTTCGAGCGGTATCAATCAACAATTGCGGTATATGGTGGCTTGAGGACATTTACAGGAATTAAATGATAATTTCGCGCTGGAAATTAGCAAACTAATTACACTTTCCTTTTTGGGGCCAGTCGCTCCTTGGCTACAAAGAAGCCTCTGTTTGTTCGTGATGTATGTGACATCCCGAATTTTCGGTTCTGTTTTCTTCTGATTGAACGGACGTTTCATTGACGTGTTTATAGGGCTATTCTCAGAACTGATCATTCTTGAGATAACAGGACTATCTGGGGAAATTATTAGGAATTTTAAGGCAAATAGACTTGATAATTCGACCAGGAATCGGCTTCTCGACCGTGTCCATCTTTAGAGGCCATCTCGGCACAGTTAAAAAATTCGATTTGAAATCAGAGATAGACTGGATCGACAGTGATGCGTGGCTAATCGTGGGTGACACCACTAAATTAGAAAATTCATGTCGGCCAGCACTAGACTGATTTTCTTATTGTTTTGGTACCCTGTGTTCGTATTTGGATCCTCGAGATTTTCACGACAACCGAGAGTCGCCAATGAGTCGAGTGGGTTCATAGTGGCTCGAAGAAAATCGACCACGAGTCAATTGCACTTAAAAATATCTGAAAGTTACCCGATAGGCTAGGTTACGCTACTAACGCGTCGAATTGAAATTAACCGCCAATTCGAGTCCGATTTCAGAAATTGAAGTTTCGGTCATGTCACAATAAATTCTAGGAGTGTTGACTCAGTCTCAGAAGATTTTTCGGAGATTCCGAGATTTTTACGGAAAATCGGTTCGGACGCCACGGAAAATCAACGGAAATTCGGATAGGCCAAATTAAAAGAAATTTTGACTTCCAAGCCGAGCTTTTGAGTATTGAGGACTTATAGAAAATTGTTCGGGCTTTTTCCTTAGAAATTTTGGACGTTGATTTGGGAAATTTAAGTCCAAGATTGAATGAATTTCGGAGCTTTGAAGGGGCTGTTTTTTTCATCAAAATTGGATTTTATGGAAAATTCTATGTTGGAAAGTATTGGGGAACAAGTAGATAAGCTTGAAGACTAATTGGGCTATCTAATGATGGTTTTAGATATTTGTTTTTGGACTTTTGTTTCCCCCTTCTTCAGCTTCTCTCGCAAGCCAAGCCACCGACTGATTTCCCTCTCCTTCTTCGTGCGAAGCCCTTGCATCACCGTGTCCAGCTCTGCTCCTATTTCTTTTTCATTTTTCTTCATGTTTCTCTATCCATCAAGCAGCTGAATCCCTCCATTTTTCCTCACGCTAGCCCCACGTATTTCTCCCTCCACATAAGCCATTTACTGCCACGTTTTTCTCTCCCTAGTCATACCAACGAAACCTCTTCCCCATAGTTGACCGAAAGAATCCCCTTCGCTGCTCCACTTCGGTTTGTTCTCTTTAGCTCCACCGAGACAACGAAACCGCCGAAGGAAGCCACGAGATCCACTGAACTGCCAGCCGTTGCCACGTCTTTACTCGGTCAACCGAAGGAACTCTTCCCAACTGTGTTGGCTCCTCCTGCACGAAGACAGCAAGTGGAGCAGTTGTCCTCGTCCGAAGTTGTCCTCCACGCGTCCTGCAACAACGGAATTTCATCCCACCGAAGTCGCACAGCACCAACCGAAGCTCCTTGTTGACCGAGCATCCCATCTCCGCGAAGCAAAATCCATCGAAATAGCTCCGTTCTTCGCCGCAACGTCTCACGAATTCGTGCAGCCCCATCCAACGAAGTTCGTGAGCCCATCTCCATCAAATACGGCCCAGCATCCAGCCCACGCAAGTCAGATTCAGTTAGTTTTTGGGGGCCCACCTTCACAGCAATTCAGGCCCAAATTTTAGTCTTCGAGCCCATCAATCCAGCAACAAGTCTTTGAGCCCAAGTCAGCAAGCCCAACTCAATTTGGGTCCAGCCCAAAAGCAAGAACAAATCTCAGTTGGGCCGGGATTTGTTGGGCCCGAGTCTAAGGCCCGGCCCAAGCTCACCGGTGTCGCCGAAAATCCGATTTCGGCCGCCGTCGCGTCGCCGTTGCGGTGATTCGGTCTCCGCTTTTGCCAAGTGAGTTTTACTCACTAATGCTTTCTTAGTTTGTTAATTATGCTTAGGGTTAGTTAGATTTAAATTTAATGCAATTAGGTGGTTAGAGTAATTTAGATAAATTAAATTAGAGACATATTGATGCATGGTAGGTGGTTAAAAATAGTCATTAGCTAGTAGACGTGCCATGTTAATTATTGAGCGAGTCTCGGTAATTTTCCGGGCTCGTTTCGGCCTCCAATCGGCAATACAGGCCTAAATTGGATTTTTAGTATTTATTTATTTAATTTTCGAAATTAATTATTTAATTAATTATTTTCCGGAAATTAAGGCTGAGATGGCCGACGACCGGAATTTCGTGTTGATGATCGTGGTGTAGTTCGTTTATTTATTTGAGCTTTACTTAGTGCTAAAATAAATTATGAGGTGCAATATTGTTGACCATAGTTAAGAAGGTCGGGTGGGACCGTAAATCCACTAAATGTTAAGAGGGTCGGGTGGGACCGTAAATCCACTAAATGTTAAGAGGGTCGAGTGGGACCGTAAAGCCACTAAATGTTAAGAGGGTCGGGTGGGACCGTAAATCCACTAAATCTTGAGAGGGTCGGGTGGGACCGTAAAGCCCACTAAATCTTGAGAGGTCGGGTGGGGACCAAAAAGCCCACTAGATCTCGAGAGTGGCATCTAAAAAGCGACGTGGGGCCGGTGAATTGATCATCACTTTGGTGAACAGCACCGAGAGAATGCACGTGGGCCCAGGGGAATTAAGCGAGGCATCTTGGAAGAGACACGTGGGCTCGGTGATTTGATGCATCACTTTGGTGAACTAGTGCCTTGTAGAATGCACGTGTGCTCTATGACATGTAATCGACTAGTTCGATTTGTTATGAGTAGTTGGGTGCCTATTATGAATTGTACTTGATTTGCGGGTGGAATCGAGGCCAAGGTAAGTCCTCCGACTCCGTACGTGTTTAGGCAGCCCGTAGTGTATTGGCTTACTAATCGAGTCTTAGGGGGTAGAACTCGCTGAGACGTGGTCTCATTGGTTATTGAATAACCATTTCAGGACCCTGAGGAGGAGCTATTGGAAGAGGGACTTGAAGAGGAGAAGGATTTTTGAAGAAGAAGGTGATCCAGAGAGGGATCTTGAGTACAACCTGGATGTGGATTGAGATCCAATTCCTTTTGTGAACCCTGTCTTGGTGTAGATAGGTGTGAGACTTTTATGCTATAAATAAAAGTGTGGTTGTGATTTTCAATGAGAAAAATATGGCCTGCTTTTCTATCCCATTATTTTTATTGTCTGGGGATTCTTAACTGCTTCCGCATGTGCATAATAAATTGAAAGGGTCGGCGATACATAATCCTGGGATATCGCATTTGAAAATCGACCAAGGGAAGGGATGGACGCGTGCCCGAGGATCGGGGCGTGACAATGTAGGTTGGGCAATGACACGGAATAAGATAATCCCGGTTCTACTCCCACTAGCACCGTGCTAAAGAGATGGTGACAAGCTTGCTCAAAATGAGCATTACTCATTTTGTAATGGGTGTGGACCTCCTATAGCAACGCCCGAGGCATCCACAGTTTTATTTGCCCTTTCCATTACTTTTTATGATAAAAAAATATTGGAGTTTTGCGCAAGACAATAGCAAGGTGATTCATGAATGGAGAGAGAACTTACCAATTCATCATGTCATTAGTCACTTGTCTTCAATTGTTCTTAAACTTTTATTATGTTTCTTTGCCTCTCTTGTAATTATTTCATTTTGGTATCTTAATTATAATATTGCTATTTTTATTTGCTTCTTCAGTCATAGTGACTAGTAGTTTTTTATTCTTTTCCATCTCCATTGTCTCAATAACTTTCCACCAAACCTATGTGCTTGCTGGAAACTTCATATGCCCTTGGAAATTCATTTTTCTGAATGGCTTACTGAAGTCCTAAGTTTGCTTTTAGTATTTGCTTATTGCTTGCAATTTTGGTAATCTTGTGAACAACACATACCACGATAGAAGGTCGTTATGTGTAACTGTTTGGAATATGAATAGGTCATTAATGAAATGGCTAGACAAGCGGCACACATGTTTGGTAGAGCAAGGGCCGGTACAAACGATAGTTGTTACAAAAAATCTATTAGTTTTTGTGTTTAGTAGAAAAGAAATCGGGCGATGTTGCAGCACAAGAATGATTTTATTTTGTAACACAATTAAATCCGAAAATCATTTTACTTTCATTATTTTTCTTAGTCAAAGAATGTCCGCTGAATTTTCACTGATATTAAAATTTTCCTCTTATATTATGTGTTTGAATACAATTTCAAAGCATTGTCAATTTTTGCCTCAAGGCAATTAATAGATTTAGAATAAATTATATAATTTACATATAGTTGGATTCAATTCCAAATTTTTTTAAAATACTATTAATAAGGGAAAAAGATAAACTCATCTACATTAATAAGGAAAATTCCAAATGAGGGCCTAAAGTGCCCACATTTTCTCAAATAAGGGTATAAAGTTAACATTATTTCAAATAAGGGCCTTAAGTAGACATTATTTCAAATAAAGGCCCAAAATGCTCTTATTTTCTCAAAAAAAAAAATGGCTTGAAGTGGACATTATTTCAAAAAAGTACATAAAATACATATACCAATTTTCAAAGAAGGTCATGAACTCACCAAATGTGAAGGGCAATTTTGTCTTTTTAAATATTTTAAGTTTTCTTCTTCTTTTTTTCCCTTTTTTCCAAAAACCTTCAAAAACTATAGGGGGAAAAAAACACACAGGGGAAGAGGGTGCACCCTCCCGCCCGTGGTCGTCACCCCATCATAGGTGAGGTGGCAATGAGGCCGTCAGGGTCACTGATGACTATAGGAGGGTTGGCGCTAGCGCCCCTAGCCAATTAGGGTGTGCATGACAACACTTTTTGGCTGGGAAAGAGTTTTTTTTTTTTTTTCCGAAATAGTTCTTTTCTATTTCTATTCTAAGGAATAATTTCTGAGTAAAAGAACGTATTTGGTAACTACACAAAATTTCTACTCTTAGAATAGAAAAAAAATAGAAATGTGTTTGGTAATGCAACAGTTTTTTTTTTTTTTGTATTTATTTGTTTTTTATTCTTGCTCACGGATCGCCGACCGCCGCCGCCAGTCACCGACCGCCGCCGTTGCCGCCCGTCGCCAACCACCCGCCGGCTGTCGACGATCGACGGTGGCTCTGAGCTATTGAATGTGGCCACAGCAAGAGAGAATAATAAAATAAAATAAACTTATTTCTAGAAATTATTCCTGGGAACAGAAGCAATTTTTTTTTTCTCGTTTCTGCTCCAAATCTATTCTTGGGCTAACTTTCTATTCCTTGGAATAGAAAAATAACTTGGCGTTACCAAACAGGTTTCTGTTCTTTTTTTGTTCTGGGGAACAAAAGAATAGAAATTGGGAGAAACAAAAACGTTATCATACGCAACCTTAAAGGTGAGAGGCAACTGGATGAGGGTCACCAGGCCTACGCAATAGCTAGTGATCATCGCTTAAACGGGGCAAAGGCAAGAGACCCTCCTCCAAATTTGGGAGAAGGTCACCGCCCTCTTCGGCCTCTAATGAGGCCGACGGGCCCTCATCCAGATCGGGAGAGGGTCACCACCCTCTCCTACCTATTGGCCCTCATCTCTAGTCGACTAGGGTCACTCGTCCTCCCTTAGGTGCTGATGACCTCACTAGCCTTTATCGTTGCCCCACCAGTAATGGGGTGGCAACCACAAGCAAAAGGGAGCACCCTCCCACTTGTGTTTTCTATCTCTTTTTTAAAAAATGTTTTAATGTATAATCTAATTTAATTTAAATTAAATTGTATTTGGACTAAAATATCCCAAATTAGCCAAAAAAAAATTTGGCAACTAGCGAGACTAGATCTTTATTTGAAATTAACATCACTTAATGCTATTCTTTGAGATTCATATGAGCACTTTAAGTCATTTCATGCCGTTATTTAAGAAAATTAGGACACTTCGAGCCTTTAATTGAAATTTGTCCACATTAATAAATTGATTACAAATTTCAAAAAGAAAAGGTACTCTTACATGAGAAAAGCAAGAATATCTCTTATTAGATTGAAATAAAAAGAAAAAGAGGAGGAGGAAAAAGAAAAACAATTTTCACAATAGAGTACGCTTCATATTTATTATGAGCAAACTAAACTAAAAAATAAAAAAGAAAGGAAAAGAAAATTTCTGAAAAATGGAAAAATTTAAAAGAAGGAATGGATGCGCCACGGCACCAACATTCCAATCCCTGTCCTAGGAGTTATCACAGGCCCACTTAGCTTGTGCTTGGATTGGAAGGCCCATGGGCTCGGCCCATACTATATGTTTTGGGCGGGCCAATTGCCTACATTAAATGGTCAGTCTCGAATGAAGAATATTCAAAACTGGTTTCAACATTAAATGTTGGCCCAAAAGATTTCAATATAGCGCTATCAAATTTGGAAGTTTTAAAATCTTATCTTTAAAAGTTTGAAAGCTTTCTATTTTATGTATTTATTTTCCTACAAGTAAATCTTCTAGAAAGTACACTTGGATATATAAATATCCACCTAAGCTTAATAGATATATGCAATAATTTATGTCTCAACATGGTCATAGAGCCATCAAAGGCTAATATCCTCTTTCAACTCTTTCTTTTTCTCTCTTTTTTTTTTTTTTTCCTACAAGGGTGGTCAGAATGGCCTTAGAAAATCCGCCGCCGCCGTCATCCACCTGGCCACTTGTCAAAGGATAACTCTACACACACTACATAACTCACATTATATTTTAATCCATCAACATTGTAGTAATCAGGAGCGAATGTTCAAATGAAAGATAAGACTCCTGCACCAATGAAGAAAGATAAGCAAAGGAAACTGTTGGGATCGGTCGGATCCCCGAAAACCGGATTCGGCACCTAAACCGAACCCCTAAATCATATGCGGAAGATAAGCCCGGGAATCTAACGTATCACCGATCAAAAGCACACCACGGATTCGAGCGTACCTTGTTGGCCACAGATTAGACACCGATGCTGTATTGAGGAAGAGATTTCAGTCCCGTTCGATCCGATGTCGAAGATTCGCCGTGAAATGGAAATGGCGTCGCTTCTTGGCCTTCGAGAGAGAGAGAGATTCTTGGGAGAGAAATCTGAACGTACTAAATGCGAAAAGGTACGTTCATTCTCTTTCTCATCCCTTTTATAGGTACCCTTTTCCACGGGCCTAATTCCTGTGGGCCGGGCCCTTAGGCCCATCGAGGCCGGGCCGACTTAGGCCCATAATTAAATCCATCATCTCCCACTCGCACATGGTGGTTCAAAAACCAGCATGGGCGGATAGGCCCAACTTAGGCCCATCAACTGAAAATCCCTCTTTTCCTCTTTCAACATTCATACCGGTAAATAATCCGTGCGACCAGCATACTTTGAGAGCTCGTTGCTATACATCTGTTAGGAATATATAGCAGCTCATATTGGGCATCATTTTCCGAGTAAATTTAGTATGCAGTACCCTAGATCGATCGATCACATTTATATCTTTCTTAATCTCATTTTGAACAATGATATATATATTGTATTCACAATTATGATTATCCCAAAGACAGTCATAATTGGTCGACCTGTGAATACAAAACCACAATGTGATTCTACAAATCCGATCTTCCTCTTTCCTTCAAACTCTCAATTTCAGTTCAACTTGCTTTTCTAGAAATGTCCCATTAGATCGAATCAACTCATGACCATTGGCAACATTCTAAGATAGCAAACACTAAATAGAAATCTTGAGAACAAGTAAGAGTCATGAGGGCACTAAAAAATTGAGGAACTCTATTCCTCAAGAGTCTCACACGTCATAAAAGTTGAGATCAAACTTTTGCCACTCTTATAGGTCGTCTAATGCATACGTAGTATAAAATACGTATTACGGTATTAACTCCTTTCCCATGGAGCGTATGTCTACACAATCAATACCGTACAGATGATAGTTCAGACATACCCAATGTCTAACTTGAGTTCACGTATTTACTCATTCACAAAATTCATCGAACTCACATCGGCATCTTAGACAGATAAAGTAAAATGTGTGGGTTATTTTACTTTCGGACATCGTAAGTACCATGTCCTCATCTTAACACTCAGTTAAGGCGACATATGTATTTTTAAGCTTGAGCTCTCGATTATCACCTAGATAATAAGCTTAAAAATCATCTCATCTCTATTTATCACATAGTAAATAGAGGCGATTACCCGTGTGAGAGGGCTAATCTCTTATCTGTCCGACATATATTCTCAACATAATATAATGTACTAAGCATTAAGATGCATAAAGATCAAACAAAAAAGATTCATAGGCATTAATAATGAAAACACAAATTCATTAATTGTGAACAACTCAGGGAAATAACAATCCAGTACATCATACTCTACGCAATCCTAGAGATTTTACGTGACCACAAAGCACATCTCTAAGTATTGGCTTTGTCATAGGATCTGCTACCATTCTATGCGTAGATATGTACTGCAAGTTCACATCCTTTCGTGCAACATTATATTTGACAAATTTATACTTGGTATCTATATATTTGGTCTTGCCATGATATTTTGGATCTTTAGTGTACGCTATAGCTGCTTGGCTATCACAATTAACTAATAATTGATTTGCAGCTTTCTCAATAACACCTAAGTGATCCAAAAAATCTCTTAAGCCAAACTCATTCTTATATTACTGCTGATAATGCCACGAACTCATCTTCCATCGTGGACAAGGCTATAAACGTTTGTTCCTTACTGCTCCAACATATGGTGCCTTTATTCAATAAGGAAACAAACCTAGAGGTAGATGTCCTTTCGTCTAAACCTCCTCCCTAAACAGTTTCAGGATAGCCTTTGAGTTGCAGATCCTTTTCTTGATAACTCATCGTTTAATCAGCAGTTCCCTTTAGATACCACAGTATTCTCTTAACGGCTTTCCAATGTGCTGGACCTGGATTGGATTGGTATCTACTCACCATTCCAACTGCAAAAAACATATGTTGGGTCTTGTACACATCATAGCGTACATCAAGCTCCCAACTGCACTAGCATAAGGAACATGTTTCATTTGTTCCTTTTCTTGTGGAGTCCTCAGACACAGTTTATGGCTCAATCCTTCACCTTTCGCAATAGGAGTGTCTATGGGTTTACTATCTTGCATACGAAATCGTTCAAGAACTTTATTTATATATGTTTCTTGCGAAAGAGACAACGATCTCTTCGAACGATCTCTTGAAATCTCCAAGAATGTATGCAGCCTCACCCATATCCTTCATTTCAAAGTTGGAAGACAACCAACTCTTGACAGTATGAACAAACTCCATATTGCTTCCGGCAATCAGTATATCATCAACATATAATGATATGATCACAAAATGATCCTTGGATCTTTTGATATATACACAATGATCCTCATCAATCATTGTAAAATCATATGCCATTATGGCATTATGAAAACGTATATACCATTGTCTCGATGATGCTTAAGGCCGTATATCGACCTCAAAAGTCGACACACCTTTTCTTCTTGGCCTTTTACCATGAAACCAGTTGGTTGTTCCATGTATATTTCTTCCTCTAATTCTCCATTGAGGAAAGCAGTCTTTACATCCATCTGATGTAATTCAAGATCCAAACTAGATACTATTGCTAGAATAATGCGAATCGAGGTAAATCTAACTACAGGAGAAAACGTATCTTCATAATCAATCCCTTCCTGTTGATTATATCCCTTCGCTACAAGGCGAGCCTTATGCCTTTCTATCGAGCCATCAGCCTTTCGCTTTACTTTGAGAACCCATTTGTTCCCAATAGCTCTGCGTCCTTTTGGAAGATCAACCAGTTCCCATACTTGGTTTGATTTCATTGACTCCATTTCCTCTTCCATTGCATGAATCCATTTTTCCTTACTAGGGCAATTTAGAGCCTCATTAACATTTCTAGGCTCATCCTCATCTTGTGGAGCAACCATAAAAGTTTTCCCTTCAATGTCAAAACGTCGACGGGGAATACTTTGGCGACTTGTTCGCCGTATGGGAGTTTGTGCTCTTTGCACATCATTCCCCATTATGCTCCCACTGGGATTAGATAATAATGTCGTCTTAGCATGTGGTTGCAATTAAGAATGAGTCGAATTCAATTCATCACTTCTCATATTACTCCCACTTGGACAAACTCCACTAAGATCATTATCTTGATCCGAGGTTTCAAATAGGGTGTTGTCTTCCCCTATTTCGCCATTCTTAGGAAATTCATCCTCTAAGAATGTGACATCCCGTGATTCAAATTCAGTTATACTCCCACTTTCCTGCTCACCTATGAACACATACCCTTTTGAGTGTTCTGAGTATCTTAAGAAAATACTCTTCTTTCCTCTGGGACCCAATTTCCCAAACTTGTGAGAGGATTCAAGTGTATAGGCAGCACAACCCCATGGCTTAAGAAAACTTAAGTCTGGTTTTCTACCTGTCCATAACTCATATGGAGTGAAAGCAACTGATTTGGAAGGCACACGGTTAAGTATATAGGCAACAGATAACAACGCATCACTCCAAAAAGTGATAGGTAAGTTAGCATGCGCCATCATGGACCTAACCATTTCTAGTAGGGTTCTGTTTCTTCTCTCTGCAACACCATTTTGTTGAGGAGTAAATGGAATAGATAACTGTCTTTCTATTCCTTTTTCATCACATAATTTTCTGAACTCATCAGATAAATATTCTCGATCTCGATCGGATCTCAATGCTTTTATTTTCTTGTCTAATTGATTCTCTACCAGGTTCATAAACTTTTTGAAACAACTTATTACTTCAGATTTGTGAGAAATTAAATAGACATATCCGAATCGAGTATAATCATCTATAAAAGTGATGAAATAAACAGCCCCATGCCTTCCTTTCACATTCATTGGACCACAGACATCATAATGGATTAATGCAGAGGAAATTCAGCTCTTTTACATTTTCCAAATGGTTTCCTTGTTGTTTTTTCCCTTCTACGCAATGCTTACAGATGGGCAAATCGACTTTTTCAATATTACCCAACAAGCCCTCTTTGGCTAGTCTATTCATCTGCTGTTGGCCAATATGACCAAGTCTAGCATGCCATACATTCACATCATTATCATATATATTGTGAGACATGAGAAGGGAATAACAAACATTTGCATTAACATAGTCAATATCTAATACTATGAAACCATCCAGAAAGCAACCATGACCATAGTAGTTTGTATTCAAATACAAATCTACACTTCTATTATGGAAGTTCACATTAAAACCTAATTTAACCAACACTAAAAACAGACACTAAATTCCGACGAATCTCCGGAGCATACAACACATCATGAAGGAACAAAGTGCATCCATCACGCATATTCAGTTGGCATGTGCCAATTCCTTTCACTTCAGCTCGGAGTTGTTTCCCACATAGATCCACTTAGTTCCGGTAGGTACTCATCGGAATTCCACGAAGGATCCTCTATCCTTCGCTACATGGTCTGTCGCTCCCGAATCCACAGTCCACGAGAGGATTAGATTCAGTCAAGAATACAGAACTTGACACATATGCAAAGTTCCCAATTGTACCAAGGGTGTGTACCTTCTTTGGCTCGCGACAATTGCGGGCATAGTGACCCTTCGGTCACGGTTGTAACACTTCACCCTTGAGATATTCTTCACATGGGGACGTTTTCCTCTCTTTTGTTGGTTAATTCTTGGTTTCTTGCAAGAAGGACTTGATCCCTTGCATTTCCACATATTGAACGAATCAATGCGCTTGCGCTTAGAGCATGAAGCCCCTTCTGAGCTTAAAAGCGACACGAGAAAATATCTGTTTCTGCTCTAATGCCTCGAGGCGATGATCGCTAGCTCAATGTGACGCACAAAGCATCCTCTAGATCTTACAAAACATGGTCAAGAGCTTTTAGTGCCTTTTGCTTTTCCATCACACATTGAATTTTCATTTGCCAAATTTCATAGTTGTCATCATTGAGCTTTTCACCTTTGTTCAGCTCGGCAACTATGCTCTTTGTGGCTGAAGCCATTGATCTGAACACATCAGACATACATGCACGAGTTATTAATGCCTATCACTTATGCATCTATTTTGCACAAAACCCATCATATTAATTAATAATTTTAAGTAAGGTTTTAGAATCAAAAGGTCACTATGTTTCCAATCATCCTCCAAAAATCCTAACTTAAAACTATCATTAATATGATTGTCATATGCAAAATCAATTCTATGAAGTTACAAAAACTTCTATTACTACCCACAGCTAACTACCCACAGCAACCAGCAATCACAGAAAGTAGCAGATAATTGACATACAATATAATAATAAGGCTTTCATATAATATGTCTAACATATAGGTTGCTACATCAACAACAATCAGGTAGTTAACTTTACATAAGATGTCCACCAAGAACTTTAAATAAAGACAAGCCATAACATCTATAAACGAGGCATCATACAACTAATAGGGAAAGCAGCTACATGGTCCAATTTCTTTTTCTTTTTCTCGTAAAATTTTCTGGTATTCTTGACAGCCACGGAAAAAGAGACGGATATCCTTAGGATTTCTCCTACGCACATTCGTCCCGGCCCAATCGAAGTCATTCCTTGGGTCGCAGTCTTTGTGGCTCCTACCCGATGATATTCATCTACGAATGCCATTACCAGCTCCTTATAGCTAGTAAATCCTTTGACCTCCCGTGGCGATTCAACACTCCTTGCCATCCTTGTGGAAGAGTGTTCATAAAGAATCGCATCATCCGAATATCTCGCATGGGATAACCGTTCCAAATGACTTCCTGAATTTTGTTGTTGACCTCTATGACATGATCAATTATGTCGTCACTCTCCCATCGATAACCAATCAAATCGGCTATCAACCTTGTAAGCCTTTCCTTTGTTCATTCGACATTGTGCGCGCGAGATGCGCGCGGCTTACGGGGAGGCATTGTTCCTGCAACAAATGCAGAACAAAAAATGGATTACATATAATCCACATAAACATAATTGAAAAAAAAGAAACATATTCTTTTTCCCTTTTTTTCTATTTTTTTTTTTTTTTTTTTGGGTCAACGGTCAACGGTCAACGGCCGGTCAACGGTCAAGTCAACGGTCAACGGACGGTCAACGGTCAACGGAAGTCAACGGTCAACGGACGTCGGTCAACGGTCAACGGACTGGTCGTCGGACCGGTCGGGCGGACCGTCCGCACGTGCCGCGCGCGTGCGGGATGACGTCACGCAGACGTCATCCGGCACATGCCGCGCGCGTGCTAGCGTCCGCGGGTCGTCGGGTCGGGTCGCTGGTCGGGTCGCCGGTAGAGTCGCCGGCCGTGTGGACCGCCGGCCAACGGACGTCGGCGGCGTCGGCGATGACGTCACCCGGCGGATTACCGACCGTTGGGTGGCGTCGGCACGCGTCGGCCCGTGGACCGGCAGCGTCGTCTTCGTCCGGCCGGCGGGCGCGCTATGGCGCCCGGCCGCCACCGGCGCGTGTGCCGCACGCGCCCCGGGATCAGCACCGGGCGCGTGCAGGCGCGTCACGCCCACGCGTTAGGCGGCCGGCGCGCGTGTGGGCGCGTCACGCCCACGCGCGGCGGCTTCGGCCGCGCGTGTGGGCGCGTGCGGCGCCCCCGGCGGCTCGCGACATGTCGCGGACTCGTCTCGGCGTCGCCTTCGCCCCTGTGCAATCAGATTTTGGTTTCGACTTACGAAAAATCGAAAAAATAGTCGAACATTCTCGGGTGTTGGGATTCCTTGCCCCGATCCGTACGGCCGAAGATCAATTGCGAAAAAAAAATCAATCAAGAAACTTCATGCAACATGATGCAAGTCGGGAAAAACGCTAACCTGGCTCTGATACCAATGTTGGGATCGGTCGGATCCCCGAAAACCGGATTCGGCACCTAAACCGAACCCCTAAATCATATGCGGAAGATAAGCCCGGGAATCTAACGTATCACCGATCAAAAGCACACCACGGATTCGAGCGTACCTTGTTGGCCACAGATTAGACACCGTCTTTGTATTGAGGAAGAGATTTCAGTCCCGTTCGATCCGATGTCGAAGATTCGCCGTGAAATGGAAATGGCGTCGCTTCTTGGCCTTCGAGAGAGAGAGATTCTTGGGAGAGAAATCTGAACGTCTTAAATGCGAAAAGGTACGTTCATTCTCTTTCTCATCCCTTTTATAGGTGCTTGCTTTTCCACGGGCCTAATTCCGTGGGCCGGGCCCTTAGGCCCATCGAGGCCGGGCCGACTTAGGCCCATAATTAAATCCATCAGAAACAAATGGGACAAATGGGATTGAAGGAAAGCTATTCTGAACATATTGCTTTGGTTTACCATTGGCTTCCAGAGATTGGTGGTGTGGTTGCACTGGCCTACATTGGTTCCTTCCGGAATTGAAAGATTTACGATACTTGAATCATGGTTATATTTAGATGACATTTCACTACCATTGTTCTCCCCTTTCTGAATATTTGACGAACTTTAACAACTTCACTCATCCGGGGACGAGCTTTTGGATCTCGCTAAGACAGCGAGCGACCAACTTAAAAGCAATCTAGACTCCTCCTTTTAAGAACCCTTTCGAGCCTTGCATCCATCAATTTGTACAAATTTCTTTTCCTTCCTAGATTTGGCCAAACGTATTCAACAAGGTTATGTTGACCAGTAGGCCAACTTTTGTCTATGCCTCTCATGCCAATCAGAATTTCCAAAAGAACTACACTAAAATCATAGACATCGCTCTCTAATGTGGGGCGCCCTAAAACTAGTATATGTGCAGTCACTAGACGGGAAACGTTAAATAAGTACTGATTGGTCTATTTGGATAAAAATACAATCCACGAAGTACAATTCTTCAAATATCTTATGTACCCCTGGCAATTAGAAACAGGAACTTGACCTCACGGGCTAGAACAATAATTTGGTATGATTATACTAGGTAAAAACTCCGCTAGTTGCCGTGGAAAGAAGGATATCGGTATTGATCATGACATTATCAAAGTAATTAGTCAAATAAAAGATTACTAAAGCAAAAATTATGATATTATTAGCAATTCCGAAATACAATATTGTATCTCTTATCATCATAATGTGCATCATTCATGGCTTCAGCGAAGTAGTAATATATAGCATGATAGGCAACCTAACCAATTAATGACCCCAAAAAAAAATCTAACTAATTAATCTGTAATACGAATGATGACGGTTCTTAGAAATTGTCAAGTCAAAATGATCTTTCGACAAAAAAAAAGTCAAAATGATCTGGATTTACGATTAAATAGTGAATGCATTTCAATTCATTGCTTCACTGAAATTATAAGGATATCTGTAGATAAGGAAAAAATAAAAATAAATAAAAATTTGGACTCTTAATCAATAGATGTATAGGATAAGTCAACTGGCTTTTTAATAATTTCAAACTTAATACTCATAAATGATAAATAGAAAAATATAATGAGAAAACACACAAATCATTGTGTATTACAGTAGACCTAAAATGCGTAAAGCAAAGAAAAAAATGATACCTTCTATGGATCTACATTTTTCGGTAGTTATCTTGTGCGTGCAGGACGGATAAATACAACTTTAGGGTGGGTTTAATTTCACATAAAATAAAAATTTTGAAAAAAAAAAATTGCTTCTAAAATTCATCTCTTATATCGCCTACAAAGATAACATTCTCATTATCCACGAAAATATTTAGATATAAAGTGTCGTTAATAATAAAAATACTTTCAATTGACTAATTACTTTAAAAACAAGCAATCATTTTTAAGAACATGTTTTCTAAATTATTCATTTTCTACAAAACAAATCAATGATCGAAATTAAGTAGTACTCGAAGAAACCTATTCCATTCTAAACCAAGAACCCTTTGGACAGGTAGGATTGAAGCACATAAATATTTATAAAGAAAAAAATTTAGTTATGAATCAGTGTTACGCTAATTAATGGTTGTGCATCCTACCCATCAATTAGGGTGCTTGAAGGGCATAGCGGAGATTTGGTCATTAATTGAAAAGAATAATATCAACCAAAGACTTATAAAAAAGAGACCAACAAAAAATGAATTCACTTGCCAGCAAGGCATGAGTCATCAAAGCGCAAAATTAGTTAGACTATAATTCCACAAAAGCAAGCGATGTATAATGTTAAAATACACAACTTTGCTTCTCTTGGGATTTTTAATAGTCGGCTATATTTGGTCGTCTGAAATTCTAATCAGGATAGGACCGGATAGGATAGGATATGAAATCCTAGGATTTTTCTATATCATATCTACTGTTTGGTGAATCGCAGTTATATATTCACATCATATCATATGTATGTTTTTTTAAATATAAACGGTATATCATTGTAAATGAACCTAAAAGTTTATAAACGGAGATAGTGAAAATCTCCGTGATACTATTCCTTAATTTATTTTTATTTTTTTTATTTTATTTTTCGTCTCTTTTAAATTATTTATTTATTATTTCATTTTTCCCCTTTCATCATTCTTTAAAAAATTTTATCAAATAGTAAACTGTACTAACATACCTAAAATACAAAAATACCTAAAATATATAATAAATATAAATATATAATTTATAGATTGAATGTTTATTATAAGATAAAATTAAAGTTGAATATATAAATTAAAATAAGATTAAATTAAAAAATCAATTTTTATTTGTAATTTTTAATTTCTTTAACTTAGAATTCAATTATATTGAAATATAATTTTAATTTTGTTAATTTAAGAAATTTATTATTTGAGAAAAATAACTTTCCTATTATAGACATTAGAAATCCTATCTACCTTTATCCCACATTTTCCATGGGATAATTTTATCCATTTATATCTCCTTTATATCCGACTTATATCTCCCTTATATCCAACTTTATCATATCCTAAGCAAGCACTAAACGTAAGATAGGATAAATCATATCATATCCTGAATTTTATCCTAATTGCCAAACGCAGCCTTATTAAGGATTGCATCCACTTGACAACTCAACTTTCAAATTGGACAACGAGAAAGGATATTAAAGTATTGAATAATACTTATTTACCCATAATAAAGGTTCACCTAGAATCACACCAATATTATGAACTTCGTACCATATACTAAAAATTATACCACCACATCAAAGAAAAAGACTCCGCTTACCTAAGAATCATAATTACAACTAAGCAAAAGAGGTAACATTGACAAAGTAATTCAACTCTCGTTTCTCCAGAGGGGCAACATTTCTCTAAGGTCTGAAACCTAAACAATTTTTCAAGTTCTTAATCCATAGATTTGTTATATAATGCAGATAGTGTAAAAACTGGGGAAATTTTCGTATTTATTTAAATTTATTTTCAGTAATTAAAAAATGAATTATAATGAATCCACTCTTTGAAGTTGATAACCCATTAATTTAGACAAATCATTTTGACAATATCCTACCTTGCTCTTACAGAGATCTATTATGTAATATAATCTGAAAATATAAAAACATAAAAACACATGCGCGGAGCAACTGCACAAGAAGCTGGATCTGCACTACGTTTCCATGAGCACAAAATCTCCACCATCTCACCTGCCTGAAAGATTTCCCTTATATTAGACTGACCCTTTAGTCCGGAGAAAACCACAACAAAAGAAAACTTCCGTCTTCTCACTTCCTGTACACATATATACTCATTCTCCCACCTAAAAGTTTAACATTAGAATTTCGACCAGCGATGATCATCTCAACTTCAGGAACGAGGTCAAGAAACCACAGGACACCCAGCCTCTGTTCTTTCACTTGCTGTCAGTGAAATCTGCATCAATGACATCTCCATCCTGGCCTGTTCCGCTGGAGGAGTCCGAAGACCTGGCTTCGGCGCCTGGTGCTGGACCTTCATCAGCAGCACCAGGTTGGCTATACAGGGACTGACCTAGCTGCATCACCTCCTGGTTAAGCGCAGCCATTGCATCCTTGATGGCTTGGGTTGAACCACCTGACATTGCATCCTTGAGCTCCTTCAATTTGGCCTCGACCTTCTCTTTCACAGGGCCAGGGACCTTATCGCCCAGCTCCTTGAGCTGCTTTTCGGTCTGGTACACCACCGAGTCTGCCTGATTCTTTGTGTCTATGGCATCCCTCTTCTCTTTGTCCTCCTTCGCAAACTTCTCCGCTTCCTTCACCATCCTTTCTACCTGCAACGATTAACCAGCATCCACTTCATCAGTAAAATCAAACTAGACAACATGGAATAAGACGACACAACTTCATTCTGATTTCATTTGTTGATTTATGAAAATGACTGTACCTCATCACTAGGCAAAGTGCTGGCACCGGTAATAGTAATGTCTTGCTTCTTTCCAGTTCCTTTATCCACAGCAGTAACAGAGAGGATTCCGTTGGCATCGATATCAAACTTCACCTCAATTTGAGGGACACCTCGAGGAGCTGGTGGGATACCATCTAGGCGGAAGCTGCCGAGAGATTTATTATCCCTAACAAACTCTCTCTCTCCTTGGAGGACATTAATCTCAACGCTAGTTTGACCATCAGCTGCAGTAGAGAAAACTTCTGATTTAGAAGTTGGAAGAGTCGTGTTCCTTGGAATGATCTTGGTCATGACACTACCCAGTGTCTCCAAACCAAGAGATAGCGGTGTTACATCTAAAAGAACAATGTCGCTAACATCTCCAGCCAAAACACCTGCCTGAGATTAAAGAAGTACATTCGAGTTTCAGTTCAAAGTAAGCACAGAACTAACATTAATCATTGAATATACAGAGAACTCTTTGAAGATATTTTACAAACCTGAACGGCAGCTCCAAGTGCAACAACCTCATCAGGGTTGACAGTGACATTGGGTTCCTTACCAGTCATCTTCCGTACAAGCTCCTGAACGGCTGGGATACGTGTCGAACCTCCGACAAGGATGACCTCATCCAGATCTTTGACGGTGAGTTTAGCATCTCTTAAAGCGGTTTCAACTGGTGTTTTAAGCCTGCACAAGAAACATAAGTACTATCAACAAACTGACACATAACAAGCATTTATTGCAATCAAAATTACCTAACTATATACGAAAACTATAGAAGCCATGAAGCATCAGGATGCATGAGAACAAACCCACAGATGCAGTTCTTCCTCTCAGATACCTTATTTTTTTACAGGCAAAAGAAAAGATTACTATTGGGCATCACAGGGCTGCAAACCCATATACAGAAACAGTATCGATTAACGCATTTACAACAAGACAAAGCTTTCCACTTACAAGACAAATCGTCTACCTGTCAAGTAAGTCCGAACACAACTCCTCAAATTTGACCCTTGTCAGTGTCTTTTCAATGTGCTTTGGTCCATCTGCAGTGGCAGTAATAAACGGCAAGCTGGACAAATAGAGATTGTCATCAGTGACAAGAATGAGAGAGTGTCGGGGGTGCATATGGGGTCAGATTTATCCCAATGGGAGCAAGAGTAACAATACAGTTTATAATGCTACAGCGGCTGGTGTAGTAAGTAAAATCATACAAAAAGAAATATGCATCGCTCCTGGTCATGTTAATACCTGATGTTCGTCTGGGTTAAAGATGACAATTCAATCTTAGCTTTCTCAGCAGCCTCAGTCAACCTTTGAAGGGCTTGCTTGTCCTTCAGAAGATCTATACCTTCATCCCTCTTGAAGTCTGCTGCTATCCAATCCACAATTCTCTGCATAATTAAAGCACACATTCAGAACTAATATGATTTACAAAAAGGAAGTTGGGTAAGGGGGACCAGTGACAGTCAAAAAAGAGCAAGAAAGCTCATCCATACCTTGTCAAAGTCATCGCCACCCAAATGTGTGTCTCCAGATGTTGAAAGCACTTCAAAGACTCCATCTCCAACTTCAAGAACTACATAGCAAGTAGAATCATAAAGTCCATATGAAATCATACACGCAAATGACAGCAAATGACAATCAAAGCAGTTCCACCCAGTTGTTGGAATGAATAAAGACATTTGTGATGTTCTATCACTATTAGTGTACCTGAGACATCAAAAGTTCCACCGCCAAGGTCAAACACCAGAATGGTCTCATTGTTTTTCTTTTCAAACCCATACGCCAGCGATGCAGCAGTGGGTTCATTAATAATGCGAAGCACTTCTAAGCCAGCAATACGTCCAGCATCCTTTGTTGCGGTCCTTTGCGAGTCATTGAAGTAAGCAGGAACAGTGACCACTGCTTTAGTTACTTTGTCATTCAGAAACTTTGAAGCATCATCCACAAGTTTTCTCAGCACCTACATCCGATGTGTTATGATGTTACAATTCAGTGTCTAGACCGTATACTCAAGCCAACTATCAATCAGCACATTAACTGAAAAGAAACCAGTTTCCAGTATCTCCACAATCAAATCACGTCAACACATTAAACGTAGATCATGAAGAATGAAACATTCAAACTTTGAAGATTGGGTGCATAGCTCATGCCTATGACCTTCACAATACATTATACTTAGCAGCTAAGATCACACAAGATCATCAACAAAACAAAGAACAACTTGGCATCCCGGAACTCATTAATCTACCCTGTACTCTTAAGCGAATGACTCTCCCTTTAACGAGCTGGACAAGCTGACCACCATGCAATTTTTCCTGCAGTCCAATCCACGAAAAAAGAGACCCACACAAGCTAAGCACACAGCTCCAACTGACCTAATTTTAAATGTTCTAAACTCTGTTTTAACTGAGAATTTATTCCATGAACTGGCAATCAAAATCAGTATCCCACGACCTGACCACAATCGAGAAGAACACACAAGCTTTGAGTTTGGCCTCACAGTAAATGCAACTGTCCTGTTTCCATAGTCTTCAGCTATCCTCCAATTGCAAACTGAATTACCATCCACGGCAGCAACAAAACCACAAGCCCTCAATCTTTCTTCACACAAATCTTATATCACAGAGGAGTTCTATCAGCCCGCCATGACTCACCAACGGCTAGGGTATTGAAACGACACGAATTTATTGAGAACAACTCAACAAACCCAAACATACCATGAGTTGACACGTCTTCACTCGTTTCTAATAAAAACACACGCCAAAACATTTCGTTAATGACATGAAATGATACATGTCACCGAAACAAATATGATGGCAGGACACTAATTATTAACAGCCATATCAACAACATATCCTCCTATCTGCAGCTACTCAAAAAAAAAAAAAAAACAAAGAACTAATAAAAAGACTACAATGGACTATACCTGAGCAGAAATCTCCTCAGCAGCGAACTGCTTGCCAATAGCAGGGCACTCGAACTTGACATTCCCATTCTCATCCCTTACCACCTTATACGAAACCTGCTTGGCCTCCTCGTCCACCTCGGACATCTTCCTCCCGATGAACCTCTTCACCGAGAAGAAGGTGTTTTCCGGGTTCACCACGGCCTGCCGCTTCGCTATCTGCCCGACCAGCCGGTCACCACTTCTCGTGTACGCCACCACGGAGGGTGTGGTCCTCTGCCCCTCGGCGTTGGTCACAATGGTGGGCTTCCCTCCCTCCATCGCCGCCACCGCCGAGTTCGTCGTCCCCAAATCGATGCCCACCACTTTCTCACTCACCACCCTCACCGGTCCCACACTGCTCGTCCTCCTCCTATTCGGACTTTTGGCGGTCAGCTTCAAGAACGAGAGCTTTCTTGAATCCAGAGACTCTCCGAAAAACAAGGAACTTGATCGGCGATTCGCTCTCTTGGGGGTTCTTGAAGACGACCCAGTTCGAGCTAGACCCAGGCTGTGGATTTGAGCCGCGCAGGACGCCATCTCTGCGGTTGAATACGCCAACCCAAAAGGGCCAAAACCTCGACAGAACAGCCAAAATGAAGTTCTCTCTGTTCTCTCTCTTCTCTCCTTTGAATTTTCAGTGAACAAACGGCTAGCAATTCAATAAGACAATTTCCTTTTTTGGCGAGGGTTGAATTTGCAGAGTCGAGTTTGGCGTGAGCAGCGAGGAGGACGAAGAGTATAATATAGAAAAGTGTCGAAACATGGGAGAACTCGAGAACGATCTGGGTCTGCCCGGCCACGTCGGGGACTGTTGGAAAGTTCGAGGTGCTTCTGAAATTTGGTTGCTTTATATTCTCTCTCGGTGCTGCTTAGAATTTGCCTATGTTTTTCAAAATCCAAATGACCAAAATGCCATTAGACCAAAAACACAAAATGATGAGCAATGCCAAGTAAACTTTAATCTTTTTCTTTTTTTTTTTTGCTTAGCAAAAAAAAAAAAAATTCTAAGCATATTTTGTAAATATTCCATTTAAGAATGAATTGTCCAAAGCTTTTTAGTACTCAAAAAGTAACCCCACGACATATGGTAATCTTCAAGTGAAAAACTCACCGGCTTATTATTCAAGTAGATACCTCGAAACTTCAAGAAAACTATCACAATTCATCTTTGTTACAACTTTACAAACACAAGCGTAGAGATCCAGTTATTTGAAAATTACAAAACATATTGTTCATAAAAGAAATTCTATAAGTCCTACAAATAGATAAAGTCCAAGCTTTTGACCCGTGTCCAACTCAATAAGCAATTTGCTTGCAATTGGTATAATTTCAACGGATGATTTGTGCCAAAAATACCTTGATGTTTCATCTATCTGCATGCCGTTGAGAGTCACAATTATTAGGTATTTGACAATACAACAATCTTCCCAAAATTGACGTCAACAGAATTGAGTGAATGGTTAATTGTTTTATTTTTATTTTTTTGCTCAAATAAAATTTGATTATATCTAAAAGTACTCAAACACCAAACCCCAAAAAAAAAAAAAAAAAAAACACCAAAGCCCGCAACCGGGACATCAAAACAAAGAAGATTCCATAGAGCTTGAGGACGATGGACTGCCCAATTAGAAGGTAGAGTTTTTAATCGATATTATACCTTACAGATCCAGTCCGCCACACTATTGGACTCTCTTGTACAATGGGTTACAGAGACTTGCTTGAACCGGTCCATGGTCTTGCGAGCTTCCACAAAAGGAGCATGTGCTTCCCTATTACACTGACTTGAGCTATTAATTTCGTGAACTTAAGCTATGTTTGGTTGTCTAGATATCTTATATGATAGGATTATATGGATTATATAGAAAATGATATGAAATCCAAGGGATTTGGTTATATCATATTCACTGATTAATGATTGTAATAATAAAATTGGATACATTCACATCATATCATATATATCATTTAATTAAAATGTCATATCAACAAAAGTTAATCACAAATTTTACAAATGAAGACGATCAAAATCTCTCGAAACATTCTTGTCAACTTTATTTGTATTTTATTTTCCTCTCTTTTTTTAATTATTATTATTTTTATTTCTTTCTTCCCCTTCCTTCATTCTCTAATAAAATTTTATTAATAGAAAATTGTACTAATATACCTAAATATATTTGTATATTGAATTTTATACTATAAGATTGAATTAAATTCGAATATATAAATAAAATAAAATAAAATTTTAAAAATAAATATGTATTTTTTGTAATTTTGAATTTCTTCTATTAGGATCCAAATATTATTTATATTGAATATAATTTTAAATTTGCTAATTTAAGAAGTTTTTAATTTGCAAAAAAAAATTATTACAAATATTAGAAATCATATTCACATTTATCCCATCTCTTTTATGAGATAATTTTATCTAGCTTATATCTCATTTATCTCCAACTTTATTTTGTCTTAAGTAGGCGTCAAATATGGGATACGATAAATCTTGTTATATCCTAAATTTTACCCTAATTGCCAAACCGGGAAAAGTGCCAAAAAATCCTTAACCTTTTGTCTTCGTGCCGATTTAGTCCTAAACTTTTTTTTGTGCCAATTTAATTCTAAACCTTTTTACATCATACCGATTTAGTCCTTTCCGGCCAATTTTGGTTGGAATTTGCTGATTGAAGCCTGCTAGTGATGTGGTTTCGATTGCAAGACGACGTGGACAACTTTTAATAATATTTTAATATTTTAAATTTTTTTCTCATTTATTATTATTATTTATTATTTATTTATTTTTTTTTTTCTTCCCTCTTCTTCCTCTAGCCAGTCGTCGGTCCGGCCACCTTGCTAGTGGCTATGAGGGTGGCGAGGGTCGAGCCTCGGCCGACGGATCGCCGCCGCGGGGAAACTAGGCAAAAATTTGGGGCCGGAGCGCGCGACTAAGACCCCGAGCTCTCGTAAAACCCTAAAGACGACGATGACGAGCAAAGGGAGGAAATTTGTTGGGCGAGATTGGGATTGGGGAACGGAGCGGGGAGAGTTGGCAGGGCTCGCCCTCGCCGGCCCTCGAGGCCTGGGCGGCGAGGCTCGCCCTTGCCGAATCTGGTGAGGGTCGAGCCTCACCCGCCCTCATAGCCGCTAGCCAATCGCCAAGGTCCGGTGATTAGCTGGAGGAAGAAGAGGGAAGAAAAAAAAAATAAAAAATAAAAAGAGAAAATAATTTAAAGATATTAAAATATTATTAAAAGTTGTCACGTTAGCGTCAATCGCCACGTTAGCCGACCGGCATCGAATTAGCAAAATCCAGTCAAAATTAGTCGGAAAGAACTGAATTGGCACAACGTAAAAATGTTTAGGATTAAATAAGCATTAAAAAAAGGTTTAGGACTAAATCAGCACAAATACAAAAGATTTAGGACTTTTTTGGCACTTTCCCCTGCCAAACCCAACCTAAAGACTGGCAATCAGACTCAAGTATGACCGTTTTTTCCTTTTTTACTTCAAGGAGAGAGAGAGAGAGAGAGAGCTGCGAGCAAATCCTTTCTTCCTTTTTTGCTTTAGTAAATTGCTTTATTTAGTTGCGACAATCTCATTATTTTCGGGTCAATTGGCTCTTAAAAACCATGCTCCTTCCCTTATGGTGGATGTCTTATTCAATTCAAGGCACGTGAACAGGCTAGTTCACATTAATTGAATCGAAAGTTCAATGGTCCAGATTTAGAAGTAAAAAATAAGCAAAACTTTACAAAGTGGATTGGATGAAATAAACGAACATTATTGTTATCTATCATATGATGAAGGACAAGACCGAGGTCGTTTGTCTTCTTCACATTTGTAAGATGCCCAAAGAAGTTTGTGCATCATATAATAAACATAATTAGTGCACGCCAAACTTATCCAACAGTCATGTTATAGAATTCCATAGTGTACAAACATGTTTTGGTAGTTACAGTTCACAATGCACATATCCATCTGATCTCTTTCCGTAAATACAAGTCATTCAATCAAAAAATTTACAGAACATATTAAGAGACCTCGAGGGAGGACTAGATAAGATCTAACGATCGGGACAGTACCGACATCTATCGGGAATTATGAGGAGAAGAGAAGGAAATTCACAGGAGCAATTAAATCCCAATAGCATCGAGAAGCTCCGAGTGTTGACTCACAGAAACTAATGTATTGGCCACAATAGCACCGCTGGCTGCAACAGCAGGGACCCCGATGCCCGGAAAAGTAGAATCGCCGCAACAGAAAAGCTGAGGGATAGGGGTTGAATGTCCAGGGAAAGAGTCCTTACCTGCTTGAATAGCTGGACCGTATGTTCCTCTGTTTCTACGAAGAAATCTTTGATGCGTCAATGGAGTTCCGATCAACTTCACCGTGCATTTGTCCCGGTTGAATCCTGGTCCGAGTACACGCTCGACAGCTCTCCACATAACCTGGTGGATTAATGCACAAATTAGGGTCTTTCTGCCTTTGACTTGAAAGTTTTACCAGCTCCTCGATGTGGAGGAGCAGATCTATGGAGAAATACCTCTGATCTTTGAAGCTTCAGTTTCTTGTACTCAGCGCTGCTGCGGTCGAGTCCTTCCCAGAGTTCATATGGTTCCGTACCAGGGGTGTATGCATGCAAAACATGTTTCCCTGGTGGCGCCAGATCTGGACTAAGTACGCTTGGTACAGATAATAGAACCACATTCTGATCGGCATCGACTCCTCTTTCCCAGTCATTCACAACTATATGATGAATTCCTAAATCCTCACGTATACCCTGAGAAGGAACAAATTTTCTAAAGAGCTTCACAGACGAATCAAATTTTGAAACGACAGAGACAAAATAAAGCAACTAGCCCTAAAAAAAAGAAGTAAAACACTAAGCAGGACAAGAAACTCATAATTACTAATTAGACCCTAAGATAGCAAGGAACATGAAGTGCTATTGCCAGAAATATCTCCAGTACATTGCCTCTCTCTGTCTCTCTGTCTCTCTCTGCATGCTTGCACACTAATTCCGCTGTGCTTCAGTGTGTGAAAATGAAGAAGCACAGCAAATCTAATGACAAAAAAAAAACTCATAAAGTAAAGCCCTCGAGAGATTTGGATTGGAAACTTATGCATCATCAAGAAATTCCAGATAGCCTTCATCAGCAGGAAGATAAAAAAACTAAGCGGATGCAGAATTAGAGTACTCGATAAAGTGTGCAACATGTTGCAATGTGGTTACGTACAGAGTATGAAGTGTAGGGAGGCTACATCATGTATGCCAAAACCTTTTTCCCTTTGCTGTTTAATGCTTAAGAAAGTATAAAAGTAAAAAAGACATCCGACATCCTGCGAAATTATAAAGCAGACAGACCAAGTGGAACTGAGAAAACTGTCCCTAGAAAGATTGCAATGCTCACCTCAGCATCAAAACCAAGATGAAGATGCATGAAAGATTCACACTGGGGAGTCCTCTTAACCCTATCTGAATACGACTTCGGGATAACGTCCTCAGGTAACAAACCTAAAGTGTCCCACATAGACGCATTGCTGACGACGGCTTTCTTGGCACGCACGAACTGCAATAGCCCAGATGCAGTTCTTTAATTTGAGTTGATCTTATGATAAAATCCAGTTAAAACAATTTTTAAGTCTTGAAGTTTCCCTAAAAAGTCCACTCACTTGACCACTTCTTAATTTGACTCCAATGGCTCGACCGTTTTCAACAACAATCTTTTCCACGTGACTCCTGAGAGAAATCCGTCCACCAAATTTTTGCATTCCCCTGATGAGGGCATCAACAATAGCTCCACTTCCATGAAGAGGGTAGTCAAGACTGCAACCAGGTTTGTACCACTCGGCAAACATGTATATCTGAAAATTGCAGATATAAGGTGTCACCTCCTCAGAGGGTGGATATAAGGTATAAAAAAAGTAAGATACATATTTCAGGCATCCAAGCAATTTGTTGATAAACAACCAGCCAGCTAGAAACTTCAAATACTAGAGGTTACATGCAAGAACTCAGAAATTAATCAGTTAAGGACAGAAGGAATAGCTGCATGGAAAGGAGAAAATCTCTCTTGTTAACATCAGGATTCAACATAACCATTTGAGCATCACCCCATTGTTTATTTACTAAAGAAGTTGCTAGAGTTGTACTTTCTGCAAGATGGTAAACAACACCCAAAAGCAACTCACAACAGTGCATAATGTGGTAGAATATAAAAGCTCCAAATGATTGACTATCCTCCTAAACTATTCAATAACAGATACTTTACTTCTCAAACTTTATCAAGTGGGTAAAGATTTAATTCACTGAGCAACACGGTGCATGCTTTGAGGTTTTAAAGTTTGCAAATCAATTGATCACAATCTTTATAACTACCAGAAAATACTCTCAAAAGAGGACTAGGGTCAATCATTTCATATACTGTTACAATAGGAACAGGCTATTCACATGGAACTAGTTACGCAAGCAGAACTTGTATCAAATAAGTTCATGAAAGAGAATATGGACATCCCAAGGATAACAATGACCAATCTTAGGAGATTTTCAATATTTAAAAACGTCATAGTTACCATCTCTGCTGAGAGTATACCATTAGATTTCACCCCCGCAAGAAGAAAGGCAAGAAGGTCCACCCAATTCCTTATAAAAGGATCTTTTAGTTCCAATGAGTCAATGATTTCAGAGAAGGGTCTAAGAAGCTTTGTCGCACCAAGAGCACCTTGAGGTCCCATTTGGATAAAAGATTTCAACAAGGAAGGAGCATATCTAGCGGCAGCAGTGGAAAGGACACCCAAATCACCACGAACAGATAGGGGAGGTAGAGCCATCGCAGCTGCGGACATTGGAAGCACTGCATCCTGCAAATTTACATTATTTAAGAAAAGATGAATAGCAGCAAACCAACAGAAAAAGACGCACACCCTTCAAATTCAAACAAACACATTCATTACAGATAAAATGTAGCGTAAGAGTACCGTTTTATCATAATGGCCACTGATAAATTGTAAAACAAGCATTAAATTCAGAGGTTCCAATTTACTTCAACTTCTCATAGTGAGGTCAACATCAATAGTAAGTACTTTTGCTTATAAGCCATTCTAAAATCTTATTTTGGCGTTTGAATCTACAAAGCCATCTTGTTCTTTCCTTACAAATGAGACAGAATGGAACAGGAGATACCATGAGCTTTTTCCATTCTTGCACGGCATTTTGACTTGCATACTTCTCAAGGTCCTGGATAAAGATTTAATTAAAAGAATAAGCAGAAACATACTATAAAATTTAAAACATCATGGGCATTGACTGAAGATCTACAGAGAATATAACCAGGTTCACAAATTGCCATCACATAAATTCTTTCAAGAACATATGAAGCAATTATAGTCAACTCTATGCCTACAGCTGTCTCTTTTGAATGTTCCCTGGGTTTGTAATATATCCAATTCACCCTAGGCGGCAGATTACGACGCTCCTTAAATTACACTGGAGATCTGTCGACACATTCATGAGGTAATGTTCAATCCAGACAAGACTTCTGTACCTCAAACAAAAAGTTTTCAGTCCACCACTACAAGTATCTAATAGGTCCTTCATAAGATATCTTGGTTACGCATGTCCAATTCTTCAGTATACCTAAAGGAAATGACACTCTTTATATTCTCGGCCATGGCAGTCTGCTCAATAAATGCTTTCCTCATAACAGCTTGGTAATCATCTTTTGCCACAGTGAGCATTTCCATTGTTTAAGTTAATTCTGTTCAGCCCATGCCAGACACACTTAGCATCATCTGGGAAAACTATGTAAAGACATTCTTTCCCCTTGATATTCGCACCACAATGCCTCGCATCATAAATCGTTTTGGCATTAAGGACACTGTATTAAGCTACCTTATTGTCCATCCAAAAGGGACGACCAGCTTTTTCCACGTTAACATCCATATCCTTTACAACTGAACATTATCAGAATTAAACTAACTTGGGCTCAGCTGTCTGACTACCAGCATATCTGTTTCACATTAAGTAGAACATGATAAATCACCATTCTGTCCTATTTTCAATTAGATAGACGAATTTGGCAATTGGTAAGGTATCATTTTTAAAACTGATACAACATTCATATATTCATAGATGCACTAAAGCTAAGTCCAATGGAACGTGATGCTATAGATATACAGAACCACAGGGAAAAGAAGGATCCACCTTGAAAAACTCTGTTGGACCAATACGTGACAAAAATTCACCTTCTGGTATGTACACCATCCAGGAGTCATAGTTAGCACACGGAACAGACTCTCCTAATGCATCTAACACCTGATACATAAGCAAATGTCGTAATCTATTAATATCGTCCAGAGGTGGAAACAATACAGGAGTATACCAATGGAAAAGCGGCTATATAAACATAAACAATCTGCACTTAATTCATGCTAGTAACGAAACAGCGCAACTTAGAGTGATGGAAATCAGATTACCTGTGCAAGGGGATTTGCCTGAGGACCTCTAGATTGGAAGCCAGAGAACAGAGAAGGACCAGAGTCGAACTTGTACCCCTTAATGTCGAACGCATGAGCAGCGCCTCCCGGTTGGTCGTGGCTCTCCAGCACGAGCACGTCTTGGTTGTATCTGGCAAGAAGCCCAGCGCAACAGAGACCAGCGATGCCACTTCCAATGACCACGACATCAGCCTCAGGCTTCCCTGATACCCAAATACACAACTTCACGTTATCAAAGAAACCCAATTCAAGTACAAAAATTCCATCCAAACAATACTACACTCTCCAAATAGCTATTTCAACAGTGATAACAAATGCAATCTGGATCACAACCAAAAACCAACCCATAAGCATTTGAGAAGGGAACTAAAAAGGGCAATCACTGATTCCAAAAAAATAAACCAACCCACAAGTGTTAATGCGTTGTACCTGCTTATAACTGACGGAACCTGCAAAATTACCGTCCCACCAACAAGCAAATGACTTGAATCCCCACTCAATTCAAGTTTGCTCTTGCATTTGCGACGGATAATAAAAACACTATTGAAGATAAGCAGATGAAGGAGGGAACCTGGGAGAGACTTCTTCTTCTCCTGTGTGGAAGGAGGGGAGTCGTCGGTGGAGATTCGCGCCGAAACGGCTCGCTGCCTCTTGGGGTTACGCACGCATTTGAAAGGCGAGAGAGGAGGACTCCACTGAAGCAAGCCCTGCACGCTCGCCAGTACCATGATGACTTCTGGGGAGAGATGACGAAGAAGCGAGCGAACGAGCGCGAGTGCGAGTGAAGTAGAAGTTGAAGCTACAGCTGCTCTGCGAGCCTTCGATTTGGAGAGAGGGAGAGGCTGCAGTTGCGGTCGTTTGTGGTCGTGTCGTTTGGTTTCGTTTGTAGCTTCAAGCCCGCCACGTCGTCCCCTGTTTCCGGGGAAAAGATTTTGTTTGAAGAGCCGGCGGTCGTTTTTCGTCGCTAATGAGAAAAGAGACTTTAATAGTACAACATAATATCGGATTATTATTGATTAAATATTTAGTTATGCATTCAAGGCCAATTCTCTTTCGCCAGCAAAATAATTTTTTTTTTGTATTTTCGTGTGTGCAACAAGGAAGAGAAAGTATCGTTTTATTTGATTTAACTTACATTCAGAAATTCATAGGTACTAGATATGGTTATTACGCTGATCTTTTTTAATTGCCATTTCATGCATAGTGTTGAAATCATCTGATTATTATTCGTTAATACCAGTTATGCATGAAATTCGAAAAAAAAAAAAAAATCTGGATTTTGGCTTTGGAAATAGCAGTGGGTTTCTCCATCATACAAAGAAGATATATATATATATATATATATATATATATATATATGGTATTATAAACTTGTAACAAATCATAAATATTCACCTCATTTTAACGAATTGTTAAGTTTCATGTTTCTGCATTTGTTTAGTATAATTACCTGTAAAACTGAGTTTAAGGGCATTTCAATAATTATTTCAAGCTAGAGGAGCCTCGACAATGTAGGGTGCATCAGGGATTGGGGACTTGGGCGGGACATTCTATGACACAGACAAAAAATGGCTAAACCATCCCACTTTAGTTCTGATTGACCTTATGATGGTTATGTTAATGAACAAAATGGTTAAGACATCTCATCTAGTTACGAGACACTTGGAAATGTTCACATGGTTTGACAAGGATTGGTGAGAGGTTGCTCAGGAAAAGTTTACTTGTGGCACTTCTTGGGAGCCCATGTGAGTTCCCTTGAAGGACTATAATTGGCATTCTGCTTCATTGCTATATCGTCGCAAGATGGATGGCTTTTTAGCAGTTAATAGTCCGGTGTTCTATTGGCACCCTAGCAGCCCATGCTGTGTTTTTGGTTGAAGAGAGTACATGCATGCAGTTGTATTGTTTCGTGATAGTGGATGAAGAATCAAGGTAAAAGAGAACAAGTCCAAGGATTCATATAGAGAATGTAATTCAAAATATCATAAATCCCTCCGTACTTCCTAGATGGTTTCTATTTCATTGGATGTCTCAAAAAAGCAGAGAAGAAATGTCCTTTCAACACGTAACTTGTCTATGCTGTTGTCTTTCGCCTCCCAACTGGTGGACAAAAGCGCAGATTTCGGCATGGTCCTCCAATCACAATGGCAGGTTACGACAAAATACATAATGAATTTCAAGTGATGCTACTAATAAGTTATGTCGAAGTTGATCCCAGGTGGTCGATACTTACTTGTTGAGGGGTTTGATTGCTAGTAATGCGATTGCCTTTGTAGAGGAACCGCACAGTCTGCACATCTAGTTGCTGTATTTTGCAATAGATGCCGAACATCTTAGATAGCCTCACTCTCCTGTTCATTTCGAAGTATAGCATATGATTGTCCTACAAGTTGAATAAGATGCTCAGCATTGAAACAGACAACACATCGGAGTGAATTACTTCACATGTGGCTTATGTGAAGAATGGATGAATCTTCCCATTCGAAATTGCCCTAATCAATACATCTTCACTATTACCGTTCTTAATTTCCCTCACTTGTTGATTCTACTTTGAGGACTTTGATACAGTATCCTCCTTCCCGCATATATCGCTTTGGCACCAGAGACTAGATCGAAAAATTAAGTGCATGATTCATTGTGACTCCTACACTTACGACATTGACCTACGCAACTTAAAGGAAGGAACAAAGAGGAACCGGCGGTCTGCATGAAACATTGGATTCACAATGTGCGAGGTGATCAGCATCAACAAATGGCCAATATGGCGTCGCACCAAATGTTTTAAAACACAAGTCTCCACTTTGAACTCTTTCTTTTCCATTTTAGGGCATTTTGAGTTTTTGCAAAAGGATGCCACATTGATGGAAACCTTGCAAACTCTATGCCCTCATCCTCTATCACTCCTAAATTTTGTGTTTAAACAACTCTAGCAGCACAAAACAATTGTATGATCTGCTCATGGGTCTTGGCTAAAAAGAGCAACAATTGAAACTCCACTGTCACTTGCAATAAAATCGGATCTTTAGCTGACCTAACCTCTAGAAGCAAAACAACAAACAAACCCAGGCACAAATAAGACACACAAGTGCCCAGAAAGTAAAACCTTCGATGAAATCGAGTTAACCCACTGAAGAAATTAAAGCAACATCATTGCACCATCACAGCTGCAAAAGATGCCATCTTTATGCAGGCGAGAGAGAGAAGAATATGGGATGGATACCAAACTCTGTATACATGCACTTTCGTAACTACTCACAAGGTTAACTCTTAAATGGACACGAAGGCATGATTAAAAACAATATAACTTAGCACTAGTTGAAAGCTTAAAAAATTTAAATTGTTCAACAAATAGATGAAGGCAGATTGAATGTAGATACTAACAGATTTTACTTTGCAATTCTAGGGAGGTTATCAATAGTTACGTCGAGATCATCTATTAAGCAATTGACAAAGACAATTAAAACAATTTGCAGTAGATTGGATCTTCTCTCGTGTCGAGTGGCACGGCCTTCATAAGATGCCCATGATAATGTGTTTGCTCAATATACAAAACCGATATATCAACAAGAATTCAACATATTTGATTGACTATAATATGACAAGTACAAAACAAAGGAATAAATTAATATTTGGTAATGGATCACAATAAATAATTTATATTTTTATATATGAATAGTTCCCAAATATTTTTGAAGATAAATGGATTTGATAATAGAAAACAAAGTTGAATTTTGATTGTTATTAATAGTTATAAAGACTTATCATTGGCGAGCATCAGGCAAAACCTCTTTCACATTGTGATCTCTATTTCTCGTGCGACGGCCTTCTTGCGATGCATGGGGTGGACCCGCCGCGTCGCTGCATCGTCAAGCGACGCAAGCAAAGTCACATGGCACCGCGAATTCCTTGTTTTGCCCTTTCCCCTACGGAGAAAACCTGGATCTGTTTTCAAGGTTGATTTTTCGAATGCTCATGTCGTTTTTACAAGCATCGTGCGTCCGGATAATTGGTCTTTTGCTTCGATCGTGTCTCTTGTTAACCGTTTTGGCCACCCCACTATTTTACCAAGTCAATTACCGAATCAATTATTGATACTCAGGATTCGTATCTGTTAAGATATCAAATCATATTTCCAACAAAGTAGCATCTCTCTTTCCGCACAGCACGCGAGGAAGCGTGGACGCCGTCCGTTCGCGTCTATGCTCTGGCGCACCGGCAGTTCGTCCAATTCGCTCTGGACGAGACCGTGCTCCACACTCGCATGGCTCCTTCTCTTTTGCTGGTTATGCGATTGTTTCACGACTGGGCTTCGTGCTCAAATGGAGTTCGAATTGGCATCGCGGCTGTTTGCTGGTGAACTCAAGTTCGATCCTCTCGTCGCGCGTTGCATTCCGGACCTTCTTGTGTCGGCACTCCAGACGTAGTCGTTGCATTCCACTGTTTCGTTTTCTATCCGCCGTTTCAAGTTCTGACAATGCTGCTCAGTATGTGCGTGCGTGCGTGTGCGTGCGTGCGTGAGAGAGAGAGAGAGAGACGCTTGACTGTGAATGTCTGTCGCCGGGTTTTTGGTTTTCTCTCTGGGCGTCTGCTCTATTTGCCGTTTGTTTGGTTAATCAAGGCTTGTCCTTCTTCGTGTCCTTAGGAAAGGTTCGGCTCCGTGATGCCACTGGATGATAAAACAGAGATCGAGTTGTTGTCGTGTGAAGTGCCGAAAATAAGGTTGCTTCAGAGTTTGAGCATTCAAGGGAGCAAGGGACCGCAGTTATGATTGTCTAATATCATTGCCACTTGATATATAAATTATGAGGAATCAGTCTACAGAATCTAGACAGACAGCTTAAATTTATGGTTTTTAAGCAAAAGTCTAGTCAACACATGCATGACTGTAAGAAACAACGCGAGTTGATGAAAATGACAGCAGTTGCTTGCTCTATGGTCAACTATATGTGCTCAGTAATTTTGCATGTGCTCTATGGTCAACTGTATGTCTCGAGCAAATGTGCATGTGCATGTGCATGTGATATCCATGTGTAGCAAGCCAATTAGTGGCCATGCGTGTTTTTCTGCTGAAATTACCTGCTAGCACCTTTCTGATAAAAGAAAGTGTTGAACAGTTGAAATGGGTTGCGGTGTAGCTGTTCTGCCTGAGTGTCACGAGCTGACTTTTGCAGAAGCTTTGAGCAGTCACACATTTGACGTCTAACTATCTAGTACCTACTGGCATGGCGTAGTATAATGGACAGTGTTTGTCAAGCTAGATGTGCAATAGTGAACTTCCGGCTTGAGATATGGCTTGAGATATGTAATGCTCCTTGATGAGCTTAGCATCCTGTTGGAGTGTATAGTTTTGTTGTTAAGATGTGCAATAAGTATTTCAACAATGTTAAATTTCTCAAAACAGGAGTGATGCATTTCAATTTTCTTTTATAATAGTTGAATATAGAAAGAAAATAATAAATGATATCCTTCTTGGTTGGTGTAAAGAATTATCGTAAAGTCAGGGTCAGCAGGTGCTGAATGCTGCCCATCGCCCTTAAATCCTATATTAACTTTGATTGCTGTACATAAGGCTTCCTGATCTGTCCTGATATATTGTTTGCAGGGACCTTGACCCTCTATATGACGTCGTCAAGCACAAAGAATACAAAGATAAGTGTTACGAAGGCCTGATGTCTCAAGTATGCTGAGGTCAGTTGTTTGTTGTGTTTTATAGTAACATTCAAAGAGTTTTTACTTTTTTTCCTGTGCTTTTGGGACGTTTCAGTTGAACACCACTTTATGCAGCTTTTACCATGGGGTGGAAATTTAACAGGCGAATCGTTGAGATTCTTCTCACCAATAGTCATATGCACCAGGTTTAAGTCTAGTCAACACATGCATGACGTTTCATACCCTGCATTCGTGGATTATGTCAAGGTACGTCGCTCAATAAATTGTGTCTTCAAGGGATTGCATTGTTTCTTTTAGGCTAGAATATTTCTCTATTTAATTTCCTCTGAACTTTGATTTCTTCTCAGGCTTGGCTTGTTTTGATGGACCTAGGAATAAGGGAGACTGATGCATCTCAAATTATAGCCAACCGTGAAGCGCAGCATCGGTATCTGACTTTGAGAGCAGAAAAGGTTAATCACCTGGTCACTCATCTCCTCCCCTATCTTCATCTACAGCCTACTTGCGAAGTTTATCTATTACATGCACATGCAGAGACCAGTGCTACCACCGATGGTCTAAAGTATTAAGCGAGGTGTTATAGGTGCATCTAAAATTATGCCGTTGCTCTTATGTTTCTTTGATTCCTTTTCAATCTATAACTTATTTGATTTTTGAGTCGAAGATCCGGGTTATGAAGTTTTGAAAAGGTTATTAGGGGAGACACATGCAAAGATAGAAATGTCATTTACAGCTATTCATACATCTACATCACCATTGCATATTAGAATTACAGTTACTTATCTTGTCATGAAACATAGAATGAAGTCCGGAGCTTCCTATTCGACGGAGTTGATTCACTAGGCAGCAAAACATTTTTGGATTACTTACCAGAATATCCATGTCAAGAAGGCAGAGTCAATTAGAAGAGAAGCATACTCGGGAAAGGAGAATCTATAGGAAACTGTAATGACTAACTTGCCCTGTTCATTGCACTTCTGTTGCCACCTTTTCCAGGTCTGTTTCATTGTGCTACTGCACTTAACTAGTGCATCATAAGTGAGTTTTTCTCTCTTCACGCTAGCAACTTCCTTTCAGGTTTGGTTATTTATTTCTCACATTGACAAAATTGTTATTTTAGTCATTTGAAATTTTGCTTATTCTTGTAGGAATAGGATACGACCTTGATCTGTAAATATGGTGCAAGAGTTTGAAAATGCAGCTACACGTATTTAAATGCGCCTATCTTTGCTGTAAGCAACTTTCTATTGCCTATTGATTTGAGTAGCAACTCGAGGCCTCATTTAATTCAGTGGTCGTTGAGTATATGTGAAGTTTTCTTATTTTGTCGTGGTTGAAATCGAAATCTGAACATTTCATTTTCTTTCCTCTCTCAGGCTTCTGGGCTTCTGCTATTCCCGCTATGGATGGTTCCTTGGTGATTGCCCGTGACAAACGGTGTGGAGGCGAGCCTATTTTGAGGACGTTCATCCATCAAGGTGTGTCATTCAACTATATCCTAGATTTGTCGCTATGAATGCAAACAGCGAGTAATAAAAACAACTAACACAAATGCAAAAGATTAAGCCTAAATTAGCAAAAAAAAAAAAAAAGACTGAATTAACACAATTGTAGTACAGATACGACTTTTTTGATAATTTTCCCATTCTCATACTTACCCCTTATTTTCTTCCTTGTTCTCTATTAACTTACCCGGAAGTAGTAACACTATGCATGAATATTTAAATCTTATGCATCATTTATAACAAAAAACAAAAATAATATGAAGAACCTGTACCATCTGCACCCTATATACTTTTCGTGTGTAGGGAACGACTCCATCGTGCCATACGTGATTGATATCATTTTGAACAATATAGAGTGCATTCATATTTCTTCTATCATTGAATTCCTTTCATTGATTCTTTGCTTGACATCGTTAAATGTACACGCTGCGTTTTATGTGAAATGCAACAGGGAGGGTTAAGGATATGCCTAAATTTAGATATAGACGAGTTTTGCTGATTGCTTAAGCTTTGAACAAAACAATCTTAGAGGAGTTGTTCAATGACTGGAGCTGTTTAGTAAAAGTGAATGACGATGGTGCACTGTAACGACTGATGGAGGAGAAGCAGGGATGGCATCTGTTGGTGGCTGATATTGATAGGCAAATGCAACGCTTGATAATGAAGATCTCGGGATAGACAATAGGTGATTGATGATGAAGTAACGTGCTGATATTTTGGTGAAGGGAAGTTTGATTGTTGGTGTTCTGATCTGGTTATGGTTTTTTATATTATCAGTCTATTAGGAGGAAGAGAGTGGGTATAGAAAATTAGATATAAGAAGGAGAATAATAAAAATAGGAGTAGTGGATTCCGGATGTTTAGGATTGTTTCAATAGTGGAATTCGGTTCAGTTTTCGAACTTGAACTGCTTTCGGAGGGTTCCATTTTGCCGATAATTTGAAAGCATTAGTTTGTGGGCTTGATAAGAAACAAACCTCTAGGAATGGTGAGCTTGGTTCTCGGTTTAGGAATAAAATGAACAGTTCCACAAAAAGAAAAAGAAAAAAGAGAGGAAATAACAAATAACAAATAATGAAGAAAATGGGCTTTGAAGGTTTAGAACTAAAAGGGGCTTTGTATGAAAGCCCAATCGTATTTTTTGGCCTAGATTTGTGAATACATGTTGGACCATATTCGGATTAGGCTCAACAGCCCAGCCCTATGTCCCAATTTTTAGTAATAAAAAAAATTTAAGAACAATACCTGAAAGCAACTCACAACACTGCATAATGTGGTAGAATATAAAATCTCCAAATGATCAACTATCCTCCTAAATTATTCAATAACAGATACTGAACTTCTAAAACTTTATCAAGTGGCTAAAGATTTTAATTACTGAGCAACATGGTGCATGCATTGAGGTTTTAAAGTTTGCCAATCAATCGACCATAATCTATATAACTACCAAAATATACTCTCAAAAGAGGACTAGGGCCAATCATTTCATATACTGTTACAACAGGAATAGGTTATTCACATGGAATTTGTTACACAAGCTGAAACTGTATCAAGTAAGTTCGTGCAAGAGAATATGGACATCCCAAGGATAATAATGACCAATCTTAGGAGCTTTTTAATATTTAAAAACATCATAGTTACCATCTCTGCTGAGAGTATACCATTAGATTTCACCCCCGCAAGAAGAAAGGCAAGAAGGTCCACTCAATTCCTTATAAAAGGATCTTTTAGTTCCAGCGATTCAATGATTTTCTGAGAAGGGTCTAAGAAGCTTTGTCACACCAATAGCACCCTGAGGTCCCATTTGGATAAAAGATTTCAACGAGGAAGGAGCATATCTAGCGGCAGCGGTGGAAAGGACACCCAAATCACCACAAACAGATAGACGAGGTAGAGCCATCACAGCTGCAGACACGTTTGTTTTTAAAAGCTAACGGTTTGTTAGTTCATCATTTTCCTTATAAAACGGATTAATACATAGATATATTATTTGAAAATATCATTTGCATGAGTATCAAAAGAACTATTGACGAAATATGGCGTGTGGTGAGGCGATCTGAACTTTTGATAAATGGACTACATTGAGATCGCTTGGTGGTACTTTACTTGCATAAAAGTGTGTCGACCGGAATTTCGATGAAGGTGATTTTCGAAATTTGAGTGCGGTGGAAAGTAATTGCTTTAAAAGGAAAATCTAAATTGACGAAATGTGTGGAATCGAATAACATGATAAGGAAAGTACAGAGAAATGTAAATGGGCAAGGAATTGAGAAATGTAAGGAAAATATAAAATATAAAGCTCTTACAAAGTGTGTTCCCACGTGTGTTTTCTCTACTTCAAGTCTTGGGGTTTTTCTATGTTATTCTCACCTAATCCTCTAAAAAAGAGAAATTCTCTAATTTTAGGTATAATTTCAATTTTTTATTGAATTGAATTTTTTTATCTAAAAAAAATTTCCAAAATTTCACTATAGTCCCAAATATGCCCACGAATTTTAAAAATCTCCACTAGTTTCTTCAAAATTATTAATAGCATGACCAATTAAAGGTTTATTATCTAGCGTCTTGATCAATACCCCACCCCATATTCATATAGAACAAAAGTAGCCTCTTAATATTGGTAATCTTGAAGAAACTAGTGAAGGCATGAGCATATTTGAGACTAGTATAAAAGTTGGGGATTTTTTTAATAAGAAAAGTTGTAATTGGAATTAAATCTAAAGTTGAGGGAGAAAGGACTGCACTAGCATGACCACATTGTTGCTTCCTATGAGTAATTGTGCAATTTGGGCCATCCATTTTGTTTTTGTATAATGGGCAACTAGATGTAAATTTGCTGTGGAAAACCATCACACGCTGAGATTTCTTGATTGAAAATTCCATTTTATTTCTTCTCAATTTCTCTTCACTTTTTCTCTAGATTAATTGTCACTGAGAATCACCTCCATCATTAGGAGTTGTGGCTCTGTTTCCGAATATAGTTACCGGAGATTCGAAGTTGCAGATGTCATTGTTTTTCTTGTTGATTTGAGTCTATGTCGTCGTTTCAGATAATTTTAATTACCTTTCCAACCACCACCGTTTCTCCATTTTCCAAAGCCGTGCCTTCAAAGGTCTCTTCTCCCTTGTTTCACGACCAAGAGATTCACAGAAACTATTTCGTGTTCGATCCTTAACTAATGCTTCCGACCCTCGTTGGTGACATTTTAGGATATCCACACTATGATTTTCCTGCTAACTGGAGTTAGAAGTCTTGCTTTGTAAAGTTAAGAACTACATTGCTTGTTCTCAATCTCTTTTTGAGTGAAAAGCAGAGTCGACGTTGTGAGTATTATTGATTTGGAAATCTACTATCATTAAGACTGAGCTGATAATTCAAGTTCACTTTAATATTGTTGTGATAATTTGAAATGAATTGTTGCTTCAAAACTTGCTTGTAGATTCAATGACCGAACCACACACAACGTGTTTAATGAAATGCAAAAATGAGGTTTGTATCAACTTGTCTCCAATTTTTTTATTACCCTGAGTGTGTTTCCACATGTATTATCTCTATTGTTCCTTTTTGCTCTATGTCCTTATATTTTTTGTGTGATGATCCCAAATAATGTCACTGAATGCTTGAATTTGCCTTGTTAGTTCTTTGCATCCTACCTATGTTCTGTAATACTGAGGCATCACTGTGGGAAAGGCTGGTGAAGGGAGATGGTTGTCTTGTGGAGGTTGAAGATGGACGGTTGTTGAGTAAGAGGCACTTAATCTCGGGAAGTCGATGGTTAGTTGAATGTTAATTTTTCTGGCTTTTGCTTAGAATTTATGAATGAATTGATATGTTAGATTCTGGGAAGGATGAAAAGTTGAAGAAGACAAATAGAGGCGTCCAGAGGAAAGAAATGAAAATAAGAAAGAGATGTAAAATGAATAATAAAGAGAGGGAAAGTGATAAAAAGATGTCTTTAGTAAAGATAATAGAAAATGGGCTTAGTGTAGGCTTGAGCCTATTCATATTTGTTTCTTGTGCTTGTGAAGTTCACAATCTTATTCCACACGTGGATCAGGCCCAAATGGCTCAGTCCGTGTCCCCTTTTATTAGAATAAATAAAATTAATTAATAAAATAGCAAAAACAGAAATAAGGAGAAATTATAATTTGATCGTGTCGACAGTGTCTGGGCAGGAGCAATAATAACAAATAACAAAATAATAACAAAAGGTCAAAAATAAAAAAAATAAAAAATAAATAAAAATGGAACCATAGTTGGAAAAATAGGTCTTGATTAGATTGTTCAATCTTAATATTAGATTTAGTTTATATTTGTTTAATTTGTAGACATATGGTTTAGGAAAGTTCATGTTTTTTTTCTCTAAGTTTTAGTTTAGGTTTATGAAAATTTGTAAAAACAGAGAGTGGGTTTAGAGATAATGGTAAAGTTGGGCCGACGGTTCCCACATGGATTGGGTTCTCTAAGCCTTAACTCTTGCGACGTGTGACATTAGAGTGTACATATGAAATTCAATTAATCCTAAAGGATTTTTATGTGAAGGAGCTATTACTAGCCTATTAGGGCTAACTAGAAGCCAAGTGAGATACGAGTGAATATCCCACTTACTATGCAATTAAAGATCTAAGGATGGGACTTGATTATGCTAATTGCTTAACTAGTGTCAGTTCAATACCTGATTGATTTATTTTCCTAAGATATTTAGGCAATCTTTAACTATGTTATCTTTCCTATGCATCAAATGATGTCCATTCATGAGTGCATAATCAAAGAAAAATAAATAATCGCAATCAATACCATAAAGGAAAAGTGCAAGAATGGCTAATAAAAAAATGTTAAGTGTAAGAAAGTAAATTCAATAAAGTGGACGTGCGGACCCTCAGGTGCCATAACTTGGCAGAAGGGGATACTTAAGTGCCATAACTTACGAAAAGTACACTTAAGTGCCAAAATCGGAGTAAAAGGGATCAATTGAGTGCCAATCCGACCAAAAGGCTGACGTGGCTTTTCTCCGACGAAGCGAGCCCAAAATGACGCCATTTTGCATGTTGACGTGGCCAAATAATGCAAAAACAACGTCGTTTTTGCTGACGTGGTTAAAAAAAAAAAAAAATATAAAAAATAATTAAATTAAATTTATTTAAAATATTTAAAAATAATAATTTGAAATTTTAAAAAAAGAAAAAAAAAGAAATAGAAAGGTGGGGGAGGCGGTTAAAGGGATCAGCCATCAGCCGCCACCGCCGTCGCCCCGCCACCGCCGGGAAGGGCCGGCGACGGCGGGGGAGGGTTGGCCAGGGTCACTGGGCCTTGGCTAGGGGCCGGCGACTTCGGTCGATCGGCAGGGAGGGCTCATGAGTCCTCGCCGCTAGTGAGCCCTCGCCGCCGGTCGGCCAAGGTCATCGGCCCTTGACCGAGTGGCCTAGCGACCCCCCGACCCTCCCCCCGTCACCCGGCCCTTCCTCACCCCTCACCGCCTCCCCACCTTTCCTTTCCTTTCCTTTTTTTTTTTTTTAAATTTAAAATTATTATTTTTAAATATTTTAAATAAATTTAATTTTTTTATTTGGGAAAATCTCAAATAAGAACCTGAAGTGGAGCCATTTTCTCAAAAAAGAACCCAAAGTAGACACTGTCTCAAATAGGACCCAAGTGGCTAACTTACTTTTAATTAAGGACATGAACTTCTAATTTTATTCACAGCCGGGGTACTTTTGTCCAAGAACATTGTTGTTTATTTTTTGTCTCTCTTTCTTCTTTTTTCTTTCTTCATCTTTCTCACTCTCTACATCACCTCCATTATCAGCCCCTCCATCGCTCTTTGTGTCGTCTCATTGTATGACCAAGATTGGGTTTTCTTTAACACGAGCCATTACAACATAGTCTAACTCATTGAAAATTTTAAATTTCGCTCCTCAAAATGGTTTGTAGACAATTCCACGAAGCGGAAATGAGCTTTCAAAAATAAGTTCTTTTTATTCCAACATTCATTGCAAATCCTGATCTCCAAATTCTGATTTCAAAGCCATAATATGAATCTGCTTTTGCTGAGACTCAACTTCTTGTCCAACTCTTGAGCTATGCAACTAATCCCTTTGGCGACGTATTTCTCTCACCTCGAGAGTGCATCAAACTCCTCTTATTCCGGGCCTTTCGCTAACCCAGCAATTGCAATTTTTTGTGTTGTTTTCGGTCCTGCTTGCCAACAACAGAGTAGCAATATCCAAGCATCGCCAGATTGTCTTGTTTGACTAAATTATGCCTCTATTCAATTAACACTTGGTGATCAACAATTTCACGCCAAAGAATAATTTTGTTGCAGTTGGCGACTATTTAAACCTTGACAAGAGTTTGCCTCATCAATTTCAAATTTGGGTTTACCTCTCTTGTGTAAATTCAATCTTTCAAAGATCTCCCTTCCCCTTTGCAATGCCAATGTCTCCTTTCAATAATCCCTAGGAGACACCCACTCACACTCTTGCCATTCTCATCGACACAGCTCTTCTCCTCAATTGATACCCAATCTTGAGATTGATCATTAGTTGTATTTGACATCATTAACTGAAGAAACTGTTGTACTTCGTTGCCCCATTGCCACCATTAACAAGTCCTATTTGAGCTCTTGACCTCATCGACCACACGCCCCCGATAGAAAATCCAGCGTCATTGTCGTCAAATTGAGGTCAATTCGAGCTTTAGGTTGAGCACAAGCGAGCCGAGATTTGATGCATCTTGAGGAACTAAGGATTTTAGCATCCGAGAAGGTGACCAAAGAGCAAATAACTCCAATCCGACTTCTTGTCACTAGGACCAACTACGTGATGACATGAAGCTCACGAGGTCGTGGGTAGGGGCCTTGATTGTGGTTCTGAAGAAGGAGGCAATGTAGAGCGAAGGAGGAGGTGTGAGGAAGATGAAGAAAGAAAAAATGTTCTTGGACAAAACTACCCCACGCTGTAAATAAGATTGAAAGTTTGGGTCCTTATTTGAGACAAAATTAGCCACTTTTGGTCTTTATTTGATACAATGTCCACTTTGAGTCCCTTTTTGAGAAAATGAACCCATTTCAGGCCCTTATTTGAGATTTTCCCTTTTCATTTTTTATTTTTTATTTTTATCACGTCAGCCCAAAATGACGCCGTTTTGCATTATTTGGCCACGTCAGCATGCAAAACGGCGTCGTTTTGGGCTCGCTTCGCTGGAAAAAAGCCGCGTCAGCCTTTTGGCCGAAGTGGTACTTAAGTGATATGTTTTTCTTCGAATGTGGCACTTAAGTGTACCTTTCGTAAGTTATGGCACTTAAGTGTCCTTTTGTGCCAAGTTATAGCACTTGTAACGTTCTTATCCCCAATAAAGTGTCAAGCGAATTATAAACTAAATTCAAAGTGAATCAAATTTATCATCCAAGGGATCAATCTACTAAAACTAAATTATATCAAAAGTTCTCACTAATATCTCTTATTTATATGTATGCTTTGAAACTAAGCTAAATCTATCACTAAAATTTAACAGCTTAATCAAGGTCTCTATTTCAAGCTATCTTTCGATTTTTTAATTTTAATTTTTCTTTTAATAAAAGGAGACACAACACGTGCTAGAAGTCTTCTAGCCCAAAATATTGAGTGGAAAATTCTCATTAATCTTTTGCTAAGTCTTCTAGAAAATGTGTTTGGAATGTAAACAGCACGTGCACAAGGCATGCACAGTGCATGCATGGACGAAGTTGATGACGAAAACGATGGAGATGGAGCTGTCTCAAGTCATGGCGCATTGCCATGGGGTGCTAGTTATGACTTAGAGTGATGGAGCATTCCCTTTCCATCTAAGCCTTAGGAGACAACGAGGTTTTTGGTGAAGCATGCACTCTTCACTCTCAAGCTGTGGGTGCAATTTCGAGTGCTTGGGACTTAGGAGAAATCAACGGGATCTCACGGAGGACGGCGACCCTCAAGCTCAGTTCGGGAAGAGGAATTTGTTGGTTGTGGAGTTAGGAGTTGAGGGAGGGACGAATCGACGAAGACGATGGAGGTGGTAGGTGGCCTAGATGCATCATTGAGGACTTCGCCGGTGGAGACAGCAAAGGAAGCGCGGAGCTTGGGGCAAGGCGGTGGGTGGATGAAGGAGGAAGAGAGATGGAATAGAGGATAGGCGTGATAAATATTAAATTGTTAGTGAATTTACTAAAAATATACTCCATATTAGTTAGTGACATGGCGCTTATAAACCGTCGAATATTTTCTATATTATTTACCTCTAATTCTTAAAAGCTTTGTAGAGATTCGTTAGCTATTTTCTCAATTAGTATATCCTTTCCACCAGCACTCATAGATAGAGACATTCATTAGGAATCCATCCTTCCTCCACGGCTGAAGGGCAAAAACATTCATCACGTGCTAGTCCTTAAGCCGGCTCCTTGTACCGGTCCACGAAATCTAGAAGTAACTCCATAGTAAAGTTATTTGTTAGACTAGAAATTTTATCATAATTGTTAAGTCAGGCGTAACTCCCATTATATTGCTAGACTGGAACTTCTAAAGAAATTAAACTTTTTCTGTTCTTTATTAACATTTTAAACTAGTTTACCGCAAAATCAATATGGGAAGTAATTGCAAGCGCCAACTAACATTGCTACGTAATTTCTCATTGTTGAAATACTAACGCGGAAACAATACGATCTTGTAAAGAAGTGAATGTGAGAGAATTTGAAAATAAAAGAATAATAATAAAGGACATTAAATATTAACGTGGTTCGCTATATACATCGATGGAAGAGTTAATAGCAAAAATATCCATTAATAATCAAAGAATCGGAGTTATAATTGCTCAAACAATCGAGTATCTTTGACATCTAAAAATGTGTTTTCAAATAAATAACTTAGTTTGGTGTAAACTCATGACATAGAAAATCTACAGTAACTCATAGTTTTCGCTGAAGAAACCCCATTATATGTATGCCCTTTCAAAGATCAATAACTTTACACATCTATCAATGGATAATGCTATAGTAACAATTTTAAAAGAGGATTCAGTTAATAATCTCGATATTCAAATCCAGTTTGTCACGTGAGCTCAAATTCGAAATATAATTTAATACTCCTTCGATCATAATTTCCCCATTTTTTTCCAAATGCTTGGGTTCGTCCGGAGCCCTTTTACTTGTAGCATTTATTTTTCAAATTTTGCAGTTATCACAAATCGATTTCAACAGTTTTCGAAAATATACAGTTATTCGCATGTGCTTTGTCATAATTTATATACCTTAAACATTTTATTTTTAATTTTTTTAGGAAAAGCAAAACGCAGAAAGAAAAAAGAGGTGCTTTCCTCAAATCTTTCTCAAATCCCTTTCTCTTCGCTAACCATCTTCAGGAGATCGTGGCTGAGAGCGAGGAGGGAGTCTAGGGTTCCCACGCGGAGATTGGGTGTATTGAACTGGGAATCGGGCGGGATCATCAGCTTCAAAGGATTTTGACAAAGATGGGACGGGAAGGGGAGGCGAAATGAGAGCACGGTCTCGGAGTTGGATCTCGCAAAAAGAAGAAGAAGGATATAGCCGGTAGAGATCTGCTCCTGGAGGCGGTTCCACAGAGAAGTGGTGGACATGGAGCCCTGCACCCAAAGCGACACCACGCACAATCGGCTTGCCATTGTCTCTCGAGCTTGCTGACGATGGAGAGAGAGAGAGAGAGAGGGCGGCGATCGGAGGTGGTGGAGTGCGCCCTTGGGTGGAGCGATGCGGTGGTGAAGCTCCTTCCTTCCTTCCTTTACCCGACGTCGCTTCCAAATCTCACACAGGCTTCGGGGGCAGTCGAATAGCTTGTGCACCAGATAATATCGGAATTCGCAGTCGAATAGCTTGTGCACCAGATAATATTGGCATTCTTTTTTAAATGGTGGATTGACAGGTTGACCACGAGGAGCATAACCGGGACGATGGTGGTGATAGGGAATATGGAGAAGAAGAAGGGCCTGCAGAGATCATCTGGCAAGGGAACAGAATAACATTAAAGAAGAAAACCATCAGGTTTCCGAAGAAGGGCTTGGACGTGCAAATGTCGTCGAAAGAGGGTAACTCAGAAGCTAGTACTTGTTTATGTGTTAGAAACTTGGCAGACATTACTCCCTAGCTTTTCTTTCTGCATGTGCTGCTTTTGGTTTGGATTTTGAATCTGAGGCCTGTATTTCACTGCCAGGATGCTGAAACGCCGACCTTGAATCCTCTCCTCCACAGTCCGAAGCATATTTAGACTATAAGAATTGATCGACAATGTCAGCTCAACAGGTGTTAGAAAATTTTGCTCTCCAAGTGCCTGATTTTGGGACTGAGCAGGTAGCTTATTATGAGGGTCATATGTCAAGTTATATTTTTCTGGACTGATTTGTTGAATTTTCTTTTATTGTTTATTTTTGCTCATGGCAGGATGAAGCTCATTGTTCTTTCCATCTGAAGAATGGAGCTTGTCGGTTTGCTCAGCGATGCAGTAGAGTCACTTCTATCCTGATAAATCATGCGCTGCTAATTAAGAACATGTATAATGGTCCTAGCCTTGCATGGGAGCAAGATGAAGGGCTTGAGGTCGGTCATGCAATCATCCAGTTCATGTATCCTGAGCATTTTGGAGCACCAACGCTGTTTTCAGAATGATGGGCAACCGGTAAGAATAATTGGTGCAATTAGCTTTCTATCATAAGATGGCTTTCATTCGCAAACATCTTTCACTAGTTTCATCTAAACTATGGATGCAATATTTTGATCACTGCCGAGACTTAGGGCTTTTTACTAGAGAAGCAAAAGAAAAATATGAAGTTATATTAATATGAAGGAAATTACATCCATAGTTATACCATATTAGATATCGGTTAATATTGCAAAAAAGAAACAGAATTGATCAAAACCAAGGCAAATTGAATAAGTGATCCTTATGGCTCACTAATTGCATTGTTTGTCTCCAAAGGCTGATTAGCCTAATTACATAATGTAACTTAAAGAAGGGAGGGATGGAAGGGAGTTTTAGTTATGAAATTAGATACGGTTGCCTTAGCCCCATTCATGGCATTAGTTTCAAGGAAAGTCAATACATGAATAAGGCGTTTCGCGGTGGCTGAGGACCGTCTCTCCCACTAGCCAGAGATAGGGTGATATAAACGAGGCCTCTGTGCCTAAAGTTGTTGAAGGATAAAATGTGTTGACAAAGCTGGAGCTGTTCTTTTTTAATGCTTTGGTTTGGGAAGCCAGTTATATTACTGACAATGGAATGATGCAAATTGGGAGTGTTGCCAATG
>CM024640.1:4589210-4716231 GCA_014182715.1 Eucalyptus cloeziana
GTAGGTATTAGCAACGTCAAATTGCGATCGAACCCAATTGTCATCAATGACATAATTACTTGCAAATAATGTCACGAAATGAACTTTAGGATGTTCCCACACTTCCTTAGGTTCTAAAACCAATGGATATAAACCAAACAAAGAGGAAAAGATAATATCTAGGGGAAAAGAAATTGCAAATCTAAAAGAATAGATGCAGCAAACAACGTAACTAAGATACAACATTCCTGATGAATTTTACCCCTTGCTCTATCTTCTCCAAAAGCTATTATCCAACTTGGGCGAGCCTCTAATCAACCTGAGCACTGGCCTACCAAGAACTAGAGCCCAAATTTGGACAGAAGCTGCTGCCATCGGAGAGCCTCTTCATTGAAAATGTAAGTCGATGGAGATACTAGAACTTGACTACCCCCGATCTGCATGATAATAGTTTCAATGTGTTCAAAAGTTACCCGGAAGTGTTATCAGGCTATGATTAATGAAAATTAACAGCCGCAAATATCTTCAATTCATATTAGGATGTAACCAGGGAAACATGAATCTTTGCATAAAGCAGCTGTGCATAAAGCAGCCGTGCAATGGCTATTTCCAGAATTAGGACTTACCGCTTTCAACTGCTGCACAGAGCTATAGAGCTCCTTTTTTGGAATGCAACTGACCATTGCATTGTGGTTTGCAACCACTTCTCCATTACTTATGCAAAGGACTGGACCGACGGTAGGTCCCTATTAGCGAATGAGTACAAGAGAATCAGAAAATGAGGAGAGTGAGAATAAGAGAGCTACAGTTTAAAAACTTCAAATTGAGCTGGGGCTCAACTTGGAGCACGAGAAAAAAGGGCTCACTGCATTACTTGCAAACCAGAGAGCGATGATTGACTGAGTACTTGCTTAGTGACTTCCTTTGCACTCCTCCCCCTCATGTTCACTGTTACCTGTGAAAAGAATTAACACCAATTATAAAGCATTCATTTTGAGATTTGGACAAAGGAGTCGATCACAAGTATGTATCTGCAGTATTTGACTTGCGCATACTCTAAAAGGCTTTGTACCACAATTACCGAATTTTCTTATATTATTTCTTCCAAATTTTTATTGCAGCAATTTCCTATTTAGTTGCTGAATAAGAAATCATACTTGAAAATGAGATGAGGTATGCTTAAGTCCACAGAGTACTAACGATGTCATATCTGATTGACACTGCTAAATTAGCTTCAACAAAAAACTTGCCCTCACAAAAGTCACCCGGTTAAATTTTTGTGTTTTGATGAGTTACACTGATATATCTTTTACACAGCTCAGTAACATACTAATGAGTGAGAGGGGATGGCAACAGCAGATGCAGCTTAATAGTAGTAAACTCTAATGGGAAGTATGTCTGGATAATGGACAGGAAGTTTTTGTCAAATATACAATAATCTACACACACACCGTGAACTGGCAAACTGCCTTGAGATGTGCCTCCACTCTTTCAAAAATCTGTCGAGTTGTATCACGAACATCTTCCCGTTGCATTAGTGACTTCCTGCTTGCCACAAGAACAGCCTGAAGGATATTCAGTCCTAGAGGAAGAGTAGTTCGAAAAAGACAATAAAAAAATATTACAAGCTTGCCAATGCATTCAACACCCACCTGGCTTACCAATACCGTGTCACCTTCAATTTCTTTTAAGTTATTTGCCCTTAATGTTGTCCCAGTACATACAAGATCCAAAATAACATCAGCCCCGCCTCTCTGAAATACCAAAGAAAAGAAGTCAATTGTAGATAATGCAGACTCAGCATCAATACTATACTGCCAATGCCTCCAATCAACACCAGTTTAATTAAATCCTTGACCTCCCCTGATGGAGATGCCATTGCAGATAGAAGGGCGCCACATGCCAAGATACAATGGCATTCATACATTGCAGCTTCTAAACAAATAAATGAATTGAACTACAGTTGATATGCTTGCTTTCCTAATAGCTTAATCTGTGGAGGTATAGATGTACTTCAAATTCTTTTTAACAAAAGATGAAGCAAACATCTGTAACATTATTCCCTTCCAAGGGATAAAATTTTCAATCATCCAAACGAGAAAAAAACCTGTACTTCATGCATTGATCACATCAACGTACCATATCACAAAGTGAATGGCCACAAGATCTATAGACAAGGACAGGTAAATCCAAACATTGCATCAGTGAAGGAAAGATCAAGAGATTGAAGTGCTTTTTTTGAAGGATCCTGCTGCTAAAACTATGGTGGCTTGAAGTAGTCTCAAATGCACATTCTCCAGGACATGGAATGTACACACATTGCCTCATAATGTGGATAGGAAAAGGTCTCCATAATCACAGTGTACCAACATTTAGAATACGAAAATTAGTGGGATGTACGCTAGTCCATCCTTCCTTTCACTGCATCTACCTGTCAAGCGAGAGATGGCAGTTTCCACTCCCTTATTTTCCTTGTTTCCCCTCTTCAGTGGGAATTATCTCTCTGTCTTTCTAGTTTAATAAAGATTCTCATGTAACTAGATTCCCTGCCACAGCGAGGAAAAAATGTCTGTATTTGCCAATCTGCACTTTCATTACAGATCTTCTAAGTTCTAGGTGGAAAAAGAGAAGGGACTCAAATAAAGAGCCATAAAACTCTCAATGCATTTCATCATCTTTTGTTTTTCAGAACAAAATTTGAAAGGGTCTGAACTTTTTTTGACTGGGAAAATGAAATGGTTTACACTTCTAGATTCTAAATTCTAGTTCAGCACACTAGATTGATCCCTCCTTCACATAACTCTACCAGAATATGGGTCCCCGAACCCTTCTCTTGAATCTCTTAAGAGAGCTTCCACAGACATATAAACTCCAGTGTTATTTTAAAGGCAACATGTTTAAAGGCAACTTGCGCTTAGTGAAAAAATTCATCATGGCAATCACTAAACATCTGCCAATATAGGTAACAAGTTGGTAAGATAGAAAGATATGAAAAAGTGAACAAAATTTGTAATTTTACCTGGGGAAATCCCTCCAATGCTCCGTCAGCAGTTAAAATGCTCACATGCTTCAGTCCATTTTCTTTCATGAACTTACGCCCCAGCTATAAAGACATGAGAAGGAAACTTAAACTTAAAGCAGTTAATAAAGGCAATCGCTCCAGCACCTCATAAGGATATTTGCTATTGAAGGTGGGCAGTTGGCACTATAAACTATGATATTTGAGATCTGAAAACGCAAACATACATTGGGTAAACCAGTAACAACACTGAGTGGATTCTCTTCAGTCCATTGGGGCATTTGTGCTAGCTCCTTCACCGAATTGATCCTCTCAAAGATCCCGTTTTTGGGAATCTAATAGAAGATCAAAAGAACATATCAGGACTAAAAATTTCCATAGCAATGAACCAATTGGAAAAAATCCCATCAGTACATCAAAATTTTGAGAGCATAAACTTTCTTACTGCAAGAGACAAGTGGCAATGCCCATAACCAAGAGCATTGTGAACAGTAATAAGATCATCATCACCCTGAAGAAAAGGAGCATAAGCTCTTTTAGGACAGTCTACTATATCAAGTTAGTGTTGCAGAATCAACACTCTACAATATCATGAAGTTCAAAAGCTTAATGAAAACACAAAAATACTGCAAAAGTTCGGGAAAAGCTCTGATGTATGAAGTTGAAGCAATCAGGTAATTTTTATCTCTGTCCAGCATTCCTAGCATGCTGACCCCTCAATTATTATTCTAGGATTTCAAGTCTTAGTTTCCTATCCACACATCTGTACAAACACAAAAAATATGAACACTCTAACCACCTAAACTGTCTAAAGACATCAAAGTACATATCGAAAATTGACATCATCCAGTAATTCTGAATCCAAGCCATTTCTCTAAGTTGTTTGCATGGAAAAGAGTAAACGACCCCAAATAGATTCATAAAACAAGTACTACAAACTCAAGCAAGGTAATAGGTGATCTGCAACTACTATTGTCATCCATTCAGGAAACATCTGTGATTCAACTTCTCTGCTGCATAAATGACACATAGGAAGTACCCTGTCATCTACTAACTACTAATCTGCACAATTGCAGGTGATCTATAAGCCAAGTCAATCTTTCATCCTTCAAGGACATCGTTCTGATTATAAACAAGCAGGGGAATGATGACATACTATTGAGGCTACAACTGAACTTTGACAAAGTCCCCTCACTCTTGCAGTGGGGCAACTGGTGTGAGTTTACTTTTAGCTTTTCGGTCGTAGCTGTTGCCCTTAGCATTTCAAGTTTAACTTTTCTTTGATACCAAACACACCTAGTCTTGAAAAACATGCCAACATTAACATTTCAAATCGAAATGAATTATTCAAAATTTTTAGGTTTTAGCATGAAAGCTTATTCCAATATTTTTGGTTTTAGAGAGAAAGCAAAAATTGACTTTCTGTTTGATAAAGCGCTCTTGATCTTCCACTTCATCCAAAGCAGGGGAAAACCGTGCAATAACTTGTTTTCACAGCTTCAGAGTATAAATTCTTTGAATGCAGACAAAAGATTAATAGAGAATGATGAGTAAGAAATCCAATCAATGATCAAACATACAGCATTTAACATCATCTGCTTACCGGTCCATATTCACTAACCGCATAGGAACTCACTATTCCAACGTCTAGATGTCCAGAAACCAGTAGTGTGACAATCTCCTTTGGTCGATGGAAACAGACTTCCACATTAGGGAGCTGAAAAAGTTAGCTACCAAATCAATTAAGAACAATCTGCAGTATGTAGAACCAACACCTGAAATACCAAATATCTAAGGTAAAACAAATTCAAACGGTGCCGTGGAGATTTTCCTAGTTACTTTATTTACTTTTTCATGGAGAGTTTTCTATGGTATACTAAAGAGAGTAGATCTATCTAAGAATAGAGAAGCGCTTGTCTAGCTCATCATCACAGTAGTTCTCAAAGACACAGACATTTTCAGTTACGGCATTTGAGTGACTAGAGTGGGTCATTTCTTCTTCTTACATTTTGCAAAGATGGTTTCAGCATTACGCTTTGGGTTCAAACCATCAGCACTTTGTGAAGATTACACTCTATCTTAATTAGTATGTAGATTCGACTTTCCATAAATGTTTTTGTAAAGGGTTAGGACACCTTGGTTCCCTGTCCACATATCTCAGATATGATGACTGTAGAATCTCTCTCGCTAACCTATCTGTAGTAGTTCTTGAAATCAAAATTAAGGTCCATAGGAATTACCATAAGAAAACTCCAAATGTCTTACCACATGTCTATACCAAAATAAGGCACAAAATTTCGTGAAATTTCTATACCTGTGGAATTTCTGCAGAATACTGTCGATCATTATCCCACGCGACTGGCAATCCGCAATCCTTCAGGAGCAAAGTGGAAGATGGTTAGAATGCAGATAAAAAACAAACCAGAAGCCCCCTAGAGCGGCATCTCAGAGATCGTCAAATTCAAATCCGATAACATTCTGCATAGCACGTCTATATTCACTCAGTTTTCTATACACTTCACATTTGGAACCAATTCCTCAGCAACCAAAACCTGCAATGGGAGTCCTAAAAAGTAGAGATGTCAAATGGGTGGGTCGGGTCGGGTTTGAGTCGTGTCGTTAATGTTCCAACCCAAATTGACCCATTAACTCATTTGTGCATAATGTAAATTTTTCAACCCATACCCAACCCAACCTATACCCGACCCATTTAACTAAACTTAAGAAAACTTATTTTATATATATATATATATAATAATATATATATATATATAATAACACCCTTATTTACTCCATTTCACAACACTTCATAGGAGACCCTTCACACATTAGAGATAGGAACCAAGATCTCTTATCTAATATGCGTTGTAAATCCTTAGGAAGATTCAGAGAATACAAAGAACTTTTCCTTCAAAGGGTTCTTGTTAGACCAGACTGCAATCAACCCTTTTGGAAAGAAAAATTCTTAGCTGGTTTACCTCGATCATAGGTGACCAAGTTAGAGATAGAATTAGAGAAGAATACGGTGGCCAAATTCCTTATGATCTCCTCTCATATGGAGAAATAATCTCTTATGTTTACAGACAAGGAACCCAAATGTGTAATACTATCAAATTACAAAGACAGCTCAAAGAAGAACAATCTCTCACCAATCGTAGTCTAGGAGATTTTTTGTGCCCAATACTTGTCCTCCCGAGAAAGAAACAAGCAAACATCACAACAAACCTCCACCTCGTAGGAATAAACAAAGACACCAGAATAACCGAAATAAACTCCATAATGATAGAAAGAATTTTAAAGACATTAAATGTTATTCTTGTGGAAGAAAAGGTCATATTTCAAAATATTGTAGGATTAATAAAAAACTAAATGAACTCTCTCTCGATGACAACACTCTTAACCGGTTAAACAACATCTTCATAGAAAATGGTGATACTTCTTCGATGAACTTCTTGAGGAAGAAGGTCTTGATTAATGAAATAGATTCCTCTTCGATTCGATTATGAAGACACTTCTCTAGAAAAACCCGTTCCTGAAATAAACATGTTAACAAAAGAAGAAGAATTTCTCCTTAGCACCGCCGATAAGATCACGACCCCGAAGCCAAGAAAGAATACCTAGATAGACTTCATTCATCCATGAACATTGTCACTAATCCCAATACTTCCTACAATCTCAAAGACATTCTTAATAGAAACAAAAAACCCCTATCTAGACCCATAAACATTAATGATCTTCAAAATGAAATAAAACAACAAAAATTAGAAATACAAGCCCTCAAATCAACACAGGTAGAAATGAAACAGGAAATTTCTGCTATAAAATCTCTCGTTATAAAAGGAAATGCTTTAGAAGATCAAAATGAAATCACTAATACTTCCGAGTCTCGATCCAGCCTTTCTTATGTTATTAACAGAAATAACATCCAGGAAATGGATCATTAATATTTTGATAAAAATCAACAATGAATTTACTATTGAAACAACAAAGCACTCTTTGATACGGGAGCGGACCTCAACCGTATTAAAGAAGGCCTTGTTCCTACTAGATACTTTGATAAGACATCGGAATCTTTAAAATCAGCCTCGGAGACAAACTAAATATACAATATAAGCTACCTCAAGCTTCAATAATAAAAGATCAAATGTCCTACAAAACATCTTTTCTTTTAGTAAAAAATATGAGACAACAGGTAATTCTTGGAACACCTTTCATACAATTAATCCAACCTTTTTCAGTTACTAATGAAGGTATTGAAACTCATGCTTTAAACAGAAAAATCACCTTCAATTTCATAACAAAACCACAAAAGAGAAGCTTAAACATTTTACAAGAACATTCTATTTCTGAAATCAATTGCCTTATAAAAGACAAAGAAAACCAGCTTGAATTCTTAAAAGAAGACTTAGAATTCAAAAGAATAGAAGAACATCTTATAAAACCAAATATTATAGAAAAATAAATTCTCTACAAAAACACATAGAAAAAACCATATGCTCTACTTTACCCAATGCTTTTTGGGAAAGAAAAAGCATATTGTTGATTTGCCTTATGAACATGATTTTTCGAAAACAAAATACCTACAAAAGCTCGTCCTACACAAATGAACCAAGAAGTTCTAAAATTTTGCCAAACAGAAATACAAGATCTTTTAAACAAAAAACTCATAAGAAAAAGCCAATCACCATGGAGTCATTTCGCTTTCTATGTCAACAAAAATGCTGAACTAGAAAGAGGAGTTCCCAGATTAGTCATTAATTATAAACCCTTAAATACAGCCCTTAGGTGGATAAGATATCCTATACCCAACAAAAAAGATTTGTTAAACAGATTATGTAGGTCAAAAATATTTTCTAAATTTGACATGAAATCGGGATTCTGCAAATACAAATCGGTGAAAAGGATAAATACAAGACAGCCTTTACAGTCCTTTTGGCCAATACGAATGGAATGTTATGCCTTTCGGTCTCAAAAATGCCCCTTCGAATTCCAAAGAATTATGAATGACATCTTCAATCCTTATTCTGAATACATCATAGTTTATATAGACGATGTCCTAGTCTTTTCCTCTAATATAGAACAACATTTTAAACACTTGTCCACTTTCATAAAAGTAATCATACAAAATGGTCTTGTTGTCTCTCCTACTAAAATTGCACTCTTTAAAACCAAGATTAGATTCTTAGGTCATTACATCCATTTAAACACCATAACTCCAATAGAAAGATCGATTTCTTTTACCGATAAATTCCCAGATGAGATTAAAGACAAAACACAACTACAAAGGTTTTTAGGAAGTCTCAATTATATTTTGGATTTCTTCCTAATATAAATATCATTTGTAAACCCTTACACCAAAGATTGCAAAAAGATCATCCACCATGGACTTCAGTCCATACTAACATTGTCAAACAAATTAAGACTCATGTTAAAGAAATACCATGTTTACATCTGGCTGACCCATCTGCCTTCAAAATAGTTGAAACAGATGCTTCAGAAATAGGGTATGGTGGTATTCTTAAACAAGTCAAAAACAACAAAGAACAAGTTGTTCAATTCATTTCAAGACATTGGAATTCTACTCAACAAAATTATTCAACAATTAAAAAAGAAATACTTGCTATAGTTTTGTCCATATCAAAATTCCAAGGAGATTTACTAAATCAAAAATTCCTCTTGAGAATTGATTGCAAATCAGCAAAGGATGTTTTACAAAAAGACGTATTAAATATTGCATCAAAACAGATTTTTGCCGATGGCAAGCCATACTTTCGTATTCGACTTTGACATTGAATTTATAAATGGTTCTTCAAATTCATTACCCGATTTTCTCACAAGAGAATTTCTACAGGGGATACCACCATGCCAAGATCCAAAAAAGACAAAGGAAAAGGCAAAGCCATTGCCGAACCCTCCAATACACCACCAAAGCCAACAGGTTTAACACCCATCAAAACATGGCTTCAAATAGCGTAAGACAATCAAGAATTCCTACAAAAAACAAACCAATCATACCCCCAAAAGACGAAGGTCTGGCTATTTATCAAAAACTAGCCAGCATACTACCCCAAGAATCATTAAACATTCTTGCTCAATCTTTACAAAACCCAGTAAAGAAAGAGCCATCAAACAACAACCCTTCAGAATTATCAAACACACTAAATATTCTTTTGGGAAAGAAAGAGCCATCCAGTGCCATCGAGGTAAGCAACAATCCTTCCCCGCTGACTGCACAGAGTTTAGCGGAATACAAAAGAATTTCAAATGAGGTGGTCATTAGGCCACAGGCAACCCCTCATTCTCAAAAATCAAAATTTTATGCCAAAACATCTTTTCAAAAATTATTGACTGTGGAAGATGGGTTCTACGATGAAGATCCTATCAAATTTGCAAAAAATATCTTTCCAAAAGATTGGCTTTTTAAACCTCATAATACAAACAAAACTCTTATTTATTATGAGCAAATTTTAGTGGAGACAGAGTCGGCAAGGTTTACTCACTTTACCGATAAAACCAATACAGAAAACATCCTTTACTCCACCATATCCATCAGTAAAGTCATACACCCCTTACATTGGGGAGATTCACCTCATACACCCAGAAAATTCCAAACCAGACTTACCCAAAGTCTACCTTATTCCTCCTCATACACCTACTAGGATTACCAACAAGCCTGGTGGAATGTCTTTTACAGACAAAATACAAAATTCCAGCATACTTGGCTAGTATTCTTTAAAGACAACTTCCCAAGACAAACCATACCAAATTGGTTCTACTCCTGGTGGGATCTCTTTGGCCCTTTAGAAATTATACTACACCCCATTGTTGGACAGGGTTACCAAACATTTCGCAAACACTATAGACCAAACCCTCATGAATCAAGGTTTCATTGCCTTATGCATTTTTTCATAATCTTCAAAATCTCATGGGTAATGTACCGGGAATTTGAATACAATACAACCCCCAATCTAATACCACTACTTGTCCGAAAATACAAGACAAAATGGTGGGATGGATTCAAAAGACTTGAACATGGTTCTGAAGATGCGGTCAAAGCCTGGCTAAAAAGCCAAAAGACCCAATTATCTACAGTTCCATCAAATACATCATTTCTACAAGAGAAATCCATGGCTACTGCCGCCCTTGCTGCAGTTCAGAGCAGGGAAGAATACTGCAACACCCTTAGAACAATGTTATCGAAGCGGAAGGATCACAATGTGGATCTTCCAAATCTCAAGACAATACGTACGAATCATCCCAATCACATCACGGTGGAAATACCAATGAAGACGACTGCTACGGGATCAATCTAGACAGAGATTGAATCAAGACATCACATGCCAACATTATTGAAGCGGCGCAAAGGCTATACGCTAGAGATACACTGTTCACTATTCATACACTCGTTCACTATTCACTATTCACACAAGATCTTGTTCACTTTACACTATTCACTCGATCGTTCACTTTACACCGTTCACACCGTAGCACTTTCACTGTAGCACCTCTATAAATACACTCTTCCGACACAAGAAGAGGGGACTCGAAATTTTTCCAGATTTCTCTCTTCTCCTTCCCTCTCCCTCTTGTAAACCCTCATCCTTTCCATCCTCATCTCTTCCATCTCCAAGCTCTCTTACCTTGTATCCCTTGTTACAAAGTAAGTTTGTTTTTCAAATACATCTAGCATAGTTTATACAGGGTTACCAACTTACATGATAGTTGGTTAACCATCTCTTGTAATACAAACATCAATAATCCCTGGAGTGCGGATTACCGCCCTAGTGGATGTCTTGATGCTTTAAATACATGTTATTTCAATACATGTAAACTTTCAATTTATTCAATACAAGTTCATACCACCTTCATGGTTGGTTTTTGCTTATGCATACTTTTGCTTTATATTTTATATATTGCTTTTTGTCTTTATATTATTTTTAATTCTCGCGATTTTATTTAGATCTTATATACATTCTCAATATTTATAGATTTGTTCGATAATCTCTTCCTTGTTCTCTCATATAGTACTCCGATCCTAACCCCTTTATGGTATCGAGCCGGTGGGAAGGTATAGGTAGTCTTTGTAAGAACATACTCATAGATCGAGAGCCATTCGTTGGCATCCTTCTTGTTTCTACAGAGTGGTCCAGGCCGTAAGACCCTGAGTGGCTGTTAGACCGTTGGTTTAGCTCTGTAACGGTTTTAAAGAAGGATTAGTTCCGATCTTAAGTATGAGCTTACTTAGAAGATCTACATCTTCCTCTAGTTCTTTATCACAAATGGATTCGGATCCAAGTCCTATACATAGAGAAGAAGTAAGGATAGAAGATTTCAACAAATCTATAGAAAATTGGGAGATTACTAAGATACAGCTTAAGGAAATATACAAACAATCAAAATTAAAGTTTTTCAAAAAATCTGATTATGTCATAACTACCGAAGAAAGAGACATTCCTCTTTCTAATTCTTATGAAAAAATACATCTTCTTAATAAAGAGTCCATCCATAAGCATAAACAAAAATATAACTACATTCATATAGGATTAGTCCAAGTAGGAATCAAACCCCTTACAAAAGAAGGCCTTAATACATCCATTCTTTTAGTCTTAAGAGATTCCCGTCTTTTGAATTATGATGAATCTATTCTCGGTACTGTAGAGACAAGTCTCTGTAAAGGACCAATACATTTTGACCGTTATCCCAATTTCTCGCTTCTCTTAAAGATAAGAATATCCTTAGAGCCCTCACACTTCAAATTAAGACACACAATTATAAAGTGGTAGATGGATCTATTCCTTTAGCCCTTGTTTACAGAATTCATTACAAAGCCATGGCATCCGCTTTTGGAGAAAATGCTTTCAAACATAGTCCTCGAGGAGAAACACTTCTTCTCCAAACTGACATTTCTAGAGCTAATACAACAATTCCTAGATCTATTAATTGGAATCAGGTTACTTTACCAGAACAATGGGAATTAGAAAACCAAATTCCCCAACAGGTTATTCAAAACACAGATCCGACTAATGTCATTCAACATCCAGAAGGAAGAGTGACCATTAGATTCCCTAGAAGATCTTTCGATTCTAGATCTAGTCCTTCTTTTCATACAAGGTCCGTAGATCTTAATCCTAATCTTCCTCCTATAATCACTATTCCTCCCAGTACTCATAGAAATACTCCTTCTCCTAGTGTGCACAGAGACACTCCCACACGTGATACAACACCTTTACCTCATTCCACCAGTAGAAGTAATAATGAGTCACCTATTGAACCTGAGATTAGCGGTTTAGATAATAGATCAGGAATTTCCAGGCCAGTTTACCAACAAAACCAGCCTGAACCTGTCCTAGAAACTACAGATTCTCCTCATCATTCTCCCACCTATTCCCGAATGATAGACGCCGAGCTTAATGTCTTAGAAAAACAATTTGAACCAAACAGAGCTTTCCTTAATAAAGAGTTTAATTCTGAAAATAACAAACAAATCGAGAATGGTTCTTCAAAACCTTTGCTGATATAGCAAAAGATATCAAGCAAAAATATTATGACTACATGTACGAATATGAAGTCCATATATTTTTCTTTGATTGGTTAGAAGAACAATTCCTTGAACCAAAAGAGATTGTTGTTTTAGACCATCATTATAAGTGGAAACTGGATAATGGTGAAACCATAGAATCCAACCATCCACCCCTTAGGAGAATCAAAATACAACACGGAGAAAGCGAGGTTACCGCCACTCCTTTTAGGGTTCCAAACAAAGGAGACTCCCTTTACACCCATAAAGTCATTGAACAAAACAATTTTACTAATCAACATCTAGTAACCATAGGAAAACAATTGAACAGGATTGAATCCACCATACAAAATCCTACCCACATAACCACTCCACCTATTGACATGCTCAAAAAACCCATTTTCAAAGCCTTTGAATTCCCAAAAAACCTTAGTCCGGAGTTTGCCAAAGCCATAGAACAAAAGAAAAACTCTTAGGGAAAGCAAAGCTAGAACCTCGCTCCTATACTAGACACTCCTAAATTTCAAGGACTAATTATTAATGACACCCCGATCAACCTACTATTAGTACCTTGACCAAACCCTCCAATGACTCGACAATGAATCTATCCCCGAGATAAATAGACTCAATTGGAGACATCCTCAAAAACTTTATTACAAAAGAGCAACCCCACCGGACATAGCCCAAGAAGAATCATCACAAAAATACAGAATAAATACTCTCCGTACACCATTTATGAATGGAATATAGATGGTGTTGCCGAAACCAATATCATGAATATTCTTAACAACATGATAATGCTTGCTAACGCCTATAAAACACAACAAGATGTTTCGATCATGCTTTGTTGCTAATCTTTTAGTAGCCGGTTTTACTGGACAGCTAAAAGGTTAGTGGGATAATTATTTGACTGAAGAACAAAAAATACAAATTTTAACTGCTTATAAAATAGATGATTTCGGACAACGCATGGATGATGACCAAGGACGTCTCATCCAAGATGCGGTGAACACCCTTATTTACTCCATTTCACAACACTTCATAGGAGACCCTTCATTCATATATATATATATATATATATATATAATTGTATTGCTAAAATAGTTTTATACAGCACAAATTTAATGGACAATTTTTATAATTTTTAAAATAATTATTTTAAAAATCGAATTTTAATTATTTTTTATTTTTAGAATTAAATTAAAATTAAAATTATTTTTTTATTTTTTAAATATAATTTTCTTTTTTCTTTTTTGTTCTTCTTCTTCTTTGGCCAGCCGCCGGCCACAAGCAAGCCTTGAGCTTGCCGGCTCGCCGATGCCAGTGAGCTCGAGGCTCGTCAGATCTCCGCCTTGTCGATCCGACGAGCTCGAGCTCGCCCCTCACTGGATCTAGCGAGACTTGAGCCTCGTTGGACGTCGGCAAGGCCTTTGCCTCGCTAGATCTGGCGAGCTCGAGGCTCGCCGGTGTTGGGCGAGCTTGAGCTTGCCCCTTGCCGGATCTCGGCGAGGCTCGAGCCTCACCCGACGCCGGCGAGCTCGAGCTTGAGGCTCGCTTGGCTGGCCGCCGCCATCGCCGTGCCGGCGATCGGAGGAAGAAGAAAGGAAAAAAAGAAAGAAAAAAAAAAGAAAAGAACATTAAAAAATAATTATAATTTCGGTTTTTATAAAAAAATATTTTTGTAAAGTTAAAGAGAGAAGAAAGAGATTGTGAGGTTTTGGATGAAAATGGGTTCTAAATCCAACCCACTTAAGACCCACCTATCTTAAGTCTTAAGTTGTTAAACCCATTTAACTAAGTTCTTCAAAAACAAGTGACCCATATATGACCCATTTATGATTTAAATGGGTCATATATGGGTTTATGACCCATTTTGCCACATCTACTGAAAAGCAAGCAAAACCTTGAGGAGGCCGAGAGTATCCTCGACCATGCGCCCTTTGCTCAGCACACCGAGCCGGATCTTTCTCCCCTCGCCGTCTTGCATGCCGTTGGGACGGCATGCGAAGCTTCGGGAGCTTGCAGCTTCAGAGAATGAAGGAGAAAGGGAAGAAGAGGCTGACCCTTACTGAATGATACGAACTCCACCTCCTTAGATTCCATAAATGCCACTATAAGTGTGCTCATGACCCGTACATTTATAATGAAAATATGTTAAATTTTAATATGCCGATTACGCATTACATGACATGAGAAAGACAGTAAATCAAAGAATAACAAATTTTATTTAGTAGTATTTAGGACACTTGTTGATGGTACGAGTGGAGACCGTGTCCAATGCAATCAGCGAGACAAAAGAAAAGCAGAGGAGTGACGACGGGCTCCCCCCAAGAACAAAAACAAAACCGTTCGTCACATCATAAAGCCCAAGGCCGTGCAGGGACTTCTTCATTGGGTGTAGAGTGTGCGTGCCCAAGGTCAAACTTTTGACCTTGGGCCCACCACTTACAATTCTTCATGCAGAGGGACTTCACGCGGCTTTCCTTTTCTGTTTCGTAGGGTTTCGGCCGTTCGTGAAAAAGAAAAAAGAAGACCTGCAATTCTTTATGTAAATCTTCATGAAGTCCCATTAACTTCTATTTGTCCAAACGAATCGTGTTTTTGCAAATACTTAAACTCGAGACATAATTTAACAATTCACCACATTGGCTCGATATTTGAGCCAAATTACAATCGCTTCGTAAAATTCAAATTCTACCGCTACTTTCCCATCACCCCGATGGGCTCAACCGCCACGATATTATCCAAGTCCAAGCCTTGCTTGAACTTCGTCATAACCGAGGACCTCATCAGAATACCAACTCCATATGCACCTTTAACTACTCCGCAAAGATTTTCCAACACAACCTCCTTAACCGCAGATAAAGCAAAACTATTGTTGCATCCATATATATTAGGAGATCGAATACATACCTTGTCAATATCAGAATTCTGAACCATTGGCTCTATAGGCTCCACCTCGCTATGAGCACCATTTGTGTTGATTACTTTGCTAGTACCCGTATACGCTACCTCGGGAGTTTCGATCGCAACTCCACCTCAAGTTGAACACCGTCCAAATCCATATTGACATTGCCACAAACACTCATAGCCGAAGTACCGAAGACTCATCAAGGGTAACTTCTTTGCTGTGAACAGTGAATTTATATCCAGCACCACAATTGAATGCCCCACTCACCTTGTGCATAGCCATGGAATATGCACCTTGCCCTCCAATCGAGCTTATCATCACTCACTCGAAAATAACACGGGCAACCAAACAAAGAATAATCAGCAATGTTACCTCGACCACACTTCTTCACAAGTCTGCCATTCAATAGCAGTTGATGGGAATTTATTCACCAGGCAGCTTACCGTACTAAACACATCAGTTAGGATTCTCCTAGTAATACCAGCACTAAAGATAATTTTGCGGGCCGTCTCTAGTAATGTTCTTCTCATCAATTCTGCAAATTGTTGTGATTTATTGGCATTAGTGCGATGTTTCACTATGCTCTCTTTCATGCAGAATTTATTTGCTAGCTCCGAGCGTAACTCCATGCTATTGTCATTCTCGCACATGTTTGATCGACTTACCGCTCCATCTCGATCAAAGCTCTTGACTGCGTGATCCTGACACCAGCATCAAACTTGTGCCTTGGCACAAACACCCAGGTCTTCCTTGAGCAGTCAAAAGACTCTCGAATAGATGCATCTGACGTCTCCGCAGCGAAATTTATCACTATCTCACTTTGAAGTTTATACAGCCTCCGTGCTTGATTCCTTTCATTATCACCAAGGCACCTCGTACAACCTTCGAACTCCACCTTTGAAGAATACCCGCAACCAGCTGAATCTAGGGCACCCAAGGAAATTAAGTTCTTTTTCAACTCGAACATGTCTTACTCCGTCAATGTCCTCACAATAACATCATGCATTCTGATTTTAACATCACCAACACCCACAACATCGCACTCAGCGTTGTTCCCTAACTGGACTTTACCACTAGCCATGCACTGATAAGTGATAAACCAGTTTCTATTTGGTGTAGCATGAAAAGAACAATCAGAATCCAAAATCCATCCATCAAGCGATGAATCATTGGTGACAGACAAGACATAATCGGCATTATCAGCTACAACTGCAACATTATCTACAGAATCAACTATAATTCCCTTACCCTTCTCATTCTTCAGTTTAAGGCAATCCCTTCTAAGATGCCCCCTCTTGCCACAACTCCAACAGACAACATTACCAGTCCTAGACTGGCTACGCCTGTTTATATTAGTACCACTATTACCCACACGTGTTATAGATCTTCATTTATTTTCACCTACTAAAGCAGCAGATACAGGTTTGCCAGATTCTCTACGAATGTCCTCGCTTAGAATTAAATCTCGAACCCCATCAAACGTTAAAATTGTTGACCCAGAGGAATTACTAACAGCAGTAACAGTGGTATTCCAACTATTAGGCAATGAGGATAGCAAAATCAAAGCACATACCTCATCTTCAAAATCAATCTCAATTGAACTCAATTGACTAACAATCACATTGAATTCATTGATATGATCTGCAACTGACGCACCTTCGCTCATCTTCAAATTAAACAGATGTCGCATCAAACAGACCTTGTTGATTGCAGAGGGCTTCTCGTACATATCGGACATGGCTTGCATCAAATCGGCAAAGGGTCTTCTCCTTCAAGATGTTAAACGCAACATTACGAGCCAACGTCAGCCGAATAACACACATAACTCGTCTATCCAGCAAATCCCAATCAGCTTGCTTCATCGACTCTGGTTTCTCCCCAGACAGGGGCAAGTGCAGTTTCATCTGGTAAAGATAATATTCAATCTGCAACTTCCAGAAACTAAAATCCTTCCCATCAAATTTGTTGATTCTCACTTTTACTTCTTCTGTCGCCATCGATTTGCTTTAACTTAGCCAAGCCTGGCTTTGATATCAATTGTTGCGATAGGGCGAGCAATCGAACAATAATATAGACAGAAAAATAAAATAAATCGGACACCAGATTTACGTGGTTTAGTTGTAAAGACCTACCTCCACGGGGAGAGCAGCAGCGAATTCCACTATAGATCAAGCGATACAAGGAGATTACACACTCAAGTCACTCAAACACTTTCTCGGTGTTTCCTAAACCCCAATTTAACCCCAAACCCAAGTGTTTATAAATAAACAACTCACTTGGAGATAAACTCACGACACAAAATTACCGCGCATTCAAGCTCGAACGAAACACTCTACGTACGTCAAACAAGAACAGCGTCTTCACGTATGTATCCTCTTCGTAGAGCTTCTGCAAGCAGTGCGGACGTGCGAAAAGCTTCTTTGACATGCCGCTCCTCTCTACATAGGGTTCTTTTACGTAGGTCTTCGTGCACGCTGAAAAAGGAAATACGTGTGTGCCCAAGAAAAGTCAAATTCTTGACTTGAGCCCACCTATTTTGTCTACGTGTAGGGACTTCTTCATTGGGCGTGGAGTGTGCGTGCCCAAGGTCAAACTTTTAACCTTGGGCCCACCACTTACAATTCTTTATGTCGTAGGGTTTCGGCCGTCCGTGAAAAAAGAAAAGAAGACCTGCAATTCTTTATGTAAATCTTCATGAAGTCCCATTAACTTCTATTTGTCCAAACAAATCGCGTTTTTGCAAATACTTAAACTCGAGACATAATTTAACAAATTAACTTCTCAGCTGTTGGATCTGGCTACAGCCGCTTTGGCAAATTCAAGATCGAGGGCACTAATTAAATCAATCACACACCCTTTCCTTGATACATGCTGTTAGGGCTAAATAAATCACTTAGAGGGGGATGAATAAGTGATATTGCATAAAAAATTAAATTTAAAGCGTTATTACAACATAATAACTGTGACGACAAACCATGCTATGATTAGATCTTACCAATATGTAAAATACTATCACAACATATAAATAGAAGTTTAGGGATAAAGAAAATTGCACACAACAAAATTGGGAATTTGCTTCAATAATTTTTCATGCCCCATTAAGATCCCCAGCGAAGATTGCACTCAATCTTTCCCAAATTTGTGTTAAATTCGACCATATTACAAAAATAATAAGTGTACTCCAATCTTTCACCAAAAGGGCTTGGTTTAATTAAGCTCAAAACCATTCACTTGAATATATCCACCGTCGGTCCAATTAAATGCAATTAACCAAAATATGCTCTTAATGACTATGCTTAATTTAACTAAATATTTTTGCTAGGGGCTGGGATGGATTCCTAATTTTCTATGTGATGAATTACTATATAGGATGCCAAAATTTAGGTGTTAACACTCCTCCTTGTGCTCCAAGCTACGAAACCCATCTCCTTCCCCTTCTCTTTCCTATCGGCCACTATCATATTTATCAACATAGGCTTGGGTGGAAGAAGCGAAGGGAAGAAGAGGCGGCTGCCGAGTGTGCAAGTAGGGAGGGGCTTAGCAATAGGTTTTAAGAAGCAAGTGAAAAAAAAAAAAAAAAAAAAAAAAAAAAAAAAAGGAAGAAGACACTACAAGTGTCAAATATTGTGTAGTATACAATGCTCATTTTAGTGCAAAATTTTTTTATTGTATCACTTAAATATCAAATCAGAGAAAAAAAATACTTAAGTAGCTCCAGTGAGAAATTTTGGTCAAAATTAATGCATGACCTTTGCAACTAAATATTTTGTATGAGTTAGCATTACATTTAAAAACCCCGTCCACCTGTACTTACAAAACAACACCGTTTCATCCAACGTGGCACCGTAGTCCCAAAAGCAATTTTGTTTCATGACTCAACAAAAAACGACGCCGCGTCGCACCATCACAATCTTCACTTCAAGAGTCCTTCCCCACCCTCACCGTCGTCGTCACTCGGTCGCTGTTGCTTGCCATCTCTGTCAGGTTCACATCCTTTCCCTTGCTCGTAAAATTGACTAGAGGGCAAAGATTAAGGCTTCGAGGGACCCAAAAATTTAGGGCTCTTGGAGGGAGGGAAAAATTTGTGTTGTTGGTGCAAGTGTGGGACGACGGCACTATGGGAGGCATCGCACAAAAAATTAGGGGGCAAATCGAATTAGGGTATAGCTTTTTGGTTGAATGGGATTTAGGGTTTCAAAATTGGGAATTTGCTTCAATTTAGGGATTTAGGGTTTTTATTTGGGGCAAGCCTACTAGATGACGTCATTTAGGGGGTTAGATGCTGACTTAGCATGCCGACAAGCCACATCAGACTAAGAAAATGATAAAAAAAAAAAATGGCCATGTTGGATTTCCAGCCATGGAATTGATACTTAACAGATCGTTTTTTCAAAAACTTGACTTTTAAGTGAGCTCATGAAAACTTTTGGTACTAAAATGAACGTCGTATACAATTTTTGGCAATTCTAGTATCATTTCCCCTCTCTTGTGACTCTGCAGATGGCATTTGAAAAGGAGGTTAATACCACTAAAAACCAAAAGTGGTTTATATTCCAAACTATAAAATTCGGTTCAATATAAAATGTGGTTTCTGAAATTTTAATTTGTGTAATTTGATTCATGAATTTAGGTCTAATGTATAATGCAATTCATAAATTTATAAGTAAATGTTTCATGAATATAGCTTCTGAATTATGAATAAATGTTTGATGTAGTTCACAAACTATAAATTAAAATTTCATGGACCACATTTTATATTGGGCCACATTTTAGAGACTGTTTGTGTCATTTTCTCTTTGAAATACTAATTTTATATTTGAATTTCACACTACTCATTTTTATTTCTATTCTCTGGTAGAAGCATAGCAGATCTTGATTAAAAAAATTTAGAACCAACGTCCTCGTGAAAAACAACACCATCTCACTTTGCCGACATGTTTGTTACCACATGTTTACTACCGTCGATCATCTCAAGTCTCACTTTAGCTTGAATGAACGGAAAATTCAAATGCGATTACCTTTTTCGCTCAAATTAAAATTAGATACATATTTATATAATTTAGGAGAAATGGATATATTTGTATCCAGTAGGACCATTTGGCCTATTACTACTTGGAAAGCCGACATGTTGGTATATGTGGACGGTTGAAACCGACTCGAGTCCACATGTTGTATGGGATTGACATTTGACGCCCGCCAATAGCAGCTATTATCACATAATTAGCGACGCGTAGTCACATGAATGATGAGAAAATAAGAAAGTCTATAAACTTATTTCACACATATTATATATATAAATATCTTGCAATTTTAGGCAAAAGTACGCTTCAAGTGCCAAAAGTTGGCACAAAGGGATACTTAAGTGTTAAAAGTTACAAAAGTGACACTTAAGTGCTAAAATCAGAGAGAAATGAATCACTTAAGTGTCAATCCGGTTAAAATCCTGCCAAAATGCTGATGTGCGCAATTTCCAATGAAATAGGTGCAAAACAGCATCGTTTAGCACTCTAATGTGGCCGACAATGCAAAAACAATGTTGTTTTGGTGCCGACGTGGTGAAAATTAATATAAAAATTAATTAAATTTAATTTAAAACTAAATTTATTTAAAACATTTAAAAATACAAATATAAACTTTAAAAAAATTAAAAACAAAAAACAAAAAAAAGGGGGAGGTGACCGAGGGCCGAGCCCTCACCCCCAACCACCATTGCCTCCCCACCGCCACCGGAAGGGCTGACGATGGAGGGGGGAGGGTCGGCTGGGGTTGCCGAGCCCTGGCTAGGGGCCACTGACCCCATTCGACTGGCGGTAAGGGCCCGCAAGCCCTCGCTCGATCCGGCAAGGGCTGTCACCCGCTGGGGGTCGCCTCAGCGGGCGGCGACCCTTGGCTCGGCCGAGCGAGGGCTGTTGACCCTCGCTGGATCTGTGCGAGGGCTCATCGCCAGTCAGCCGGGGTCGCTAGCCCCTGGCCAAGCTCAGCAACCCCGGCCGACCCCCCCGGCGTCATCGGCCCTTCCCAACGTCAGCACCAAAACGACGCCGTTTGGCACTTGCTTCATCGAAAAATTGCCACATTAGCATTTTGGCTAGATTGGCACTTAAATGATCCATTTTGCTCCGATTTTAGCACTTAAGTGTCACTTTCGTAACTTTTGGCACTCAAGTGTCCTTTTGTGCCAACTTTTGGCACTCCAGGGGTCCTAGTGTTTGCAATTTTATTTATGGTATGTTTTTTCACAAATCACGATACTCGATTTCCTCAATTGCCAGCCACATTACTCCTCGTCTTTTTGATCACCCCAACACCTCGTCTAACAATCGTTTGGTACGATGCAGCTGATTTGTAGATGACTAGTTGAGCAGAAAAATTACTAAGTACGAAGTTAATTGTTTAGGTCGTAACATAAGACCTAGCGCTTTGTAAACTCGAGATCAACTGGTTGAATCAAGGGCAAAGCGGGAGAGAATTTGTCCCAAACGTTGTGCTCTGAACATCGTTTCCATAGCAAAGGCTGTCGTCAAGCAAAAACTATGGGTGTGAAAACATCTTCATTCGCGACACCATCGATCGCTTATTTTCTGTTGCCGTACAATTCGATCGTTCCTTTTGGAACAGATAGCCAAGTTGCCTAAGTCATCCGACTCGTGTGGGTAATAGCAGCGCTGCTGATATCGCTAAACGATGGGCCAAGAGCGACTTGTGTAGGTATTAACAGCACCTGTTTATCTTCCAAAGTACGTCGTGGAATCACCACCGACCCAGATTTTCATCAATGACATAATCACTTACAAAGAATGTTCCAAAATAAACTTTAGGATGTTCCCACACTTCCTTATATTCTAAACCGATTGCTATAAACCACACAAAGGGAAAAAAAAAATTCTAGAGGAAAAGAAATCGCAAATCTAAAACAACAGATGTGGCAAGGCTATCCACATAACTAAGATACAACAATCTTGATGAATTTTACCCTGTCCACTGTCTTCTCCACAAGCCGGTGCTCCAATGCGGGTGCTTCTAGTCGACTTGAGCACTGGCCTACCGCGAACTACGGCCCGAGTTTGGATAGAAGCTACTGCCATCTAGGAGTCTCTTCATCGAAAATGTAAGTCAACGAAGATACTAAAACTCCGCTACCCCCGATTTGCACGATAAAAGTTTCAACGTGTTCAAAAGGCACCCAGGAGTGTTATCAAGCTACGATTAACAAAAATCTATAGCTACAAGTATCTTCACTTCATATTAGGATGTGACCAGGGGGAAACAAAAAATCTCTGCATAAAGCAACTACGACTATTTCCAAAATTAGGACTTACTGCTCTCAACTACTGTACAAAGCTATAGAGCACTTTTTTAGGAACACAAATGACTATTGCATAGTAGTCTGCAACCACTTCTCCTTTATGTTTGCGAAAAACTAGACATACAGTAGGTCCCTGATAGCATATGAGTACAAGATAATCAGAAACCCTTAAGAGTGAGAATAAGATAGCAACAGTTTAAAAGCTTCAAATCAAGCCGGGGCTCAACTTGGAGTATGAGAAGACAGGGCTCACTACATTACCTGCAAACCAGAGAACGATGGTTGACTGAGTACTCGCTTAGCAACTTCCTCTGCACTATTCCCCCTCATGTTTGCTGTTACCTGTGAAAAATATTGATACCGATTATAAAGCATTGATTTTGAGAATTGGATAAAGGAGTTGGTAACACGTATGTATATGTAATATCTTAGTTGTGTATATTCTAAAACACCTTGTATTGCACTTACAGAATTTTCTATATTATTTCTCCTAAATTTTTATTGCAGCAATTCCTACTTAGTTGTTGAATAAGAAAAGGTTGAACAAGTCATTCTTGACAATGATTTAAGTAGTGCTTATGTCCAATTCTAAGTCACATGTGATCTTTTCACGCCATTTGTGGATTACTTGAATGTTTGGGTTTTGGTTTTTAGTTACCGACATGCTCATCTTTTGAAATATTGATCTTAGAGCACCTAATCAACCTAGTTTGGACTCAAACACTCTAGGAAATTGAAAAACATACTTAGAAGTTTCTAATGCCACTGATTTCATGCAAATCGCTCATCGTTTTGACCACTTTCCATTTTTTTCAAAACTAGATCAGAATCTATACATGGCATCAAATTCGGACCTCTATTATAACCTCTGTTTGGATAGACCTTTGATATTTTTGTTCCATTTTTTTTTATTAGGATTCTACACTTGGCCTCTTAACAAAACTTGTTTGTCAACACATTGACTGTATTTTGTGAAAATTTGGTGATTTTTATATTTGTTTTGATAGGACAAATTCTTGTGATATTGGCCGAGTGTCTTATTAATTTGACAAATTTTTGACATGTTGTTGCTCGTTGTTTGATTTTTGTAAAATCATGTGTATCTCGTTTAGGAAAGTTTCCTTCATGAAAGTTGTTCATTATCATGTCATAGAGATTATAAAATTTTTCCATAGCTATATTGTCAATGGGTATTGCTCAATTTTTTGTCTTTACATGCTTGTTCTGAAATTTCCTAATATAAACATGATTACAATTGTTTATTTATACCTCTTAGGTTAGTTTGTGCATAAAATTAGGTCATGCCATCTTCATGGAAGTTGTTCTAAGTACTTTGATCTTTGTTATTAAATAATTGGCCTTTTCAAATTGCATCTTTCAAAAAATACTTTGATACATGTGATGTTTCTCAAAAATAATTTCTAAGAACTTCTTCTCCAAAACTCAATTTGGCTTAAGGAAAAATCGTGATTTTGACCATATTCAAAATGTCTGCGATATTTGTGAGTGCATTTATGCGAGCCCCGGGCTAGCCTCGACAATTGAATGCCTTTCATAGATGGGACTTTTAGATATCACATGTACCCCTCATATATATAATCACACCATCCATTAGAAATGTATGTGTTTGTGATTGGCGCATGACTTTGATAATAAGTGATTCACCAATGGTTCACTCGTTTATTTGATTGATTGAAAAACAAAGTTCAAAAGACCTGCATGCATGTGACTTTTAGATTAATGATAAGGTCAATGCATGATATCGAGAGAAAACATTGGGATCATATAGATCACTTAATAAGGAGACTTATAAGTTTTATTGGCCATGCGAGAACACAAAATGTCAATGATTGCTATAATTCACAAAAATGGATTGAATAGATGTCTTAGTGGCCCTTGCATGAAGGACAAAGGCCGACCCAAGGCCCTAAAATTTGACTTTTGCATTTCTTTAAATAATTGATCTTGACATGGTATCGTGTTTCTAATTGTTTTGATGTGCAATGCTTATTTATTTCCATTGTGTGCACTTAGTTATAGGTTTCTAGATTAGGTTTAGATTAAGACCCCGAAGATGGCGAAAGCACGAATAAGGTGGAGATCGATGTCCATCCCGACTATTATCATATATTATTCATTCCCCCGACATATGTTATAGGTTTCATTTGTTATATAAAGCCTGACGAGTTGTGTGTTTTCTCTCTTCCTTTAATCTTTTTCAATTGTATTTCTCTTTTATATTTTCTAAAATTGCATGGTAGATTTACTACTTTGATTGTTTACTTATGGCCTCGTAATTTCAATTCCATTGATTGTTTTCTTTTCTTATTTTCTAGAAATAGAATTGTATGAAAATGACCAACCACGTACAATTGCTTAGTTTAAGACTAACAATCCCGAAAATGTAAGAAGAAATGCATGGACACGGTAGGTAAACACAATATATTGTTTAGGTACCAAAATGGTGGTAATAGAAATATTAGCATAACCCAAGTCTCCAAACCTAGATATTTGGTTGCGTAGGAATTGAGGGGACACTTTTGACCATCGATTGGGTTTTCTAGCCAACCCCTAAAACAAGGTTAGTGGCGACTCCCGTTTTATTTCTAGGTTGTTTTAAAACAACTAGATTGTATAAATAAACCCGTTGCGAGAGGTACGAGTTTTGATGAAACTCGCTATGGTTTAGCATACTCGATGTGGGAGTACTCCAAAGGATGAAGTGATGCCATCCTTATGGGCGAAGCGTACTATCAAGAGGGCTACCATGGTAAAGTATCCTTAAATTCAATATCCACACCCGACCTCTGAAAGTGCTAGTATTACCATCTAAAGGGGGTGAATAGGTGTAAAAACATATTAATCTAATAAAAGCAGTAAAAGTTATTTTCTTCAAACAAAGTCTGACTGATATTAGACTTCTGATATAAATTCAGACTCAAATAAGATAATAAGATATTTTAGAAATTAGCAGAACTCAGAAAAATATTGCAACAAACAAATCAAAATAGTTAAAGGAAGAAAAAATTGGACACAAGATTTATAGTGATTTGGCTTAGATCAAGCTTACGTCTACTCTCCTGCGCTGATAGCATTCTGGCTGAATTTCACTACGAAATCAACAGAGAATTACAACGATTTGAGTACGATCACTCAGTGAAGAGTTTTTTTTTTCTCTCACTAAGTCACTCTTTTTGTGTTTTCCCCTCTTGATTACAACTTGTAAGCACTATCAATGAAGAACAAGTCATTGGAAAGGCCTCAGACTTTGGAATTTTAATTCTCACGCACTCTCTCAAATGAACCAAATGACCTCCTTAAATACCCATCTACGCCTTTCTAATCGTTGGTACTTTCCAGAGGAATTTTTTCTAATCAACCCACTGAGCAAAATCGACTAAGGAAATCTTGTAGCCGTTTGAAGATTGAGGTGAACATCCGATGATTCTGGTCGCCTATACAATTAAAATCTAGGTTTCCATAAGTAAATGCTTTCAAAAAGAAAACTTGTATTCGAAATTGATTTTATCAATCCGTAATTGATTTCATCAATATAATTAGAAAAGGTAAGTGAGATTCTCCACTAGAAAGCCAGATATTAAGAATAAATCTTGCACGTACTGAATCCTTATTGAAAGATGACTAATCTTAAGTCTGACTATATCTCCATTCTTGACTTGGGTTCAGTCTGGTTCTTCGTCAAAGTGGGAAAGACTTTTGAAGTAAAATAGACTTTGACAGCATTCCACAGAAGTTTAGTATTTTTCATAGTAAGGGTAAGAATAAGAGAATTAAAGTTTTGTCGGTTGGAGAAAATTCATTTACTGTTTTGAAGTTGACAAAACCTTTCCAAAGTCTAGTCTGAAGACTTCTAGACTTTAGTGTCAAAGTCTGAAGACTGCCAAACTTTAGGTTCAAAGTCTGCTTACACTGACAAATTTCAAACCAAACGCTACTAAAGAATAAAGACTTATCCAGATGCAAGATTATCATTATTTCTTCAAGGATTCGATTCGTATGGCGTATGGATGACCTTCTGGTTGGATATAGCACCTACATGATTGATTATCCTTATTGGAATCATTTTCAATATTCAAATCTTTTGGAAGGCAGTCAAATTTGGAAGGTTCTATTTATGGAAACCAAGATCCTGATTGTATCGGCGAACATGATTGACGAACTTTCATCACAAATCATCAAATGACTTGAGATCCCTTTGATTGATTCTATCCAATGGGTAGATTGGAAGAATTCCTTTGGAAAGTGCCAACGGTCGAGAAGGCATAAAGGAGTATTTAAGACGGACTCTCCAGTTGTTTGAAAGATTACATGAAAGAAAAATTTCAAAGTCTGAAGCCTCCTAGTTCCTTGTTATTTCTTTCACCAAGCTCAAAGTTGTATACAAAAGAAAGAAACTCATAGTGAGACTTTGTGAGAGACCAATAGAGACTCTTCACTATGAAGTCGATATGGCAAGACTGTAAAATCTCTTTTGTTTCTTAGTGAAATCCAGTCAGTGGGTTGTCAGTGTGGGAGAGTGGACATAGGCTTGATCTAAGCCGAACCACTATAAACCTTATGTTCTTATTCTCTTCCCTAAACTCTTTTATTCTGTTCATAGTTTTATCTAACTGCTATAATTTGAATTCGTTCATAGTTTGTCATTTTCTAAAATCAAGTTATTTCTACTGTTTGTTGTGAAAAATTATCTTCACACCTATTCACCCCTTATAGGTGTTCATACTAGCTCTTTCATTGTCAACTTCAAAACATGATAAGAATTTTCTTAACAAACTCCCCATTTTTTTTATTGTGACAAAACTTTTATGTAGATTTAATCATGATATGAAAACTATATCCTGCAAAATAACACTTTAGCAGCACATGATAATTTATAAAGAAAACAGACAGTAATTATAACACATCAGTCTTATTAGTCCTGCAAAACTCATACCAATCAAAGTTCAAACACAAGTTCAAACACCACAAGTTCAAAACACAACCACAAAAATAATATTCAAAAGATTCGAAAATAAAAAATTCAATCTGTATAGTCTCTCCCCCTTTTTGTCAACAACAAAAAGATAAAATCAGTTAGGCATAAAAAGAGGTCGAGTCGAGAAACAATCAGGGTTGTTTGGGAACATGAACAAGTCAGAAATCCTTCAAGGACTGCACGGTCTCCTCAAGCTTAGTCAGGCACTGATGATAAACATGCTCCACTTTTGCTACATTCTACGAAACCTATTGATTCAAAGTTTGAACCTAAGTATCAAGAGATTGTACCTTGCCTGTAAGGAATTCTAAGGTAGAGTCAAGAGCAACATGTAACTTCTAAATTTCAAACTCCATTGCCTTAATCTCCAAGAGGAGTTCCACTATCTGAGGATAGTTAGATTCCGATTTTGTTTGAGCACTAGCTTTTGCAAAATGTACTTGTAGAGTATCCAGAAGTGAAGGAACATCAACCTGAACGTGTGTAGTTCTTTGCTCCCCTTGAACATTAGTTTCTTTCTGTAGATCCTCAGGTAAGATTTCAAGGAAATAGGATGCAAAAACATCTTTAGCATTTGGAGGAGATCGACTGATGCCGTCACTAGCAGTAGGTTCAGCAATGGGAGTTTTCTCACCTATTCCCCCTGTTTTGGTGCCTTCAGTTTGAGAAGTAACTTCTTCCTCTTGAACCTTTTGCTTTCCAGCATGGGTTTGTTTATTAGTTCATTCCTCCTCAACATCTAGGGCATCAATTTCCCTAGTATCTTCTCATTTCTTGTGACATCCTGGATTTTCAGTCCTATTTTCAATTGAATAAATTGAGCCTTTCATCGACGCACTTATAGTGCTATTCTCAGAGCCGATCACTCGTGAGATAACTAGACTATATGGGGAAGTCATTAAGAGATTTTCATCCAATAGACTTGAGAATTTGACCAAGAATCGACTACTCGACCGTACTAATTTGCAAGGGTCATTACGACATAGATCGATTAGAGATTGGAGATAAGTTGACTCAACAAAGATATGTGATTAAGTGTGGGTGATTCCATCTAATTGCACAATTCTTATCAATCGGCACTAGACTGATTTCTCTGTCGTTTTGGTACCCTGTATCCATATTTGAAATTTCGAGATTTCTACGACAACCGAGAGTTGCCAATGTGTCGAGGATGTACGTGTGGTTCGAAAATAATCGACCACCGGTCAATTGCACGAAAAATTCCTAAAAGCTACATGGTAGATTAGGACGCGCTAAGAATCGCACCAGATTGAAATTAACCGCGAATTGGAACCCAAATTCAGAAATTGAAAGTTCTGTCATGTCACAAATCATTTTAAAAACGTCGACTCATCCTCCGAAGATTTTTCTACAAACTCAGATTTTCGGCGAAAAATCCAAAGTAAGGATATTTTAGATCGGGAAATTCGTGGGATCATTTTTTAGCACACCCATGGCCGTTAAGTTGGTTCAAGAGAAGAGGAAAAATGTGAATTGGAGTGTGGACACCTTAGTGGGATTTATGGACTCCAATTTAGGTCAAATTGGAGGTTAATTGGAGGGGAATTGAATCCAAGTTGGGGAAATGGTGCACAAATTCGTAGCCCCCATTCCCATCAACCTTTTAGACCATTTGGGACTTGTTCTAGAGGGTTTAATGTGCACAAAATTGGCTGAGGATGACAGCCAAGTGGTGAGACCTCTTCAAGGGGGACAAAGAGATAGAGAAGGAAGACTTTGAAGGCAAATGGGACCCCCCCTCCTTGACTAGTTGCTTCTTCTTCCTCTTTCCACCTCCCTTCTCCATTGTTGAGGTTTGAGAGACCTTAGAGAAACTAGAGAAAGGAAGCCAGCAGCCCCCCTTGCCCGTTGCACGCCCACAAAGCCACCGTCGGCCCCTTTTCCCCCTCTGTTTTCTCTTCTTCCAGTTTCTGCTCAACTGACCTTTCGCCAAAAACCTGAGTTAAAAGTTGACTTCCCGGACGAATTAGTTTATGCTCCACCCACCACCGTGACGAGGAGACGTAGTTTGTATGGAAGAGCTCGGCCCGGCCCTGAACGGAGCCGCCGTCTGTCCCGTCTGTCGACGAGAAGTAACCGGCCATTGGATCGCTTGGTTCCGCCCGATTTCGCCAGTTCAGCATTTTCTTCATGTTTCTTCCCATTCCGACCCTTCTTTTGCTCGTACCAACCACCAGCAAGACCCCATTGACCCCCGAGAGACACCGGTTGCCAACCACCCGTTCGCCGGAGCTCCGATCAGCCCGATTCCTCATCGTTCAGCCACTGGTTTTCCTTCCCGGTTCAACAAGCAGAAGCTGAAGTTCCAGCAAGGCCTTGGGACTTCATGGCCCGTTTTCGAGCCCTTCTCAACCTTGCTTGGTGTCGCCGCTAGGAGGATTGTCGTCCGCCTTGGCGTCGCCGTCGCCGTGGACTCACCAAAACGCTAAACCGGTGAGTTTACTTACTAATCTCCGCTTAGGAGTTAATGATGCTTAAGGGGTGTTTAGATTAACCTAACGATGGTTTAGGTGGTTAGATTAATTTATTTAAATGTTAATTAGATTAGATGAATGATTAGATTAAGGGATGGTTTAATTAGTCTAATTATGCAATTAGATTAATGTTAAGCATGATTAGAATTTTAATTAATTACTTTATTTATTCATTTAATTATTTATTTAAATTATATTATTTATTATTTAAATTAAATTAATTTTCGGAATTTATTTAATTATTAATTAATTAATATTTTCCGGAAATTATATCGGGAGAGCTGTCATCATTAGAACTTCGTACTGACTGCAATGGTGTGGTTAGTTTATGCAATTGCTTGTTGGATCGTGCAATTGAGTGATGATTGTGGAAATTATATTATTTGATTAGAAAACCCCGCCTGTCGGGTTTTAACACCGAAAATAGTTTTAAAGACTATATCAAACCGTGGGATTTTAAAAGGGAAGAGTATCGGTTTTCAAGGTTCGATCTGACCATGTACCCACGTACGATATTTTCACCGGATGTTTTTAATAAGAAGAAAATAGACCATGGTCGTTGTCTTAATTGAGTCATGTGAGTGCAAAATACGATGTCATTGGCTAAAATTGAATGACCATGTGTTGGTTAAGAGAAACCATCCCTGGTGTGTGTTGGTGGATGTTAGCCGTCCCCGGCGTGTGTCAGTGGACATTACCTATCCCCGGCATGTGTCGGTGGACATTACCTATCCCCAACGTGTGTCGGTAATTCTTTGAATTGATGGACTAGCGTGTGTCGGGTAAAACTGCCTGTGCAAGTAATATTAATTAATTGGAACGCATGTTGATTGTAGTTCTTGCTCGTGTGAGCAGTGTTTGATTTATAGTTCTTGCTCGTGTGAGCAGTGTTTGATTTATAGTTCTTGCTCATGTGAGCAGTGATTGATTGTAGTTCGTGCTTGTGTGAGCAGTGATTGATTGTAATTCTTGCTTGTGTGAGCAGTGATTAATTTGTAGTTTAGGCTTGTGTGAGCAATATTGTGATTGATTGAGACGTTCCAATTGATGTGTGAAATTGCTATATGCATATGGTTGAGATATGAATTGTGTTAACATGCAAGAAGGAACTAAGGCGAGGTAAGTCCTCTATTCTAATTGTGTGGCCGTGTGGCTAGAGCACCCTGAGACGTATTTTCTTCCTAATAAGAGTTTAAGGGGTGGATTTGCTGAGACATTATCTTACTGGTTATTGTATAACCATTTTCAAGTCCTTAGATGGTGGTCGTGGAAGACCGAAGCCCTGGAGTTTGTGGAGGTGGAGTCCGAAGGATTGGCGTATGTATTCAACTAGTATGTCGTAGGACAGCTCCTTTTTGAGAGCCGATCTTTTGTAGACTTTTGACCAGACTCGTTTTGTAATTAAACCCCGTTGTTTATAAAAGTTGGCTTTTGTGAAATGTTGCCCTGCTTTCCTATCCCATGCTATTTGTTCTCAAGGGTATTTGTTTCGCTTCCGCATGTGCATTAAAATGAAAGGGTCGACGACTCATCCTGGGAAGTCGCCAATATTTATCGACTAGTGAGGGGTGGACGCGCGCTCAAGGATCGGGGCGTGACATTCCTTGTCGGTCTCATCCTGTTCCTAGTTCACACCAACATCTCCATCTGAGTCATCATCCTTAAGCTCTTTCACTTCAGTTTCTTCACCATCACTCTCTTCTTCTGGTTCTTTCTCGCTTTCATCTTCTTCTTCCTCCTTAAACTTAGCAAAACCTTGAAGATTACGCAAGGCAATAGTAGAGATTGTCTCGTCATCATCTTTCTCTTCTTCATCTTGGAGAATGATGTGTGAGGGAGTGAAAAGGCAACACCATTGTAGATGGCCCACATCATCTTTGCTTCGAATCTGGAAACATCAGTCTTTGAAGCAGCCTTGGGTCCGATGCAGTTGATGACTATCTCGTGCAGCAAGATATTGGAAGCAGACATTCGAGAGTAAGTGATACTCCCACTAGGAATTTCGTCTTTTAATAGAAACTTTGTGACCTGCGCATTAGACACATTAATGGATAGGAATCTACTCGTTTCTACTCCAAGAATTTCAACCAACAGATTCACATCCACATCAAATACTCTATCATACACAGTAAATTGAATATAAGTGGGATCCAAAATAGAAAGGTTGGAGCCGTCAATTCAGGGTAAGCCTCCATCTGAAGTTTGGCAAGCTTTTCCCTCAACTTAACCTTAATGGAGTCCAAAAAATCAAAATCTATATAAATTTATTTTACACATATTATATATAAATATCTTGCAATTTTATTTATGGTAATTTTTTCATAAATCACAATACTCGATTTCCTCAATTGCCACCCACATTACTCCTCGTCCTTTTGATCTCCCCAACACCCTATCTAACAATCGTTTGGTACGATGCAACTAATTTGCGGATGACTAGTTGAGCAGAAAAATTGCTAAGTACGAAGTTAATTGTTTGGGTCATAACGTAAGACCTAGCGCTTTGTAAACTCGAGATCAACTGGCTGAATCAAAGGCAAAGTGGGAGAGAATTTGTCTGCCAAATGTTGTGCTCTGAACATTGTTTCCATAGCAAAGGCCGTCGTCAAGCAAAATCTATGGGTGTCAAAACATCTTCATTCGTGACACCATCGGTCGCTTATTTTCTACCGTCTATACAATTCGATCGTTCCTCTCGTAACAAATAGCCAAGCCACCTAAGTCATCTGACTCGTGTGGGTAATAGCAGCGCTGTTGATACCGCTAAACGATGGACCACAGGCAACTTGTGTAGATATTAGTAGCACTTGTTTATCTTCCAAAGTACGTCGTGGAATCACCATCGACCCAGATTGTCATCAATGACATAATCACTTACAAACAATGTCCCAAAATAAACTTTAGGATGTTCCCACAGTTCCTTATATTCTAAAACCGATTGCTATAAACCACACAGAGGGAAAACAAAAATATCTAGAGGAAAAGAACTCGCATATCTAAAAGAATAGATGCGGCAAGGCTACCCACATAACTAAGATACAACATTCCTGATGAATTTTACCCTATCCTCTGTCTTCTCCACAAGCTGGTTCTCTAATGCAGGTGCTTCTAGTCGACCTGAGCACTGGCCTACCACGAACTACGACTCGAGTTTGGATAGAAGCCGTTGCCATCTAGGAGTCTCTTCATCGAAAATGTAAGTCAACGGAGATACTAGAACTCCACCACCCCCGATCTGCATGATAAAAGTTTCAACGTGTTCAAAAGGCACCCAGGAGTGTTATCAAGCTACAATTAACAGAAATCTACAGCTGCAAGTATCTTCACTTCATATTAGGATGTGACCAGGGGAAAACAAAAAATCTTTGCATAAAGTAGCTACGGCTATTTCCAAAATTAGGACTTATTGCTCTCAACTGCTGCACAAAGCTATAGAGCGCTTTTTTAGGAACACAAATGACTATTGCATAGTAGTTTGCAACCACTTCTCCTTTATGTTTGCGAAAAACTGGACATATAGTAGGTCCCTGATAGCATATGAGTACAAGATAATCAGAAACCTTAAGAGTGAGAATAAGATAGCTACAGTTTAAAAGCTTCAAATCAAGCTGGGGCTTAACTTGGAGTATGACAAAGGAGGGGGTTGACTGAGTACTCGCTTAGCAACTTCCTCTGCACTACTCCCCCTCATGTTTGCTTTTACCTGTGAAAAATATCGATACCGATTATAAAGCATTGATTTTGAGAATTGGATAAAGGAGTTGGTAACGCATATGTATATGCAGTATCTTAGTTGTGTATATTCTAAAACGCCTTGTATTGCACTTACAGAATTTTCTATATGATTTCTCCCGATTTCTCCCAAATTTTTATTGCAGCAATTCCTACTTAGTCGTTGAATAAGAAAAGGTTGAACAAGTTATACTTGACAATGATTTGAGTAATGCTTATGTCCACAGAGTACCAACCGCGTCACATCCGATTGACACTGCTAAATTCGCCTCAACTGAAAACTTGCACAACCATAAGTCACCCATTTAAATTTTGTTTTTTGATAGAGTGCCCTGATGTATCTATTTTACGCAACTCAGAAACATAGTAAGGAGTGGCAGGGGGATGGCCATAGCAGGTGCAGCTTAATAGTAGTAAACTCTAACGGGAAGTATGTTCGGATGCTGGACAGGATGTTCATCAAGATATATACAATAATGGGATAAGTGCATTGGAAGTCCTAAAATTTATCATGAGAATGCAATTAAGTCCTAAAATTTTCAAAAAATGCAATTAAGTCATAAAATTTATCACAAAGTACAATTAAATCCTAAAAATTTCAAAAAGTATAATCAAGTCTTAAAATTTGTCAAAGTGGTTCAATTTAAGTCCTTCCATTAATTGCACTTTTTGAAAGTTTTAGGACTCAGTTGTACTTTTGAGACAAGTATTAGAACTTTATTGAACCTTTTGAAAGTTTTAGGACTTGATTGAACTTTCGTGATAAGTTTTAGGACTTAATTGCACTTTTTGAAAGTTTTAGGACTCAATTGTATTTTCATGATAAGTTTTAGGATTTCTGATGCACTTATCCCTACAATAATCTACACACCGGGATCTTGCCAACTGCTTTAAGATGTGCCTCCAATATTTCAAGAATCTCGTGCGTTGCACCAAGAACACCTTCCCGTTGGATTAGTTACTTCCTGCTTGCCACAAGAACAACCTGAAAGACCTTTTGTGACATCCCAAATTTCTGATTCTGTTTTCAATTGAATGAGTTGGGCTTTTCATCGACGCGCTTATAGTTCTTTTCTCAGAGTTGATCACTCATGAGATAACTAGTCTATTAGGTGAAGCTATTAAGGAATCTAAACGCAATAGACTTGAGAATTCGACCAAAAATCGACTGCTCGACCGTGCTAATCTACAAGGGTCAATATGGCACTGTCAAAATCGACTAGAAACTGGAGATAGGTCGGTTCGATAGAGGTATGTGATTAGTGTGTGGGTGATTCCACCTAATTGCAAAATTCTCGTCAAACGGCACTAAACCGATTTTTCTGTCATTTCTGTATCTTGTGCCCGTATTTGAAATCTCGAGATTTTCATGACAATTAAGAGTCACCAATATGTTCAAGATGTACAATGTTGCTCGAAAATAATTGACCACGGGTCAATTGTACTAGAAATTCCTAAAAGCTACCCGGTAGGTTAGGTTACGCTAAAATTGCACCCGGTTGAAATTAACCGTGAATTTAAACCCGAAAGTTCTGTCATGTCACAATTCATTTTAGGAACGTCGACTCATTCCCTGAAGATTTTTCTGCAAACACGAGATTTCAGCGAAAAGTGAAAGATGGGTTATTTTGAACCGGAAAAATTATAGGGCCGTTTTTAGTCGCATTTTTTGTCGTCAAGTTGGTTGAATTGACGAGGAAAAATCATGAGATGGACAATGGCATCTCTGCTGAATTTATGAGGACCGAATTGAGCCCAATTGATGAGAAATTGATTGAAATTTGGAGGGAAATTGTCCAAATTCGTAGCGAAGGGGGTGCAGCCACTTTTGGACCATTTCAATGGCTTGTTGGGGAAGCCTTGGGTGTGCAATTGGCTGGGGATGAAAGCTGAAGTGGTGGGGGCCTTTGCAATGAGCAAATTGGGATATTTTCTTGGATATTTGAGGCCATTGGGTCCCCCTCTTCAGCAGCTGGCTTCTTCTTCCTCCTTAGCCTAGCTTTCTCCATTGTTGAGAGTTTTGAGAGCTTAAAATTCCAAAGAGAACCAAAGAAGACCCCCCCACAGTCGACCGTCTCCCCTACCGTCGTCGTGCACCGTCGTGACGCCCAAGCCTCACGCGCCAGCCCACGCATCTATGCACCCATCCACCTGCGTCTGAGCCTTCTAGCCACGTCCTGAGCTGCCTTAGTCGCCATCACAACCTCACCGGAGCTCCACCGTCGCCGTCCAGCCACCGTCGAGCACCGCCGTCGCCCACTGCAGCCTCCGCCTCCCTTCCCGTGTTGTTTCAGCCGCTCAGCCCAACTCTCTCGACCTAGAGTAGAAGCCGAAGCTCAGCCCCTAGCTAAGGCTTTGTGGCCCGTTTTAAGGCTCGTCCGAACCTCTGTTGGTGTCACCACAGGCTTGTTTATCACTTGCCTTTGCATCGCCGTCGCCGTGGACTCACCAGCCCACTAAACCTGTGAGTTTAATTGCTAAACTCTGCTTATGGAGTTAATGACGCTTAGTGGATAATTATTTTAGGCTAAGTGTGGATTAAGTGATTAGTTAGTTTGGATTAGTGATTTAATTGTTTAATTATGCATGTTAGGTGGTTAGAATAGACTAATTAAGGGCTAGATAGATTGTACTATTTATCTAGATAGGTTTGGAAATTTTCGATGCCCGTTTAGGTGGTTAGATTAGCATTTCCGGCCTAAGTTAGTAATTATTGGATTTAATTTGCATTATTTAATTATTTTTGTAATTTATTTAATTCTTTATTATTTTCCGAAAATTATACCGGGATAGCCGATGACCGGAATTTCGTGCTGATTGCAGTGGTGTGCTTAGTTTATGCAATTGAGTTTTAATTTGTGCAAATTAAGCAGTGATTAGAATTTTGGTTATTTATTCCAAAATTATGAACTTTTGATATTTAATTAGAAAATCTCGGGTGTCAGGTATTGACACCAAAAATAATTTTAAAGACTATATCAAATAGTAGGATTTTAAAAAGAGGGGTATCAATTTTCTGGTTCAATCGACCGTGTACCCACACACGATTATTTTACCGTGTGTTTTTAATACGAAAAAAATGGGCCAAGTATATTATTTTAATTGGGACATAAGCACAATGTCTTGGCTGGGATTGGATGGATGCATGAATGGTTATGAGAACCTGTCCTCGAAATGAGTCAAGTGGACGTGCCCTTATATAGGATGCTCTAGCAATGGATGCCGGATTGCGGTAGAGGTCGGACCAAAGCTCCTTCAAGAATGCCATCCCCGATGTGTGTCGGGTGGACATTGCCACGCTCAAAGGATGAGGCAATGCCTGGTTACGCCAGAAGACCGCCGAACGTTGAGTAGGTCATGCCCGTTGGGCCGTGATTAAAAATTGGAACGCATGATGAGTGAAATTGGCGCACCTGATTATGGGACAAAATTGTGTGACACGGTATGGGACGTGTCATAACAATTTGGCCTTATAATCGGGACCCTTGTGTTTATTGAGATGAAAGTGGTGGCGTTCCAATTGATTGAGTTTGATTTTTGCATATGGTTGTGTATTTGAACTATGTTGACCTGTAGGGAGGATCTGAGACAAGTGAGTCTCTGTGGTTGTGTTACTGTGTGGCTAGGTGTATTTCCTTCCTAGTCGGAGTTTAGGGGGTGGATTTGCTGAGACGTTGTCTCAACCCGTCGTGGGCTCCATTCTTTTCAAGTACTTAGATGGTGGCCTCACCAATTTGTTATGGTCAGCCTCGGAGGGTTACTGAGCTAATCACCGACTTCCCTATTCCCGGAGGCCACTGGGTCTATGAGCTCGTAGTGACCACAATTTGGGTCAATGATGGCCTACCTCAAAGGGTACCTCATCGATTTAGGGAGTGGTTTCGCCGCAGGCTCAATAAATACAGAGTTGGTCCCCTCCAAGGCTTTGAGATCCCCGCCGTGGTAGTCGATGCCGCTTTTGGCGAGGGTACAACTAACCCTCCTAATGGTGCTGTGGAGGACCCGGCGCCCCCGAAGCCTATGGAGTCCGAAGGATCGATGAATGTATTCGACTAGTGGGTCATAGGACAGTTTCCTTTTTTAGGGCCAATCTTTTTGGTAGACAGACTAGTTTTGTATATAAACCTAGTTTGTTTATAAAAGCATGTTTTAGTTGTGAAGTTGTTATCCTGCTTTTCTATCCCATGTCGTTTGCTGTCAGGGGTTTTGTTTATTCACTTTCGCATGTGCAATAAAATGAATGGGTCGGCGACGCGTCTTGAGACATTGCAATTTTATCAACCACCGAGGGATGTGCGCGCGCTCGAGGTTCGGGGCATGACACATTCAGCCCTACTTAAGAGAAGTTCGAAAAAGACGGAATGAAGAAACAATCATAGGGCGAGCTTGCCAATGCAAACATGTTACCCACCTGACTTTCCAACATTGTCCCACCTTCAATTTCTTTTAAGTTATTTTCCTTTAATGTTGTCCCACTACTTACAAGGTCCAAAACAACATCAGCAGTCCCCATCTGGATTACCAAAGAAAAGTAAAGAAGTCAATAGTAGATCATGCAGACGCAGCATCAATACTATACTGCCAATGCCATCAATTAGCATTCAGTTTAATTAAATCCTTGAAGATACCGGTGTGCCACATGCCAAGATATAACGGCAGTCGTATATATTTTCTGTTCAACTAAATTGCAGCTTCAAAACAAATACATGAAATGAACTACAGTTGATATGCTTATGAGGTTGCTATCCTAATAACTTAATCTTTGGGGGCATACTTTCAGATTCTTTTTAACAAAGAATGAAGCAATGTCCGCAGAATTATTTACTCCAGGGGATAAAATTTTCAATCATTGAAAAGAGAAAACCTGTAATTCATGGATTAATCAAATCAACGCTTCATATCCCAAAATGAATGGCCGCAAGATCCATAGGCAAGGACAGATAGATCCAACCATAGCATCATCGAAGGAAACACCAAAAGATTCGAGTGCTTTTTTAAAAGGATCCTCCTGCTAAAACTATGGTGGCTCGATGTAGTCTCAAATATACATTCCCCGGGACAAGGCATGTACATACATTGCCCCACAATGCGGATAGAAAATGGTCTACATAAGCACAATTTACCGACATTTAGAATACGAAAATTAGGAGGATGTACACTAGTCCGTCCTTCCTTCACTGCATCTACCAGTCAACAAAGAGACGGCGGTTTCCACTCCCTTCTTTTCCTTGTTTCCCCTCTTCATAGGAAATATTTCTCTGCCTTTCTTGTTTAATGAAGATTCTCATGTAAATATATTCCCCGACACCATTTTTAATCTCCTTAATGGGGTGCATTTAGGAGTGACATAAAGGGCTGCACTCCATAGACCGACCAAGAAAATAAGTGGGTATTGAGATATTTGCCAGAAACGTAAAAGATGTGGTAAAGAGTTGACCTCCGAAGCAGCATGAAAGAATAACATAACCCTGCCATACCGATCAAAAAAAAATTTGTACTCACCAATCTGCACATTCAGTACAGATCTTCTAACCGTCTAGGTGGAAAAAGAGAAAAGACATGAATCCAGAGCCATAAGACTCTCAATGCATTTTATTGTCTTTTGTTTTTTTAAAACAAAAATTGAAATGGTCTGAACCTGCGAACTGGAATATGAAATGGTTTAAACTTCTACATTCTAAATTCCAGTTGAGCACACAAGATTGATCCCTCCTTGACATAAACTCTACCAGAATATGGGTTCCCCAACCCCTTCTCTTCAATCTCTCAAGAGAGCTTCCACAGACATATTAACTCCAGTTTAGTTTAAAGACGACACGCACTTAACGAAAAAAATTCATGGTGACAATCACAAACCATTTTCAATACGGGTAATGAGTTGGTAACCTACAAAGATATCAAATAAGTGAAAGAAATTGATATTTTTACCGCAGGAGCTGCTTCCAATGCTCCTTCACCAGTTGAAAATCTCACATGCTTCAGTCCATTTTCTTTCATGAGCAGTGTTGACACTTTTGTATTTTCAAGTACATACATACATATATATATATATATATATAATTTAATTAAAAAAAAAAGTGGAAGGGTTCGGGTCGGGCCGGATCCGGTCTTGGCCCGGCCCGCCTTCTTTTTTTCCTTGCCCGCGCGGTCGGGCCCGTTTTCCCCTTCGCGGCCCAGCTCCTCTTTCCTTCGGCCCAGCCCGCGCCCAGCCGTCTTCCTCCTCCTCGGATCCTGTCTTCGCGCGCCAACCTGCAGCAATTGAAGAGACAGCAGGGCAGGGCGAGAAGAGAGGGCACGGCGGCAGCACGGCAGCAGGGGGGAGCAGGGGAGAACCACCAGGGAGCTGGAGAGAGCCAGAGGGGGAGAAACGGAGAGGGACTGGGAAGAGAGAGACCTGGAATCCACCTCAGCCGAGCGTCGCTTAGCCACCCCCGACGCGAGGTTTGCGCCTCCTAGCCGGAACCAACAAGCCGCAGCTTCCCTGGCTTCGATTCAAGTTTTTTTCCGATCGTCTCCCATGAAGCCTTATCTCGTTGATCGTGGGTAGCGGTTGACGAGTTTTAGCGGTGGCGTTTCTCCAAGAGAGATCCTGGCGATGGTGTTGTTCTCAGCAAAGAAGAGAGCGACTGAAAGCGAGGAGTTCTCGGGTCGATTGGCGCGCCTGAGTTTTGTTCAACGACCCCGGTCGTTATCCTCGTCGTCCTGACCTGGTCAACCCTGTACCCAAACCTCCAGTGAGTTTCACTTTTCTGGTACGAACTTCCCTTCTCCCGAGGATCTCGCCTCGGAAACATTGTGGGGGTGGTCGGCCATTGCTTGATTCATCCCGAGCTCGCCCTCCCGCCGCCGTCTCCGAGCTGGTAGGGAACTCCACGACCAAACGCTCGCTCCAAGAAACCGAGACTCGTTCTTTTTGTTAGTCCGTGTGCGTGTTGGGTTTTTCAGAGCTACTGCAGACCATTTATTTTGACAAAATGTTTGAACCAAGGCCGCACATATTTTGCTCTGATTTTTAGTCGCTGAAATGTGTAGTGATAGATTTTGCTTAACGGTGATCTTTTACTAACCTCAACACATGCTGTGGTCCGATGTGCTTTTCCCCTTTGTCGAATCTTTTTCGATGCCTTTGTGGCCTTTGTGTGGCAAATGTCAGCATGTTCATAAGCGAGAGTAGATGATGGTCGGGTGGTATTGGAGTCTCGGTTATGTTGGAGTTTGGAGGTGTTATCAGCCCTTTGATTGCCCGGAGTTCACATTCAATCTTCGGCTCCTTTTTGGTTCTGCAATAACAGGAGCAAGAAGACCGCGTGAGGCTGAGTAAAGTGGCCAATAGGAGATGGTGTTGGGCTTATTTTGGTCAAATTGAGAAGGGCGTTCTCGTTGTTGCTGTAGGTCAGCGCGGGCTTTGTTTTAGAAATCCTACTTTGGTGCGGAATGTTAAAAAGAGTCATGCTAGATTTCGGGTTTAATATGGTCTATGGAGTTTTGACCTCCATGGAGTCTTGATCGGTTGGGTTAGATGAGTTTAATGGGTCTGGGTTTGCTTTGGCTTTAGTGGGTTTGGATAACTTCGGGCGTGCAGAGGGGATGCATGGAGAAGAAGACCAAAAGGGAATAGTTAAAAAAAAAAAGAATAAAGAATAAGGAAAAAAGCAAAACAAAAAAAAAAAATAGAAAACTATAAAATGGCAAAAAATGGCTTCCAGAAGGACCGTTGAGCAGAAGGTGCAGGGAAAAAGACTAAGTGAAAAAATAAAAAAATCAATAAAAAAATGTCAGAAAATTCAGAATTTCATTTGAAAAATTTTAAAAACAAATTTTCCGAGCTATTTTCTTAAAAATGGAGGTTTCTTAATTCTAAAGTGTGCTAAAAAATTGAGTAAGCCCTTAGGGCTCTACCTTAGGGCTTCATTGGTCTTCAAAGACAATTACTCTGGTTTGCATGCTTTTACTGTTTTGATCCATTTAATCCAGTTAAGATTAGCATTTATCTTTTCCTTAATATTAAATATTTGCTCTCCCATGCAATTTATTGAAATGCTTTCCTTGGTTACTAACTGTTATTTTAATGGTTGCGTACCCGCATAATTACCTCGCGCGTTAGTGAATTGATATAAAATCAATCCAAACTGCTTGATAAAAACATTTAAAAAAAAATGAAAAGGCAATACTTAGTTAATTAATGTAGTCAAGTCCCTGACCCTAGATTCTTTAGTTGCGTAGAAAGTGAGTTACACTCTCATGCCCCACTTGGCCAGAATAGGCTAGTGACGACTCCTCATTACAAAATTCTTAAGAATACCCCAATGTTGTGCGAGGTATGAGCTTGGGAGAGCTTATGTCTAATAATGGGTCTTAGGTTCGTTCTCTGAGCAATACCCCTAAACCTATTCCTTCTCCTGAGGTACGTGCGACAAGCAGCTAAAAAGGACAATCGCTTTGGCACCCCACAAGGAAATTTGCTATAAGGTGGATAGATGGCACAATAAACAATAACATTTAAGATCTGAAAATGCAAACATACATAGCCAAAACCGGTAGCAACTCTAAGTGGTTTCTCTTCAGTCCATGGGGGCATTTGTGCAAGCTCCTTCACCGAATTAATCTTCTCAAAGATCCCATATTGGGGAATCTAATAGAAGATAAAGAACATATTGACACTAAAATTTTCCGTAGCAATGAACCAATTTGAAATAATTCTATCAGTATATTGAGAGCATAAACTTTCATACCACGAGAGACAAACGGCAATCCCCATAATCAAGAGCTTCATGAACAATAATAAGATCTTCATTACCCTGAATACAAGAAGCATAAGCTCTTTTAGGACAGTATTATATCAAGTTAGTGTTGCGAAATCAACATTCTATGATTATAATGAAGTTGAAAAGCTTGATGAAAACATAAAAACAAGACAAAAAGATCAGAAAAAGCTCTGATATATGAAGTTGAAGCAATCAGAAAGTTCTTGTCTCTATCCAGCATTCCTCACATGGTGACCACGCAATCATCATTCTAAGATTTCAAGTCATCGATCCGTACAAACACAAAAAAAAAATATGAACACTCTAACCACCTAAACTATCTAAAGACTTCAGAGATACATACCGAAACTTGACATCATCCCGTAACTCTGCTAATCCAAGCCATTTTTCAAAATTGTTTACATGGAAATACGCAATTACTTTTGTCATTCAGGTAAGATCTTTGATCCAACTTCTCTGCTGCATATTTAACACATAGGAAGCACCCTGTTATCTGCTAACTACTAATCTGCGCAATTGGTGGCGATCTATATGCCAAGTCAATCTTTCATCTCTCAAGGGCAACGGATTGTTTATAAATAAGCCGGGGAAGGATGACATACTATTGAGGCTACATGAACTCAGACAAAGTCCCCTCACCTCTTTTTCATGTATCAAGGATGTCTGCACCTTCTAAAGACAACAGGAAAACTAGGATCTTCTGTCAGATGCTCACAGGGACTCTTTGGAGTGTTTGTTTATGTTTCTTTTTTTTTTTGTTCATAAACAGATTTTCTGTTTTTTTGTTCCCGAGAGCAAAAAAAGAACAGAAACGCGTTTGTTTACGTTTTTGTTCCAAATCTGTTTTTTTGTTCCTAGGAACAAAAAAAGAATAGAAACAAAAAACAAAAAAAAAAGTTATTTTTTTGTTCCAGAAACACTTTTTGAAGAATTGAAAGAACAAAAACAAGAAACACTTTTCTTCTCTTTTTTTTCTTCTTCTTTTCTTCTTCTTTTTTCTTTGGCTGGTCGCCGGCCTCAGCCATAGTCGGCGACCGGCCGTCGAGGGCCAGCAACGCCGTCGAGGGCCGGCGACCTCGCCGGAGCGTCGCCGGCCCCTAGCGAGGCTTGGCCTCGCCCACCACGACGAGGCTCGGCCTCGCCGAGCCACCGCCAGGTGACACCAACCCGGGCGGTCCGCCGCGGCGAGGCGAGCCTCGCCGTGGCCGGGCAAGGCCACCGGCCCTCGTCGACCATGGCCAAGGCCAGCAAACCGGCCAAAAGAAGAAAAACAGAAAAAAGAAAAAAGAAAGAAAAAAAGGAAAAATAAAATAAAAAAAATATTAAAAATTAAAAGAAACAAAAAAGAACACAAATTTACCAAACACGTTCTTTTGTTCAAAAATCGTTCCCGAACGTAAACACTTTTTTCTATTTCTCGTTCACCTAACAATTTTTAAATAGAAATACAAACAAACACACCCTTTATAGCTGGATTATTCAGACAACTATTCCCCAATCAACTTTGTACATAGCGACAACATGCAATCAGCACGCAGCAGTTTCAATTTGCAGTGGGGCATGGTGTGACTTTGGTTTTAGCTTTTTGGCCGTAGCTGTTGCCCAAACACACCAAGTCTTGAAAAACATGCGAACATTAACATTTCAAATTGAAACAAATTATTCATAATATTTTGGTTTTAGCACGAAAGCTTATTGCAATATTTTTGGTTCGAAGGGAAAGCAGATACGACGTTTTGTTTGATAAAGCGCTCTTAATCTTCCACTTCTTCCAGAGCAGGGAAAACCATGCAATAAATTGTTTTCATAGCTTCAGAGTATAAATCTTTGAATGCAAACGAAACATTAGTGAAAAATGAAGCATAAAAATCCAACCAATGATCAAACATACAGCATATAACATCTTCTGCTTACCTGTCCATGTTCACTAACTGTGTCAAAACCCACTATTCCAATGTCTAGATCTCCAGATAACAATTTTTTTACAATGTCCTTTGGTCGCTGAAACCAGACTTGCAAATTAGAGAGCTGCAAGAGAAGTTAGCCCCCAAATCAATTAAAAACAGCCTGTAGCATATATAACTAATAACTAAATTAAACAGCGCCATGAAGATTTTTTTAATTACTTTTTCATGGAGAGTTTTCTTTGTTATATGAATGAGAGTAATTCTATGTAAGATTAGAGAAGCGCTCGTATAGCTTATCACGACAAAAGTACCATAAGACTCAGACCTTTTCAACCATAGCATTTGAGTGACTAAAGTGGGTCATTTATGGTAAGCTTTTTCATAAATCAGAATACTTGATTTCCTCAATCGCCACCTACATACTCCCCGTCCTTTCGATCTCCCCAACACCCTGTTTATCGATCGTCTGGTACGATGCAGCTGATTAGCATATGACTAGTTGAGCAGAAAAATTACTAAGGACAGAGTTCATTGTTTGGGTCACAACATAAGATCTAGCGCTTTGGAAACCGGAGATTGACTAGCTGAATCAAGGGCAAAGCGGGAGAGAATTTGTTTGCCAAACGTTGTGCTCTGAACATCGTTTCCATAGCAAAAGCCGTTGTCAAGCAAAATCTATGGGTGTGAAATCTTCATTCGTGACACCATCAGTCGCTTATTTTCTGTTGTCGTACAATTCGATTGTTCCTCTCGTAACAGATAGCCAAGCCACCTAATTCATCCGACTCGTGTGGGTAATATCAGTGCTGCTGATACCACTAAATGATGGACCACAGGCGACTTGCGTAGGTATTAACAACACCTATTTATCTTCCAAAGTACGTCGTGGAATCGCTGTCGACCCAGATTGTCATCAATGACATAATCACTTACAAAGAATGTCCCAAAATAAACTTTAGGATGTTCCCACACTTCCTTATATTCTAAAACCGATTGCTATAAACCACACAGAGGGAAAAAAAAAATAATATCTAGAGGAAAAGAAATCGCAAATCTAAAAGAACGGATGCGGCAAAGCTACTCACATAACTAAGATAAAACCTTCCTGATGAATTTTACCCCGTCCTCTATGTCCTCTATCTTCTCCACAAGCTGGTTCTCCAATGCGGGTGCTTCTAGTCGACCTGAGCACTGGCCTACCGAGAACTACGGCCCAAGTTTGGACAGAAGCTGCTGCCATCTGGGAGTTTCTTCATCAAAAATGTAAGTCAACGGAGACACTAGAACTCCACTACCCCCGATCTGCATGATAAAAGTTTCAACGTGTTCAAAAGGCACCTAGGAGTGTTATCAAGCTATGATTAACGAAAATCTACAGCTGCAAGTACCTTCACTTCATATTGGGATGTGACCAGGGGGAAACAAAAAAATCTCTGAATAAAGCGGCTACGACTATTTCCAAAATTAGGACTGTAGCTACGGCTATTTCCAAAATTAGGACTTACCGCTCTCAATTGCTGCACAGAGCTATAGAGGGCCTTTTTAGGAACACAAATGACTATTGCATAGTAGTCTGCAACCACTTCTCCATTATGTTTGCGAAAGACTGGACTTACGGTAGGTCCCTGATAGCATATGAGTACAAGAGAATCAGAAACACTTAAGAGTGAGAATAAGATAGCTACAGCTTCAAAACAAGCTGGGGCTCAACTTGGAGTACGACAAAAGAGGGCTCACTGCATTACCTGCAAACCAGAGAGTGATGGTTGACTGAGTACTCGCTTAGCGACTTCCTCTGCACTACTCCCCCTCATGTTTGCTGTTACCTGTGAAAAATATTGATACCGATCATAAAGCATTGATTTTGAGAATTGGATAAAGGAGTCGGTAACATGTATCTATCTGCAGTATCTTAGTTGTGTATATTCTAAAACAGCTTGTATTGCACTAACAGAATTTTCTATATTATTTCTCCCAAATTTTTAATGCAGCAATTCCTACTTAGCTGTTGAATAAGAAAAGGTTGAACAAGTCATACTTGACAATGATTTAAGTTATGCTTATGTCCACAGAGTACCAACCGCGTCACATCCGATTGACACTGCTAAATTTGCCTCAACAGAAAACTTGCACAACCATAAGTCACCCGTTTAAATTTTGTTTTTTGATGAGTGCCCTGATGTATCTATTTTACGCGACTCAGAAACATAGTAAAGAGTGAAAGGGGGATGGCCACAGCAGGTGCAGCTTAATAGTAGTAAACTCTAACGGGAAGTATGTTCGGATGCTGGACAGGAAGTTCATCAACATATATACAATAATCTACACACCGTGAACTGGCCAACTGCTTTAAGATGTGCCTCTAATCTTTCAAGAATCTCATGCGTTGCACCAAGAACACCTTCCCGTTGGATTAGTGACTTCCTGCTTGCCACAAGAACAGCCTGAAGGACATTCAGCCCTAGTTAAGCGAAGTTTGAAAAAGACAGAATGAAGAAACGATCATATGGCGAGCTTGCCAATGCAAACATGTTACCCACCTGACTTTCCAACACTGTCCCACCTTCAATTTCTTTTAAGTTATTTTCCTTTAATGTTGTCCCACTACTTACAAGGTCCAAAATAACATCAGCAGTCCCCATCTGGATTACCAAAGAAAAGTAAAGAAGTCAATTGTAGATCATGCAGACGCAACATCAATACTATACTGCCAATGCCATCAATTAGCATTCAGTTTAATTAAATCCTTGACCTCCCCTCATGGAGATGCCATTGAAGATACCAGTGTGCCACATGCCAAGATATAACGGCAGTCGTATATATTTTCTGTTCAACTAAATTGCAGCCTCAAAACAAATACATGAAATGAACTACAGTCGATATGCTCAAGAGGTTGCTATCCTAATAACTTAATCTTTGGGGGGATACTTCAGATTCTTTTTAATAAAGGATGAAGCAATGTCCGCAGAATTATTTCCTTCCAAGGGATAAAATTTTCTATCATCGAAAAGAGAAAAAACCCATAATTCATGGATTAATCAAATCAACGCGTCATATCAGAAAATGAATGGCCACAAGATCCATAGGCAATGACAGATAGATCCAACCATTGCATCGTCGAAGGAAACACCAAAGGATTCAAGTGCTTTTTTAAAAGGATCCTCCTGCTAAAACTATGGTGGCTCGATGTAGTCTCAAATATACTTTCCCCGGGACAGGGCATGTACACACATTGCCCCACAATGTGGATAGAAAATGGTCTACATAAGCACAATTTACCGACATGTAGAATACGAAATTTAGTAGGATGAGCACTAGTCCGTCCTTCCTTCACTGTATCTACCCATCAACAAAGAGACAGCGGTTTCCACTCCCTTCTTTTCCTTGTTTCCCCTCTTCATAGGAAATATTTCTCTGCCTTTCTTGTTTAATGAAGATTCTCATGTAACTATATTCCCCGACACCATTTGTAATCTCCTTAATGGGGTGTATTTAGGAGTGACATAAAGGGCTGCACTCCATAGACCGATCAAGAAAATAAGTGGGTATTGAGATATTTGCCAAAAATGTAAAAGATGTGGTAAAGAGTTGACCCCCGAAGCAGCATGAAAAGAATAACATAACCCTGCCATACCGAAAGAAAAAAAATTTGTACTCACCAATCTGCACATTCAGTACAGATCTTCTAACCGTCCAGGTGGAAAAAGAGAAAAGACATGAATCCAGAGCCATAAGATTCTCAATGCATTTTATTGTCGTTTGTTTTTTAAAACAAAAATTGAAATGGTCTGAACCTGGGAACTGGAAAATGAAATGGTTTAAACTTCTACATTCTAAATTCTAGTTGAGCACACAATATTGATCCCTCCTTGACATAAACTCTACCACAATATGGGTTCCCCAACCCCTTCTCTTCAATCTCTTAAGAGAGCTTCCACAGATATATTAACTCCAGTTTAGTTTAAAGAAGACACGCGCTTAATGAAAAAAAAGTTTCATGGTGACAATCACAAACCATCTTCAATACGGGTAATGAGTTGGTAACCCACAAAGATATCAAATAAGTGAAAGAAATTGATATTTTTACCGCAGGAGCTGCCTCCAATGCTCCTTCACCAGTTGAAAAGCTCACATGCTTCAGTCCATTTTCTTTCATGAACTTAGGCCCCAGCTACAAAGACACAAGAGAGAAACCTAAACTTAAGCAGTTAAAAAGGACAATCGCTCTGGCACCCCACAAGAAAATTTGCTATAAGGTGGAAAGATGGCACAATAAACAATAACATTTAAGATCTGAAAATGCAAACATACATAGCCAAAACCGGTAGCAACTCTGAGTGGTTTCTCTTCAGTCCATTGGGGCATTTGTGCAAGCTCCTTCACCGAATTAATCTTCTCAAAGATCCCATATTTGGGAATCTAATAGAAGATCAAAAGAACATATCAACACTAAAATTTTCCATAGCAATGAACCAGTTGGAAATAATTCTATCAATATATCAAAATTGAGAGCATAAACTTTCTTACTGCGAGAGACAAACGGCAATCCCCATAATCAAGAGCTTCATGAACAATAATAAGATCTTCATTACCCTGAATACAAGAAGCATAAGCTCTTTTAGGACAGTATTATATCAAGTTAGTGTTGCGAAATCAACATTCTATGATATAATGAAGTTGAAAAGCTTGATGAAAACATAAAAACAAGACAAAAAGATCAGAAAAAGCTCTGATATATGAAGTTGAAGCAATCAGGAGGTTTTTGTCTCTGTCCAGCATTCCTCACATGGTGACCATGCAATCATCATTCTAAGATTTCAAGTCATCGATCCGTACAAACACAAAAAAATATGAACACTCTAACCACCTAAACTATCTAAAGACCTCGGAGATACATACCGAAACTTGACATCATCCAGTAACTCTGCTAATCCAAGCCATTTTTCAAAATTGTTTACATAGAAATACGCAACTACTTTTGTCATTCAGGTAAGATCTTTGATCCAACTTCTCTGCTGCGTATTTAACACATAGGAAGCACCCTGTTAACTGATAACTACTAATCTGCCCAATTGGTGGTGATCTATATGCCAAGTCAATCTTTCATCTACTCAAGGGCAACAGATTGTTTATAAATAAGCAGGGGAAGGATGACATACTATTGAGGCTACAACTGAACTTAGACAAAGTCCCCTCTCCTCTTTTTCATGTATCACCTTACAAAGACAACAGGAAAACTAGGATCTTCTGTCAGATGCTCACAGGGACTCTTTAAAGCTGGATTATTCAGACAACTATTCCCCAATCAACTTTGTACATAGCGACAACATGCAATCAGCACGCAGCATTTTCAATTTGCAGTGGGGCATCTGGTGTGACTTTAGTTTTAGCTTTTTGGCCGTAGCTGTTGCCCAAACACACCTGGTCTTGAAAAACATGCGAACATTAACATCTCAAATCGAAATGAATTATTCATAATTTTTTGGTTTTAGCATGAAAGCTTATTGCAATATTTTTGGTTCGAAGGGAAAGCAGATACAACATTTTGTTTGATAAAGCGCTCTTAATCTTCCACTTCTTCCAAAGCAGGGGAAAACCATGCAATAAATTGTTTTCACAGCTTCAAAGTGTAAATCTTTGAATGCAAAGGAAACATTAGTGAAAAATGATGCATAAAAAATCCAACCAATGATCAAACATACAGCATATAACATCTTCTGCTTACCTGTCCATGTTCACTAACTGTGTCAAAACCCACTATCCCAATGTCTAGATCTCCAGATAACAATTTTTTTACAATGTCCTTTGGTCGCTGAAACCAGACTTGCAAATTAGAGAGCTGCAAGAGAAGTTAACCACCAAATCAATTAAAAACAGCCAGCGGCATACAGAACTAACAACTAAATTAAACAGCACTGGGAAAAAAATTTTAATTACTTTTTCATGGAGATTTTCTTTGTTATATGAATGAGAGTAATTCTATGTAAGATTAGAGAAGCACTTGTCTAGCTCATCACCACAGAAGTACTCTAAGACACAGACCTTTTCAACCACAGCATTTGAGTGACTAGAGTGGGTCATTTCTTATTCTTGCGTCTTGCAAAGACAGTTTCAGTATTACACTTTGGGGTTCAAACCATCAGCACTTTGTCAAGACTACATTCTATCCCAATTAGGACAGAGATCCTATTTTACATCAATGATTTCATGAAAGGGTTATCACTCCTTAATTCCCTGTCCACATATCTCAGATACGATGACTACATGAATCTCTCTTGCTAACCTATCTTTAGTAGTTCTTAAATTCAAAATTTGGGTTCCAAGTGAGTTACAATGAACGGACTCAAAATGTCTTACCACCATGCCTAATTGCCTATACCAAAATGAGGCACGCAATTTTTCAAGAAATTATCCATACCTGTGGAATTTCTGCAACATACTGGCGAGGATTCACCTGCTTGACCGACAATTGGCAATCCTTCGAGAACAAAGTCGAAAAGGATCAGTATGCATATAAAAACAAACATACCGCAACCCTCCTAGAGCGGCATGTCAGAGATTTAAGACACTTTCATCCGAACCGATTCCTCGGCAACCGAAAACCGGCAATGCGATGTTACCTTGAGGAGGCCGAGCGTGTCCTCGGCCATGCGCCCCTTGCTCGGCAGGCCGAACCGGACCTCCCTCCGCTCCCCCTCCGGCCTGCCGTTGGAGACCGCGACGGCGGCGGAGGACGGCGAGGAGCCGGCGGAGGAGCAGCAGACGATCCTCGGGGCCGCGGGGGAGAAGATAACGGACGCGCGGGCGCGGCGGGAGAAGGCGAAGAGCGGAGGCGCGACCGAGGGCTGCGAGAGGAGGCGCTGCTGGGGGCCGCCGGCCGGCGAGACGAGCGACATCGATGCGGACGCCATTGCGACGGCGAGCGGCGGCTCCGAACGATTGAGAGAGAGAGAGAGAGAGAGAGAGAGAGAGAGTTTTCCAAGTGTGAAGATGTGGAGCGCCGCCGCGAGTGTAGAACGGCGACGGACAGAGAGTCAAAAACAACGGGGGAGAGTGTGTGGAAGAGGTGAAATGTCGCTTTTGTCCGCACGTGCGACTGCGGCGGATATCGCGTTCCACTTGAATATTCCCAGGGAATCGTCTCGTGCTGCGTGGTAATATAAGGTGTCTCGTTTGGTCCATTTGCTAAAAAGTCCAATTTCGCCGACAAATAGGAGTTTTGGTCCCCATTGATTTAGGGTTTGATAGAAAAATGAGAGCATGGATTTAGATTACGTCTAATACAATCATGGGATATATTCACTAAACATCCTAAAACTTATTATGAAAATATAATTAAGTTTTAGAACTTTTGAAAAGTGTAATCAAATCATAAAACTTATTAGGTTTGTACAATCGAATGTTTTTGTTAATTCCGTTCATTAATTAAAAAATACTACATTCTCTCTTCTACATGGTGCTGATGTGGCTAAAATAAGAAAAATAGGCCCACAATAATGTTGATTTGGTCCAAATTTGATTTTTAATATAAATATTAATTAGACTAAATTTAATATATATATAGAGTCGGCTAGGGTCAACAAGCCCTATGATTAGCAACCCTAGCTGACTGTATGTGAGGCCTTGCTGGCCCTCGCCCGGATCTCAATTAGCAACAATCATTGGCCCAATCTGAGTGAGGGCAGCAACCCTTGCCCAACTAGGGGGATGGTGGAGCCTCACAACTTGAGAGAGAGAGAGAGTTTGGAAGTGTAAGGATATGGGGCGCCGCCACAAGTGGAGATAGAAGTGTCAATGGTTCGAGTTGGATCAAGTTTTCATGATACCTTACTCGACCATTGAACGTTATTATGACTCATTCTTGGCCTATTCATGTGCCCGTGACATGGGTCATGCCCGCACTCCGTGGTGTTACGTATCACGTTTCATCCATTCGCTAAAATCCAATCTCGCCGACAAATTGGATTTGATTCCCACTAATTTTCACACTCGAGATAAACAAAGAGCACCGCCGACTTAGGGTCCGCATGGTAACATTTCTCTTCATCCTAATTTCTATTCTTTTGTTCCCCGAAACAAAAAAAGAACAGAAACATGTTTGGTAACGTCAAGTTGTTTTTCTATTCCGGGGAATAGAAAGTTAGCCTCGAAATAGATTTGAAGCAGAAACGAGAAACAAAAAAAAAAATTGCTTCTATTCTCGAGAACAATTTCTAAAAATAAGCTAATTTTCTTTATAATTTTTCTCTTATTCCTCTCTCTTGCCGTGACCACCTCCAACCGCCCGGAGTCACCACCAACCGCTGCCGCTGCTCGCTTGCTCGTCGGCCGCCTCTACCGCCGTCGCCCATCCGCCGCTACCGCCGGTTGCCAGTCGTCGGCCGCCGGTCGCCAACCGCCGCCCATCGCCGGCCGCCAGTCGCCGCCAATCGTTGTTGCCGCCATCGCCGATCGACTGCCGACAGTCATTGGCGGCCGATGGGCTAGGCGATGGCGGTCGGCGGTGGCGGCGGCGGCCAGCGGACGATGATCGGCAGCGGGCAAAGCGCGGCCAATGAACGACGATCGGCAACGGCAATCTATGGGCAAGACAAATAAATACAAAAGAGAAATTGTTGCGTTACCAAACACATTTCTATTCTTTTTCTATTCCAAAAGTAGAAAATTTGTGTAGTTACCAAACGAATTCTTTTACTCAGAAATTGTTCCTCGGAATAGAAATAGAAAAGAATCATTTCTGAAAAAGAACTCTTCCCCAGTCAAGAAGCGTTACCATTTGCACCCTTAGATTCCGTGAAATAGAATTTGAGATTACTTAACTAAACCTAGGATTACACCATTTCACATTTTAATAAAAATCTGAAAATGCTCAATTCCGCTGCCAACTACTGTCCGCCAGTCTTCAAAATTGCGGTTTGCCATCACTGATGAGACGTATTCTCTCGGTGAAGACCAACACTTCTTGCAATCCAAACTATTGTAAAGGAGATTGGTTGGAATGGAAATCCGTTTGAGGAGTTCTTATCCTGTCCGTGTATAGCACGGGCATGTTTTTACGTTTTCTAATTAGTTAAAAAAAATAGTAAAAATAATACCGTAACTCGGTTGCAGAATAGATTTATGATTGCATAATGGAGGCCATAGCTGCCGCCTTGTGGGTTTGAGTGAGTCTTACCAGCCACATGTGGCCGAGGCGGTTTTAATATAACATAGTGAAGTGGTCCCAACTCCCATGGCAATTTTTATGCTTTGCCATAATTTATTAAATACAATCTAACGAATTAGATGTGTATAATTCATTAAACTGAAATTAAGATGAAAGAAACAATCCATCCCACAAGGTTTTGTTTGGTCATTTTGATTTTTTTGTGAAATAAGATAACGAAAGGATTTGGAATTTGGTTCTTCCCCCTAATTCATCGCCTGCCACATCTTGTTACTTCAAATTCCAACCCACCTTGTCTTCTCATCATCACTGCATGTGGGACTTTTTAATCCGAATTTATTGTTAACCCAAACATTAGATAAGATAAAAATTATCTAATTCATTGTTATATGTGATTCACTAAACGTAATCTAAAAGAATTAATTTATACTCTTTGGTAGCACTAAATGTTGTAGGCTTCAATCTAAGGTGTAAAGTTATCATTCCCGATCCGTCCGGTGATAATATTAATTATTTATATGAAATTGAGATTATATTATTTGGAATACGAATATGTATTTATCGTCACTTAAAAAAAAAGAGTATGTAGACAAATTCATAATTAGTAAAATGTAATCTAAAATGATGATACCAGGAGTTTACACTGTGCTATAGATGAGAAAGCTAGCATATTATAATAGGATCATTTATGCTACGATATTTTGTTAAAGACATCTCGTCTAATATGATTTTTTATTTTTAAAGTTTCTAAGACCAAAAGAATATCATAATTTTAATGTGATATGATATAATATGACCAATACATATGAAAATAGACATGTCACATTATTAATTGACCGTTAAAAATCAGAAATTAGTGTTGTGTTACTTTTATTCGAATATATTATGATATGTGCTCAAAACATGTATTTTTTGTAAGTTCAACAAACACGATGGAAATGACGATACTCGATACCCTCAATTGCCACCCGCATCACTCCTCGTCCTTTTGGTCTACCCAACACCCGTGTAACGATCGTTTGGTACGGTGCAGCTAATTTGCGAATGACAATTGAGCAAAAAAATTACTAAGTACGAAGTTAATTGTTCGGTTCATAACATAAGATCTAGCACTTTGTAAACTCGAGATCAACTGGCTAAATCAAAGGCAAAGCGGGAGAGAATTTGTCTGCCAAACATTGTGCTCTAAACATCGTTTCCATAGCAAAAGCCGTCATCAAGCAAAATCAATTGGTGTGAAAACATCTTCATTTGCGACGCCATCGGTCGCTTATGTTCCGTTGTCCATACAATTCAATCGTTCCTCTCATAATAGACAGCCAAGCCACTTAACCCATCCGACTCGTGTGGCTAATAGTAGCGCTGTTGATACCGCTAAACGATGGGCCACGGGCGACTTGTGTAGGTATTAGCAGTACCTATTTATCTTCCAAAGTACGTTGTGGAATCGCCATCAACCCCAATTGTCATCAATGACATAATCACTTACAAAGAATGTCGCAAAATAAACTTTACGATGTTCCCACGCTTCCTTAGGTTCTAAAACCGATTGCTATACACAGGGAAAAAAATATCTAGAGGAAAAGAAATCACAAATCTAAAAGAACAGATGCGGCAAGGCTACTCAGGTCCCACATAACTATAAAACGTTCCTGATGAATTTCACCCGTCCTCTATCTTCTCCACAAGCTGGTTCTCCAATGCGGGTGCTTCTAGTCTACCTAAGCACTGGCCTACTGAGAACTACAGCCCGAGTTTGGACAGAAGCTGCTGCCATCTGGGGGTCTCTTCATCGAAAATGTAAGTCAACGGAGATACTAGAACTCCACTACCCCCGATCTGCACGACAAAAGTTTCAATGTATTAAAAAGGCACCCCAGGAGTGTTATCAAGCTACAATTCACGAAAATCTACAGTTGCAAGTATCTTCACTTCATATAGGATGTGACCAAGGGGAAACAAAAAATCTCCGCATAAAGCCGCTACGGCTATTTCCAAAAGTAGGACTTACTGCTCTCAACTGCTGCACAGAGCTATACAGCGCATTTTCAGGAACACAAATGACTATTGCATGGTAGTCTGCAACCACTTCTCCATTACTTTCACGAAAGACTGAACTTACGGTAGGTCCCTGATAGTGTATGAGTACAAGAGAATCAGAAACCCTTAAGAGTGAGAATAAGATAGCTACAGTTTAAAAGCTTCAAATCGAGCTGGGGCTCAACTTGGAGTACGAGAAAAGAGGGCTCATTGCATTACCTGCAAACCAGAGAGTGATGGTTGATTGAGTACTCGCTTAGCCACTTCGTCTGCACTACTCCCCCTTATGTTTGCTGTTAGCTATGAAAAATATTGATACCGATTATAAAGCATTGATTTTCAGAATTGGATAAAGGAGTCGGTAACACGTATGTATCCGCAGTATCTCAGTATCTTAGTTGTGTATATTCTAAAACACCTTGTATTGCACTAACAGAATTTTCTATGTGATTTCTCCCAAATTTTTATTGCAGCAATTCCTACTTAGTTGTTGAATAAGAAAAGGTTGAACAAGTCATACTTGACAATGATTTAAGTTATACTTATGTCCACAAAGTACTAACCGCGTCACATCCGATTGACACTGCTAAATTCGCCTCGACCATAAGTCACCCGTTTAAATTTTGTTTTTTGATGAGTGCACTGATGTGTCTATTTTATGCAACTCAGAAACATAGTAAGGAGTAAAAGGGGGATGGCCACAGCAGGTGCAGCTTAATAATAGTAAACTCTAACGGGAAGTATGTTCAGATGCTGGACAGGAAGTTCATCAACATATATACAATAAGCTACACACCTTGAACTGGCCTGCTTTAAGATGTGCCTCCAATCTTTCAAGAATCTCACGCGTTGCACCAAGAACACCTTCCCGTTGGATTAGTGACTTCCTGCTTGCCACGAGAACAGCCTGAAGGACATTCAGCCCTAGTTAAGGGAAGTTTGAAAGAGACAGGATGAAGAAACGATCATAGGGCGAGCTTGCCAGTGCAAACATGTTACCCACCTGACTTTCCAACACTGTCCCACCTTCAATTTCTTTTAAGTTATTTTCCTTTAATGTTGTCCCACTACTTACAAGGTCCAAAATAACATCAGCAGTCCCCATCTGGATTACCAAAGAAAAGTAAAGAAGTCAATTGTAGATCATGCAGACACAGCATCAATACTATACTGCCAATGCCATCAATTAGCATCAATTTAATTAAATCCTTGACCTTCCCTCATGGAGATGCCATTGAAGATACCAGTGTGCCACATGCCAAGATATAACGGCAGTCGTATGTATTTTCTGTTCAACTAAATTGCAGCTTCAAAACAAATACATGAAATGAACTACAGTCGATATGCTCATGAGGTTGCTATCCTAATAACTTAATCTTTAGGGGCATACTTTCAGATTCTTTTTAACAAAGGATGAAGCAATGTCCGCAGAATTATTTCCTTCCGAGGGATAAAATTTTCAATCATTGAAAAGAGAAAAATCCTGTAATTCATGGATTAATCAAATCAACGCTTCATATCACAAAATGAATGGCCACAAGATCCATAGGCAAGGACAGATAGATCCAACCATTGCATCATCGAAGGAAACACCAAAAGATTCAAGTGCTTTTTTAAAAGGATCCTCCTGCTAAAACTATGGTGGCTCGATGTAGTCTCATATATACATTCCCCGGGACAGGACATGTACACACATTGCCCCACAATGTGGATAGAAAATGGTCTACATAAGCACAATTTACCGACATTTAGAATACGAAAATCAGTAGGATGTACACTAGTCGGTCCTTCCTTCACTGCATCTACCCGTCAACAAAGAGACGGCGGTTTCCACTCCCTTCTTTTCCTTGTTTCCCCTCTTCATGGGAAATATTTCTCTGCCTTTCTCATTTAATGAAGATTCTCTTGTAAATATTTCCCCGACAACATTTTTAATCTCCTTAATGGGGTGCATTTAAGAGTGACATAAAGGGCTGGCACTCCATAGACCAACCAAGAAAATAAGCGGGTATTGAGATATTTGCCAAAAATGTAAAAGATGTGGTAAAGAGTTGACCCCTGAAGCAGCATGAAAAGAATAACATAACCCTGCCATACCAAGCAAAAAAAAATTTGTACTCGCCAATCTGCACATTCAGTACAGATCTTCTAACCATCTAGGTGGAAAAAGATAAAAGACATGAATCCAGAGCCATAAGACTCTCAATGCATTTTATTGTCGTTTGTTTTTTAAAACAAAAATTGAAATGGTCTGAACCTGTGAACTGGAAAATGAAATGGTTTAAACTTTTCTACATTCTAAATTCTAGTTGAGCACACAAAATTGATCCCTCCTTGACATAAACTCTACCAGAATATGGATTCCCCAACCCCTTCTCTTCAATCTCTTAAGAGAGCTTCCACAGATATATTAACTCCAGTTTAGTTTAAAGACGACACGCGCTTAACGAAAAAATTTCATTGTGACAATCACAAACCATCTTCAATACGGGTAATGAGTTGGTAACCCACAAAGATATCAAATAAGTGAAAGAAATTGATATTTTTACCACAGGAGCTGCCTCCAATGCTCCTTCACCAGTTGAAAAGCTCACATGCTTCAGTCCATTTTCTTTCATGAACTTAGGCCCCAGCTACAAAGACACAAGAGAGAAACCTAAACTTAAGCAGTTAAAAAGGACAGTCACTCTGGCACCCCACAAGAAAATTTGCTATGAGGTGGATAGATGACACAATAAACAATAACATTTAAGATCTGAAAATGCAAACATACATAGCCAAAACCGGTAGCAACTCTGAGTGGTTTCTCTTCAGTCCATTGGGGCATTTGTGCAAGCTCCTTCACCGAATTAATCTTCTCAAAGATCCCATATTTGGGAATCTAATAGAAGATCAAAAGAACATATCAACACTAAAATTTTCCATAGCAATGAACCAATTGGAAATAATTCTATCAATATATCAAAATTGAGAGCATAAACTTTCTTACCGCAAGAGACAAACGGCAATCCCCATAATCAAGAGCTTCATGAACAATAATAAGATCTTCATTACCCTGAATAAAAGAAGCATAAGGTCTTTTAGGACAGCACTATATCAAGTTAGTGTTGCGAAATCAACATTCTATGATATAATGAAGTTGAAAAGCTTTGTGAAAACACAAAAACAAGACAAAAAGATCAGAAAAAGCTCTGATATATGAAGTTGAAGCAATCAGGAAGTTATTGTCTCTGTCCAGCATTCCTCACATGGTGACCATGCAATCATCATTCTAAGATTTCAAGTCATTGATCTGTACAAACACAAAAAAATATGAACACTCTAACCACCTAAACTATCTAAAGACTTCGGAGATACATACCGAAACTTGACATCATCCAGTAACTCTGCTAATCCAAGCCATTTTTCAAAATTGTTTACATGGAAAAGAGTAAACAACCCAGATAGATTCACACAAAAAGTACTGCAAAGGTAAAATGTGATACGCAACTACTTTTGTCATTCATTCGGGTAAGATCTTTGATCCAACTTCTCTGCTGCATATTTAACACAGGAATTATTCATAATTTTTTGGTTTTAGCATGAAAGCTTATTTGCAATATTTTTGGTTTGAAGAGAAAGCAAATACAACGTTTTGTTAGATAAAGCGCTCTTAATCTTCCACTTCTTCCAAAGCAGGGGAAAACCATGCAATAAATTGTTTTCACAGCTTCAGAGTATAAATCTTTGAATGCAAACGAAACATTAGTGAAAAATGATGCATAAAAAATCCAACCAATGATCAAACATACAGCATATAACATCTTCTGCTTACCTGTCCATGTTCACTAACTGTGTCAAAACCCACTATTCCAATGTCTAGATCTCCAGATAACAATTTTTTTACAATGTCCTTTGGTCGCTGAAACCAGACTTGCAAATTAGAGAGCTGCAAGATAAGTTAGCCATCAAATCAATTAAAAACAGCCTGCGGCATATAGAACTAACAACTAAATTAAACAGCACTGTGAAAAAAATTTTAATTACATTTTCATGGAGATTTTCTTTGTTATATGAATGAGAGTAATTCTATGTAAGATTAGAGAAGTGCTTGTCTAGCTCAACAACAGCATTTGAGTGACTAGAGTGGGTCATTTCTTCTTCTTGTGCCTTGCAAAGACAGTTTCAGCATTAGGCTTTGGGGTTCAAAGCTTCAGCACTTTGTGAAGACTACATTCTATCTCAATTAGGATAGAGATCCTCTTTTACATCAATGATTTTGTGAAAGGGTTATCACTCCTTAATTCCCTGTCCACATATCTCAGATACGATAACTACATAAATCTCTCTTGCTAATCTCCAGTAGTTCTTAAAATCAAAATTGAGGTCCAAGTGAGTTACAATAAACGAACTCAAAATGTCTTACCACCATGCCTACACCAAAATGAGGCACGCATTTTTTCATGACATATATCCATACCTGTGGGATTTCTGCAACATACTGGCGGGGATTCACCCGCTTGACCGACAATTGGCAATCCTTCAAGAACAAAGTCGAAAAGGATCAGTATGCAGATAAAAACAAACAGACCGCAACCCTCCTGGAGCGGCATGTCAGAGATTAAAGACACTTCCATCGGAACCGATTCCTCGGCAACCGAAAACCGGCAATGCGATGTTACCTTGAGGAGGCTGAGCGTGTCGTCGGCCATGCGCCCCTTGCTCGGCAGGCCGAGCCGGACCTCCCTCCGCTCCCCCTCCGGCCTGCCGTTGGAGGACGGCGAGGAGCCGGCGGAGGAGCAGCAGACGATCCTCAGGAGCGCGGGCGTCCTCGCGGGAGAGAAGATAACGGACGTGTGGGCGCGGCGGAAGAAGGCGGAGAGCGGAGGCGCGACCGAGGACGGCGAGAGGAGGAGGTGCTGCTGGGGGTGGCGGGGCGGCGAGACGAGCGACATCGATATCGACGCGGACGCCATTGTGACGGCGAGAGCGCGGCTGCGAATGATTGAGAGAGCGAGAGCGCGGCGACGGTGACCGGCGAGGGGACCAACGGGCAGCGCAGGGATGGCGCGGCGAGCGTCGGCAGACGACGAGCAGAGCGGCGAGGAGTGCCACAGGCGTCGGCGAGGGCCGAGACGCGGACGGAGCAGCGAGGGAGCAGCTGCGGGTGTCGGCGGCGGGGCTGGACGTCGCGGCGAGACCGGCGGAGCAGCAAGCGGAGCGGCGAGGTGGCGAGACGCGGTGGTGACTAGCGTCGCGGTGCCGGCGCTGTGACCGGCGCAGGCACGGGGCCGACGCGGACAGGGGGCAGCGTCGGGAGGAAGAAGACGACGCTGTAGATTTTCTCTCCTTTTCTCTCTTTCCCTCCCAAAACCGAAGGAAGGCCCTCACGTATTTTCTCCAAATTTTTTTCGAAAAAATCCCCCAGTATCCGTACACTAACAACACCTTTTATCATATTTTATTTCCAATTTTATCTGTACATAATCTCTGGATATATCGTTGCACCATACACAATATTCTCTTTTGTATTTTTCGAATATTCCATCCGAAAATTTCCTTTTTGCTAAAAAATATGTACATTAGTGTATATTACTTGAATATGTGAAAAATCTCAGCGGAATGTGTAAAAAATTTCAGCAGAATATTAATGCTCACCATCAGTCCAATAAAATAAGATAAAATAAAACAAAATAAGATAAATGTTTCTAAACTATATGTCGTGCAATTTTAATTTTATTTTTTGGGTTAAAAATTAACCCATTTTTTATGAAAAAAAAAAAATAGGTGTCAACACAAACTTTTCAATATAGATGAGAAAGCTTGCATATTATAATAGGATCCTTTATGTTACAAGATTTTGTTAAGATGTCTCTTCTAATATGATTTTTTTTAATATTTCTATCATAATTTTTTATGTGATGTACAAATGATAATTGACATGTCAAATTAATAGTTGACTACTAAAAATCAGAAATTGTTATGAAATACATGAATGAATATTCATTATATTCATCTTATCTAATATACTTATTATGGTACATTTGTATCTTATAAATACATCTCCCTATACAATGAATGTTTATATCCCTATCTAATGTATGTATTATTCAATACATTAATATTAATGATAAGTACATCCTTATTTTCTTATAAATAAGAGCTTAGTTTTTGTCATAGATATATGATGATATACTAGAAATAAAAAAATTTTACAATGTCCTTTTGTCGTTGAAACTAGACTTGCAAATTAGAGAGCTGCAGGATAAGTTAGCCACCAAATCAATTAAAAATAGCCTGCGGCATATAGAACTAACAACTAAATTAAACAGCACTGTGAAGATTTTTTTATTTACTTTTTCATGGAGATTTTCTTTGTTATATGAACCAGAGTAATTCTATGTAAGATTAGAGAAGCGCTTGTCTAGCTCATCACCACAGAAGTACTACAAGACATAGACCTTTTCAACCACAGCATTTGAGTGACTAGAGTGTGTCATTTCTTATTCTTGTGTCTTGCAAAGACAATTTCAGCATTACGCTCTGGGGTTCAAACCTTCAGCACTTTGTGAAGACTACATTCTATCTTAATTAGGACAGAGATCCTATTTTACATCAATGATTTTGTGAAAGGGTTATCACTCCTTAATTCCCTGTCCACAAATCTCATATTAGATAACTACAAAAATCTGTCTTGCTAACCTATGTCTAGTAGTTCTTAAATTCAAAATTGGGTTCCAAGTGAGTTACAATAAACGGACTCAAAATGTCATGAGGCACACATTTTTCATGACATTGCGGTGGCGAGCGGCTGCGAATGATTGAGAGAGAGAGAGTTTCGAGCGCTGCGCCGCCGCGAGTGGAGAACGGCGACGGATGGAGAGTAAAAAGTCCAATTTTGCCGACAAATAGGATTTTTGGTTCCCATTGATTTCGCGTTTGATAGAAAAATGAGAGCACGGATTTAGGTTACGTCTAATAAAATTATGGAATATGTATGCTGGGAATCCTAAAATTTATCAACAATACGATTGAGTTAAATCGTAATCAAATCATAAAATTTGTCAATTTGATACAATCAATTTTTTTTATTAATAATGTCTAATTTAGTTAATTGAAAATGTTGACATGGCTTTTTTTATTACTTTCTTTCGTGCTAACGTGGCTAAGGTAAAAAGATAGGCCCAAAACGATGGCAATTTGGTTCAAATTTGATTTTTAATATAAATATTAATTAAATTAAATTTATTAAAAAAAAAAAAAAAAAAAAGACAGCAAATGCAGCAAATTTCTTTTTTTTTTTTTTTGTACATGTGGAGGCGGTGAATATAGAGCTGGACTTGCTGAAAATCCCGGGGCAACGCCCCGCACACCGTGGTACTACGTGTCTCGTTCCGTCCATTCGCTAAAATCCAATCTCGCCGACAAATTGGATTTTGATCCCCACTAATTTTCACGCTCGAGAAAAACAAGGAGCGCCGCCAATTTAGATTTCGCATTTCAATAAAGTTTTGATAGCTAAATCACTCAATTTCACCACCGACCATAGACCATTGTCGCTGGCGACCGTGGTAATTTATCACCATTTTAAAAAAGAAAGTACGTAAGAAAATTTATCGTCATTTTAAAAAAAAAGTATGCAAGAAAATCTCATAATTAGTAAAATATAATCTAAAATGATGATACCATGAGTTTACACTGTGCTGTAGATGAGAAAGCTTACATCTCGTTTAATAAGATTTTTTTTTTTATATTTCTAAATCAAAAGAGTATCATAATTTTTATGTGATATGATATAATATAACCAATACAAATGATACTTGACATGTGACATTATTAATTGACCGTTAAAGATAAGAAATTACTTAAAAGTTGCGTTACTTGTATTCGAACATATTATGAAATGTGTTTCATACATGCATATTTTTAGGGTTAATTCCCTGAAAAAATTCAAAATTAGTATACGTGTGACAAATTTACGCTAAATTAATTTTTTTATTATAAAAAACCCAAAACCGGTACATTTGTAATAAATTTATTCCAAATGACCACAAAAATCTCCAAATGAATATACTTTTGACTTCGACCAAAAAAAAAAAATATACTTTTGACAAATTTATCCCAAACTAATTTGTTCGATCGCCAAAAACCTCAAATTGGTATATTTGTGACAAATATACCATCCATTAAATTGGATTAATACCACAAAAAATCACAAAAATTGTATAGCTATGACAAATGGAAAGTAAAATCCCAAACTTGTACATTAGCCAATTGTCGTGTTATCTAACTTAGTAGTTTGATAGTAAAATTTATCGGAAACTCACAGAGGGTAAACTTATCACAAGTGTACCAATTTGGGTTTTTGGTTTGAAGTAAATTTGTCACATATATATCAGTTTTGGGTTTTTTAATGTATTAATCCTAACAAAACCAAGGGAAATGAAAGTTCTATTGATAATCGCATACATTTCCCTTCTTCTTCTTCTTCTTCTTCTTCTTCTTCTTTTAATATTTTACTGATAAAGCCTTGCCCATGCCATGACATGCATAAATGGGGAAAATGATTCTAAAATTATCATAATTTCCGTAGTTATTTACTTTAGTATCAAAACTTTTCAAGTGAATCACTTGTGTGCGACTTTTGTAATAAAATAATCACTTTAGAGTTGCCGCTGATTTGAATTGCCAAAAAATCCCACATGACAATTTTCTAATATAAATAGTTTAACGTGGTTCGTTGATAAAGTTAGGACAGTAATATTGCCCTAAATTAATCAACTAGGGTGAATTGAGGTTAAATTTGTTTTCCTTTTCAACCCTTAATTTGTTTTGCTCTTCAATTGAGGAATTGTGGCAAAATTAGGTATTGCAATCCCCATTAAAGAGCAGAGCGGGACAAACATGTCCAAATTAAGCATGTCCTCGTTAGAATTGGACGAACTGGAGCAGCGATTGAGAGGGAGCAACATAGTTACCAAAGCGAATTGGTTGTTCTTCGGAGTCAGAATTGTCATTGTGTTCTATTATGGCTCCGGTCCTCGCCGAACGAGGACCATCCACCAGCAAAAACATGGCGACCATAGAGATCATCCACCAAACTCGCCGGAGTTTTATCATTCTAGAATGTAAATTCACGAAAAATACATCATAGAATGAGCAAGAGAATTTTTATTTTTTTTCGCTTACAATTTGTTTTGATTTTGATGATCATATTAGGACATAGAGGTGCTTTTTTTTTTTTTTTTTTTGGCATGAAGGACATAGAGATGGTCAAGAAAATGATTATTAAGAAAAATAAAAATGTATATGAAAGTGAAAATTGGTAGCAAGAGATGAAGGATGAAGACGAAGATGAAGAAGAGAAGAGTAGGGAAATTGCTAAGTTAAAAAAATCATATGCCACGTCATCTCCGCCTCTGTCCAGTTTGGACTTTCAAGTTAAGTCCAGCAGCCACGTGAAATTAAAATTTCATCCCCACTAATTCAGCGAGACGCCTCACATCCATCGACTTATAATTGAAGTGGTCTCAGTGCCATCTCATGCGTAGCCATCATAAAACTCCTTTCTCGCCAAAGCAAAATAGGAAATTAAGTTACATGTCATAATTAATTACCTCAGGATTGCGAAACCATCCATTGAATACGGAAATAGTTGAGCCATGGTGTTCATGCTCATCGGTCTAGAAAGAAAGAAAAATTCTGTTCGTTTTATGAAAAATAATTTCAAAAAAAACATTTTTGGATTCTCCGATGTTCATTTTATAAAAAAAATGAATTTGTCAACGAACACGTTTTTTGCTATTAGAAAAACAATTTCAAAAGTAGAGAAAATGTTATCCACTTTTCAAATAATAAAAAATATTTTCCATAACTTATTCCATATCACTTTTTCACCAAACACACTTTTATTTTATTTTAATGTTTTATTTTTTAAAAATGGAGTTTTAAAAGAAAAAAAATGAAAGGAAAAAAATTAAAAATTGAAAAACCAATTTTAAAAAATAAAATAATTTTTTTGACAATGAGTATATGCAAGAAAAGATTTTCCTTATTGATCAACGGAAAATATTGTTTAGTTCATCCTCAAATTTCAACAGAATATCGGAAAACATGGTTATTTTCTTGTAAAATGACTTATTTAAAAATAATTTTTAGAAACGGTACATTTTCCCTTGAAATATACGGAGTTAATGCAATCCCTCTGCTATCTTATCTTAAATAGTAATAGCCGTGAGAATTTGTTATTATAATAATTTAATTTATCGTTTTATCGTACCAAACTACTTCTCGTGTACTTTACCATCATAAATGCATATTTCGCAATCAGATCAAATCCACCTTTTGAAAATCCTAGTAAAAAAAACACTGGGGGTTTGCCCCAGTGGCCACCCTTCCATCTTGGAAGGGGAGGTTGGGGGTTCAAATCTCCACCTTCTCAGGAGGGATTGGGGTGGGGACGATTTCATTTCAAGAGTGGATTTCGACTTCCACGCCCTACAAGAAGGTAGGACAAAAGTCTACAAAAGTCTGAGAATGAGTGTTAGAGTAGGATTAGCGTAAAACTGACCAAAAAAAAAAAAATCCTAGTAAATCCGACCGAAGAGCAGCACATGTAGAAAATGCGATCAGCAGTGCACGCACCCCTCCTGCCGAAGTCCCAAAAAGACCGTCTTCTCCGAGTCCCTCTCTCTCTCTCTCCAGGGCCCAGGCAACCTCCTCGATCAGTGGGGGGGCCAATGGAGCCTTCTTGGAAGCCGTTTTTATTCCCACTAATTTTCGTGCTCGAGAAAAATGAGAGCACCGATTTGGATTCCATGTGATGAAAATCTTTTTTAAAAAAAGAAAAAAAAAAAAAAAGGAGGAACGAGATAGGTTGCTTAACTAAACCATGGATTGTATCATTTCACATTTTAATAAATTTTGATAACTAAATCACTCCTTTCTTAATCTCCCGACTGACCAATATCCGCTGCACACCTGCAGCCGCCGCCATCCCCGTCGACATCACGAGCCTCTGTCACTAGCCTCTAGGCTTTGTTGCACATAGCTAGACTTGTTAAACACGAATGAGTCAGGTCGGGTTTGGATCAGGTTGTAAATGGTCCGACCCAAATTGACATATTGATATATTTATGAACCATTTATTTGAAATATAAATTTATTAACTCATACCTAACTTGACCCAATCTAACCCGACTCAGCCCGACTTATAATTGATCCTACCCATATTACTAAAAGACTTTCATATTTAACTAAATCTAGGAAATTTTGTTTTTAATGATTTAAATAAATCTATATTGTTAAAAAAATTTCCTACCATCACAAATTCAATGGATAATTTTTTAAAATTTTTAAATTAAAGATTTCATTTATTTCACGAAAAATATTATATTTTCTGGAAAATGATAATATTTTTGTTGAAACCTAAAAATGACTTAAAAATATTTTCTACCATTTTGTATGGAATTTTCGATTTAATTTTTTTCCATGCATTATTTTTAATTTATTTCTTATATTTTTATTTTAAAAACCATTTTTTAATTTTATTTTTTCATTTCTTTTTCTTTCTTCTCCCTCTTCACTCGGTCATTGGCCAAGGCAATGGCCAATGACTGTTCGGCAAGCCAAGCCTCGACCTTGCTCAAGCTCACCCCAATCGCGAGCTCGAGTCTCGCTAGATCAGGAAGGGTTGAGCCTTGCTAGATCTGGCGAGCTCAAGGCTTGCTAGTGTGAATGGCCCCTTCAGCTGCATGGTGAGTTTCATCACCATGCAACGGTTGCAGAGAAAATGATCCAGCCTCCTCTTCTGACTCCATCATCTCTCCATTAGATAAGGGTTCTAGGTACATTGATCATTCATCTAAATATCAAAACCATGGGAATGGTAACTTAGTACCCGCTCTAAACTAAAAGGCAAAACAAGATTTCTATAGAAAAGATATTAGTAGACAGAGACATACGATCAAGCACACCTTCTTCTTGTACAGGATCAAGGACATTAGCAGTTTCTGGATTTTCAATGATATCCACAGGCTGCTCCAGTTGAAAATGCTTGTGCAACATTTTCGAATGAAAATCTTTCAAAACGCCTATATTTACCAAATATATATTCTCCATCGTGAAAGAATAACAAAATATAATTACTTTTGCCTTGTATATGTGGATATGTTAACTCCCAAAACTCCATGACCTTAGCTGAGCCAACAAAACTCTATGACCTTCAGTTTCATCACCCATTAGTCAGAATTATACTGATGCATTAATTCATATGTAAAAAATGATTTTTAAATAATCAAGGCATGTATTACTTTTGGGCGAACAACGACACAACTATTTTTAGATGGGGAAAGATCCAACATCCACCAATGTTGATTGAAGTCTCCCATTAGTCACAATTATATGTGATGATTAAAAGATGTTCACTTGCTACCTAAAGCCTTATTGCTTTAGGACATCTTTAAGTTCGAATATAGTAGACTTTATGTATTTCCTATTTTACAATGTGCGTGATTGTTTGTTTGTTAGATTTTTTCGGTTGAAGCTTGATTGTTGGTTTGAATTGTTCCAGCAAAAGTGTAAAAAAAGAGTCATAAATCAATTTAGTTATAAATCTTTTGATTTGGTACCAATTTAATCTTAAACTTTTAATGATGTCAATTTAGTCATAAACCTTTCGAACTAGTGTCAATTTAATCTTAAACCTTTTAGTTTGGTTTAGGCTAATTTTAGCTAGAGTTTGATAATTTTTATCAAAGAAAATATTTTCCTTAATCAATAAGTCTAATCTATTGACTAGGTTTTTCTGTTATTATTTTATTAATATTGATTTGACATTTCTATAAATAGTTAAATAATATCTCCTCCTTCTTCTTCTCTTTTTCATGACCACTAAAAGACCCCAAATATCTCAGAATGGACTAAATAAATGAAAAGAGGAAATAATCTATTGCACCCACTTGCTCTTTGAGTTTAGTTTAGAGTTAATCTCGATATTAAAGGAGTTAACATTTATCTTTTTCCTTGTTTCTGTTTCAATAATAAAATAAAATATAAATTATTAAAAAAAGCTGAGCCTAGTAAGAGTACAATAGAGCTTTGTAATGATTGTGCAGCAGCGCTTGCTTGTGACTGTCTATGAAGTCCAAGTAAACGAATGATCGGGACCCTTATAACACCGCCATAAATTGATAATGATGGGGGAGAGAGAAGGAGGGAGAGAGATTATTTATTGCTCACCTCTTCTCTCTCTTCTCTCTGCTAGGACATCTGTCTATCAGGACAGCACTCCCTCTTCTTCATGGCAATTAATTGCTAGGCTAGCTATTCCTATGACTAGGAGACATAGGAGGAATGTCAAAATTGTGAGTACAGAATTACTTTTTTAATGGAAGAATGATGGATGGGACTATTGATGAATGCCAAGACAAACCTCAAAGCTCTTCAAGGCTTCACTCGTTGCTTGGGCAGTCTTCGGAACAAGAAGAAAGATATTCAGAATAAGAAAAAAGATAATAAGAAAAATGAAGAAAATCTTGTTTCAACTCTACTCAACAAAAAATAGAAAAGAGAGGGATATTCTGAACCACCTAGCCTAGGTTATGAAAAATAATCAATTAGATTTTCGAGCTTTCCTAAATAGGAGGTAAATATTAGTAAAATTTCATATTGTGTAAATTATTCTATTAGACATCATCATTTACTCTCCAAATATTCCAACTATTTCTTGTGGGTCCTTTTATGCTGCGTTCCCCGGGGGCAATTGTCTCAAATTTTGAAAAGACATATCCTTATTTTCATTCTAATGAATCAAGACAATCAACTATGAAAAGATTGTATTATTCCTATTCAAGACTTAAGATTTTTCTAGAAACTTTTTTAGGTTATTGATGTCAAGATTATGGATGTATTTACACCCTTATACTAATTATGTAAGAAAACATATGTTTAGAATTTTATGCTTACTTTGCCTACTACAATCATAATACTTCAAACTTTAATTTGCTTCGCTCAAAATCATTCATTTTACATGTACCTACTATTTACATAGCTGATAATTCCTGAATAAGAGTTAGCCATATAGAAAAAATTTCGATATCCACATTATCCTTACCTAATACGTTTATGGCTCTCAAACTCTCCCTAAATTTGATTTCAATAGGATTTTGCGTGAGTTTGGTTTTGATGTTCACTTCTCTTCTCATGGTTATCATGTGCATGGATGGGACCATAGGACACCTATTCGAGCTCACTTCCTTAAATATTCCCAACTCTTTTTTTGGTTGTGCTGCCACAATGTCAACTCAAACTTGATATTCTCGATTAGGTCAGGCATCTTCCTCTAAATTAAGATCTCTAATTTTTAAGTAGTTATTTAGGTTCTAGTGATAATAAATATAATTTATTATAATTAAATTCGATAACTATACGTGTGTATATATGTCAACAGTCATATATTTATGACGTTTCAAGCAAACTCGTATGTGATGGTGGTTTATTTCAATATTTGTGTGAAGATTAAAAAGGGTATCCAAACAAAAGAATTAACATAAGGATTTGTTCAGGAGGATGATTTACGAGTGCCATCCATGTGAAAAATGCCTCCAATAACATTTGGGGGAAAAATATGACTTTTATGGATTAAAGAAGAGTTAAAAGGTTATGACTATTACCACCGGCCGTGGTGGCTCCGCTGGGTAGGCTTCAGTGATCTTTTGAGGGAGAGGTGAGAGGTTCGAGGTTCTTGCAAAGCAAGGGGGCTAGTGGAGTTACTTGGTGACTTACCCGGTGGCATGGGGTGGTGGTTTCCCCATGTTGCCCCCAGGTTCCTCCCGCCGGCTGTCGGCTTTCGGGGTTTCCTGGGTCACAAAAAAAAAAAAAAAAAAAAGTTATGACTATTCATGAAGAAAATTCAAGGGTTGCAACAGTTGGTAAACAAGCAAATGCAAAATTCCTAATCGGATAAAAGGATATATTTATATATTTTCACCCATCAACAGGAAAAAAAAAAAAAAGAGTGGATACTAGGAGAAAATTCAAAGGATGCAATCGTATGGGACAAATTGGTTTAATATCTTTCCTAATAAGAAGTTTGTATTTGAATCATAACAATTTGAAAGGAAGATTTGTGGATACCACCTTTGGAGGCAATATGGCTCGTTATATTAATGTTATGTAGCGTATGTGACCTATCTTCAACGAAACTTCTCAAGTTTTTAAAATCTTTCCACTTCTTTTTGGCTCGCTCTTTTTTATGTAATGTATGTGACAATCTTCACAATTACTAGTCAAGTTGAAAAAGAAAAAAACTATTCGCATGAAATGATACTTACCATAAATATTGGTATAAGTTGGATAAATTTGGCTCTATCGAATTTAGAATTTCAATAATAATTCCAAATATCACATCATTCCAAGTTTAAATAGGCATCTTGGCTTTACCCAAATGAGCTCATGAGGAATATGAATGATCTGAGATTTCAATAACATCTGCTAAAATACTTCATAAGTGAATGTACTTACCAAGACACTTAACAAAAACCCCCATAATAAAGAAATGCCTAAATACTTACCATGGTAGGGATTTAGATTTCTATTAAATGTACCCTGCCAAATTTGAATGCTCAGTTATTGCAACTCAATTTTTTCAATATGTTTTAATCCCTAAGTTTCATTTTTTTGGGGGACATTCTAAAATTTTGACACAAAAATATGTAAGCTGTACTTTGTATGGCGGTAACTAATTCCCATGATTTCCATATGTTGGTGGTGTAGCCCAAAATTAAAACCTATTATGTGTGGTCCCTTCTTATGAGAAAAAGAAACCTCAGTCCTATTATGCTCTTTAACTACATATGAGGGGCAGAAAATTGCTCGCGCAAGAATAAATTTATTATATATATATGGGCAATATGACACACTACACACATAGTAGTAATGCATGTAAATATTCCAACTCGAGTTTTGAATTTCAAAAAGAAAATTGCAATTGAGCACTTTAATCTTAGTACCTAGCATAATCACAATTAATTTTTTTTTCCTTTTTTATGATTCCAGTACTGTTGTTCGATCAATCACAATCACACCCTACTATTTTGCAATTTTTATAATGATACACACGTATCATTAACGAATGACATAAAACTATGTAATGTGATATTAAGCTTTTCGATCAATATTTTTACACTTAGCATTAGCTTTTGGACTTAGTAGTTCCGCTTGATTATAAAATATAGGAAATATAGGAACGAAAAGTTTTATGTTCATTAAAACTAAGGCCGGGGATTAGCGAAGACTCAATGCCTCATCCACCTCTTGTTTTTTTAGGAAACCAATATCAATTTGTCCTTCTCGAAAAAATCATAAATCCCATTTGAGTAGTGTGGGATTCTTCTAATATATATATATATATATATATATATATATATATATATATATATATATGTACGCGCATGCGCCGAAGATATAATCAAAAGAATAAACAAATACAAAATATATCTTGTAAAAATATGTAAATATTTGGGCTAATCCATCAACGATTTTTTTAAATACAATAAGAAAAAAAGAAGAAAAAGGATCGAGACGAGCATGCTCCATCTTCTTCTTCCTTTATTTTTTTAAATTTTATCGTTCTCTATTTTGCTGGGCCCACCATGTCTTTCTTTTCCCCTTGGTGGGCCATCCGGTGCCTTTATTCAGGGATAATGATTTCAAGAACGAGGAAAGCTTTCTCAAAGCATTTCTGCCTCCTCCAACTCCTATAGCAAAGGAATCATCATCAACCAATCATCAAGCCATCACATCCCGAATTGAATTATCACCAAGCCGCTTCCTAAACAACCTCTTATCACCAAGCACCTCTAATGTTCGTTTATATTTATATATTTATGTTTGTTGAACTTGAATGCTCATTTTCATTTGTATTTATGTTTGGGTAAAAGTAATTTTCTGATCAAGTAAACTCACAATGTCACCATCTTTTTCAATTGAGTATGTTGAGGCCTTAGTATTAAGGACAATGTCAGGATAAAATATATTAAATTCATACCCTTGTGCGATCTTCGTAATGCGTTTGATGTGCTTACTCCACTCATATCCACTGTGAACTAGGATTGAAATATTTTGGTTTTCTTGGTCGATACTTATCATGCCACCAATAAGCCTACATCCACATGAACAAATTCAAGGATCAAGTTATTTGAGAAAAAAAATGACAAAGAGTAAATCAAAACTAGTCAAGAAAATTGGTGACGTGAAGCACCTGCAAGTCGAGATTCACCTTTGCACCATTGTCAAAAATTGCATCACCTTCCTCCATGGCTCTCATGGCTTTGATGGCCTTCATTTCAAAATTATCTCCCATTGGAACTGGCTTTGACCCCATTGCTTCTTGCATCTATCTTTGTTTTTCTTCTAATACCTCAATTCTTTTTCGTTACCAGAACCTCTGGTTAGATGCACAACCTTACTTAGTTTGTGCTAAGCAATCTGCAAGGACAGAAGGAATTATCCAATGCAGCCCTGTCCTCTTCAAGGCCTCTTCAGCTACATGGTGAGTTTCATCACCATGCAGCGGTTGCGGAGAAAATGATCCAGCCTCCTCTTCTGACTTCATCATCTCTCCATTAGATAAGGGTTCTGGGTACATTGATCCTTCATCTAAATATCAAAACCATGTGAATGGTAACTTAGTACCCACTTTGAACTAAAAGGCAAAACAAGATTTCTATAGAAAAGATATTAGTAGATAAAGACACACCATCAGGCACACCTTCTTCTTGTACAAGACCGAGGACATTAGCAGTTTCTAAATTTTCAACGACATCCATAGGCTGCTCCTATTGAAGATGCTTGCGCAACATTTTCGCATGAAAATCTTTCAAAAAGCCTATGTTTACCAAATATATATTCTCCACCGTGAAAGAATATCAAAATATAATTACTTTTGTCTTGTATATGTGGATATGTTAACCCCTAAAACTCCATGACCTTAGCCGTGCCCGTATGCAAAACTCTATGACCTTTAGTTTCATCATCCATTAGTCATAATTATACTAACGCATTAATTCATACGTAAAAATGATTTTTAAATAACCAAGGCATATATTACTTTTGGGCAAACAACGACACAACTATCTTTAGATAGGGAAAGATCCAACATCCACCAATGTTGATTGAAGTCTCCCATTAGTCATAATTATATGTGATGATTAAAAGATGTGCACTTGCTACCTAAAGCCTTATTACTTTAAGGCATCTTTAAGTTCGAATATAGTAGACTTTATGTATTTCCTATTTTACAATGTGCGTGATTATTTGTTTGTTAGATTTTTTCGGTTGAAGCTTGATTGTTGGTTTGAATTGCTCCAGCAAAAGTGTAAAAAAAGAGTCATAAATCAATTTAGTTATTCAATCTAATTGATTTGAACTTTATAAATGAAGAAACTCTAGTTATGGAAACCAAGCTTATGTTTGTATGGGGATCAAAATATCAACGGCTACTAAATTTTCTTGATATAGATTGCGTAGAATTTAGAATTCCAAAAATTTCGATCAAAGATTGTGGGAGAAATACCAAGAGAGTGACTTAGTGAGATAGTATGATCTACTACCGAGTATTTGCACTCAAAGTTATAATATCTTGTTAATGATGTAGTGAAATTCAGCTAGTATAGTCTATCAGCGTGGAAGAGTGGACAACATGAGAGAGTGAATGTGGGTTGATCTAAGTATAACCACTATAAAATCTACCTATAATTCTATTATCTCTTATCTCTTTACTTAAGTTTATTGCACTATTATAGTTATCTCAGAAGTCTCTTGCATAATAGATCACTAGTTTTAAATATGTTATTTTTGAAACATTTATCACCTATTTAGGCTTCTCCTCTAGGTGATCTTACTAGCTTTATCAGAATATGCAGGTGATAATTTGATACTTTGATTGGCTATTACATTGGTAAGGAGAATCTCCTATAGTGATTATTGTGGAGATGAATTTGCATATGATTCTTTGCATTCGTAAGTAAATTTAAATTAAAGAAGTCTGATGATTTTTGTTAAATGCTTTTTTTAAGGGTGACTCCTAACTAGTCTATGGTATTTTATATAATGGATTTCTTGCGGAGGGATAAAGTGATGCTAGCTCAATCCAGAAAATTCCTTAATTAATATGTAGGAATTCAAATTATATGCCATCAATTATTATGACTATTATGTTTGAGTAATGGGTTAGAAATTTACCAAGTTAATTATTTATACATGTTCAGAAAATTTTGCCAAATTTTTTTGATGGGTTCATAGGTTAATTATCAACTTAAGTTCTTAAGGTTTTGCTAAACGTTCTAACAATGTTCAAAATACTTTTACAATTTATGGATATTTAGAACGGACCATGGTTTTCTTGTTTATGTATTAAATCCCTTCATTCTTTAGTATTTCACCCCTCTTGATATCATGCCTCTTCTATCTATATTAACCTCTACCTTCATTAATGCAAGGGGTGACTTATATACTTACTTAGTCAAGAGAGGCCACATGAACTCTTTCAATTGGAACAACAAGTCACTCTACTTTTAGACCTCATGATTTCACCTATAAGCATTAAATTCACTAACCATGGTTAACCCATCTCCTTTTTCATTCTTTGCTGTGTTTAAATTGGAGAGAGATTCACTAATCATGATTAACCCATCTCTTCTTCCATTATTTCTATTGTCCGTGTATAAATTGGGTATAAATTGGAGATAGAGTATGGACACCTAGATTTTGACGATCCGATTATTCATTTATTCAATGGAAAATTGGAGATTAAGTTTTAACCCATAAACAAAAAAAAAAAAAAAAAAAACTTGCGTTTGTATGGGACAAGCGGATGGGTTTGAATTAATGGTTTTGAGCTTTAGTCGAGTTGGACAAAGCCCACTGTGAAAGAAAATTCTTGGCCAAGTCCATTAACATTATAAGAGCTGAAATTTTCATTGGAAAATAGCCATTCTGAAAATATTATAGATATTATCATGATTTTAATTAAACAAATTGAATTGACATTATCACATTTTATAAGAGGTATTGAGGAAAACAACACCTGGAGTGCCAAAATTTTGGTACAGCCTTTTTTTCTTCTCACTCAACTTCCACAAATTCAAAAAATCAATCACTTGTAGAAAATTTAATGTGGATGCCGGTCTACATGGCTTCCTCGGGCTCACATGGATAATTATTAAAAATTAAAAAATTAAAAAAATCAACGTGGGAATGGGAAATTATTAAAAAAATCTACTTAGGATGATTTGCATGAAGTGGCAATCATTTATAGTAAAAAAAAAAAAAAAAATTGGGAATCCACATTAAAGTTTTATTAAGTGAGGTTGATATAAATGTTATGGCAGTCCTACTTTCCTTATTCCTTTGCATTTTTATTTATAAGTAAAAAATTGGGAATCTAAAGCTAAAGCTAGAGCTAAACTAAATTATTCTTTGTTGCATTGCTTGCTTGCGGTAAAGTTAGGGGTTCATTGTTGGATTGCTTGCAGTAAACTAAGTTAACTGGGAACCGTGTTTGTGCTTCCTCCTTCCAAAACCCTAGCCCTTCTCTCCCTTCTCTCCCTTCTCTCTCTCTACGTCGATATCAATTAAAATCTCACAAAATAATGAAATGGAATGCTTACGGCCAAAAAGAAAAATGCTATATGTCTCAATTTAATAGAGGACAACGAGTAGATGGTTGCTTAACTAAATAATATGGGGAGTATGGAAATGTGGGGCATGACAAGCTCTTGTCCTCTCGCCCACTCCGGGCAGCCCTCAATCGATAACACACCATCTCCTCATCGTTTAATTCACTAGCATTTTGTTGACATTTTCAACAAAATCCTTTCTTTTTTCTCCTTCTAATAAACCTTACTTGCTCCTTAGTACTAAACCTTTTAAACCTTTTATAACTTGGTGCCAATTTAGTTTAGGTGCGAATTTACTCTTTTTTATTTTTATTGATGGCAATTTAGTCTAATTTTTTTTGTATTTAGTATCAACTTAGTGTTAAACTTTTTATAATTTTAATTAGGTACGAATTGAGTCCAGCTAATTTTGGTGAGCTAATTTTGGTGACGCGTACGCTTTCGACCTCGCATAATATTTTAATAATTTTTTTTGAATTATTTGTTAACTTATTCTTTTCTTTATCCTTTTATTTTTTTCCTCACCTCCTGGCCGACAAGGGCCTAGCGTCTACGATGCCACCTCGCAGCTAGGTGGGCAGGCGAGGTTGGACAAGGCGGCCTCATCGGTCATGGGCAAGGCTCGACCTCACCAAATCCGGTGAGAGGGGTTGAGCCTTGCCAAGCACGGCAAGAGCGACATCCAACTAGCGTGTTCGGCAAGGTTGGGCCTTGCGAGGCTCGTGCTTGCCCTGCACACCTCGCAACCGGCAACCTCGCCGGCTCTGGGAAGAAGAAGGGGAAGAAAATAAATAAATAAATTAATTATTTATTAATTTGAAAAAAATTAAAATATTATTAAAAATATAGGTGGAAAGACCGGAACACTGAGAGAGAGAGAGAGAGAGAGAGAGAGAGAGAGAGAGAGAGAGAGAGAGAGAGAGAGAGAGAGAGAGTCCGTATTATCGGGTAGACATGGTGCACTTAAAGATGTAAGATGTCAGTGCACTTAAAGATGTAAGTTAAAGATGTAAGATAAAGAGTGGGATGTTGGTGGTAGAGTAGTTGGGAGATACAATCTATACCATTGAGAGATCTACGTACGGTGTATGTCCTCGATACTTGTATATATGTAGGGTCTACTCCCCCGTTGTATCAACTTATTGACACTCTGAAGATGTTCATGTTCTCTAAGATAGTCATTCGATTCCACTCCAAGGGGCAAACAACCAGAAAGCCAAGACATGCAATTACAAAGTAGACCAGTCAACATCGCAAGTCGTGAGTTTTAATTTTCTTTCTTCTTGTGGCCATTTAATATCAGATACTATATACTTTAAACTTGAGAAAATCCTTTAGCATTGCGTTACTCAGTCGTAATTGTCATGCATGATGGTAGCTATAATTAATAGACCACAGACATTAACATATATAAATACACTGAATTGAACTTACTGGTGGCAGGGTAACTAAGAAAGCCGCTAATTGATGTAAGCTATTTGCACCAATCTACCTACCCACGCTAGTGTAAAATCAGTCGACATTTGAATGGGGCATTTTAGTATTAGTAACTATTATAATCAAATGTATATCATAACCTATAGCACGAAAAATTAATGCAATGACAATAATAAAATGACCACAATTTTGCTTAGCACAGAGCAGAAAGAAGAGGAAGAAATCATCCCCTATATCCTTGGATAAATGCAGCAACCATTCTACATTTGACAATAATAGAAGTATGTTTCTCAGGCCTAGCCTCAGAAGACACTTGAGAATTTTTCACAGCAACAATAATGGTGTGCTTCAATTTTATAAATTTATTCCTAGACTTTTCATCGATATACTAATGTAGTTAGCCGGTTAACCGGCAATCGTTGACCTCCAATGCCGAAGTGGACAATTTTGCAATTTTTAATATTTTTTATTATTTTATCTCACATATTTTTGTGGAAAATTTTGATTGAAATCAGTTCCAAGGACATCAATTGTAAGATAATTGGCACGCTAGCTAATAAATTAAAAATCAGACTAAATATTCATGATCAATGTAATTTGCCCAATTTCTTTTACGTATTTTTTTGTGCCTTCCCTTGAAATATTTTAATACAAAGAAAAACATTTTAAATTGAAACACTTCTCCAGAGTTTGTAAATAACTCTACATGAGTTAAAAGGCTTGAAGCCTTTGAAATCGAATTCTTTTCGAGAATCTGCAAAAAGCCTCAGCATGTTGAGTGATTATATGTGTGAGAGCTTGTGACATTACTAATGAGAAAATCTTTTTAATTTGAATATGAAACGGCTTTGCAACCAAAAAAGCCTCAAAAAGAAAGTCTTGAAGGTGTATTAATGATGGTTGATGTGTGCTCTCTTCATGTGATAAATATAAGGTGGATGAGGAGAATGTTAAAAAAAAAAAGGAGACTATTCCATAATTATCTATGTAAAAGTGAATTTTGGGCATTATTGAGAGTTGAATTTTCTAGTCATTGTATCCAAATATAATTGAGCTTTGCGTTCTTAAGAAGTTATAAACTTTTTTGGAGGAATTAGGCAGTTAATGTAAGTAAGAAATTTTTGCTCAATCGCCTAATCATGTCTAGCTAATATATAAGATAAAAGTAACATAAAATGATGCTTAGAGCGCGTTTGGTAATGATTCTATTTCCGGGAATAATTTCTGACCAGAATTGATTCTTTTTTATTCTATTATCGAAAACAGTTTCTGAGTAAAAGAACGTGTTTGGTAAGGGCGTGTTTGATAATGTTTCTATTTCGGTGAACAATTTTTGAACATAAATAGTTTTTTTTTTGTTTCTGTTTCTAGGAACAATTTCTGAGTATAAGAACGAGCTTGATAACTGTAAAAAAATTTCTATTTCAGGAATAAAATGTGTTTGATAAACTTGTATAATTTTGTTGTTTTTTCTAATTTTTCATTTTTTCTTCTTTCTTCTTTCTTTTTTTTCTTTTTCCTTATTTCTCATTTATGGCCGGTTGCCGGCGACCAGCTGGGCGAGGTCCGCGAGCTCGCCGGAACCTCGCCTTGGCTAGGCGAGCTTGAGCTTGCCCACATCTAACAAGGCCAAGCCTTGCGCCGGCCAACGAGGCTCGACCTCACCTAGGCGGCGCAAAGTCGGCCTCACTGGTGGCCGGGCAAGCTCGGCCTCGCCGGGGACCGGTGAGGCTCTAGCGAGGTCGCCGACCATGGCCAAGGCCAGTGACCGGCCAAAAGGAAAAAGGAAAAAAAAAAAAAAGAAGAAAAATGAGAGAAAAATTGTTTCTCGGAATTGTTCCCTGAACGAGAAGTAACTTTTTTCTACTTCTTGTTTTTGTTCCCGAGAACAAAAGTTTTACCAAACACGTTTCTGTTCTTTTTTTGTTTCTCAAAACAAAAGAATAGAAATTTTTGTTCCGGGGAACAAAAACAATTTTAAACAAATAGGGCATAACTGTACAAAATTTCTTATTTTGGAATAGAAAAAAAATAGAAAAGCGTTTGGTAATCGTATAAAATTTCTATTCCAATTCTAAAATTTTATCAAATTATAGAAATTCTATTGATTAATTATATTTATACTAACTAATAAACGTATTAACTAATTAATTTTTTATTAAATAGTAAATAATAAACTATAGTATAAACTATAAATATAAAAACTAAATAATAAATTAAAATACAAAATTAAATGTATTCTATAAATAACAAAATTTCAATTCATACTTCAAATCATTTTTTTTAAAAATAATTTTATTAATTTTTTTCCTTTTTTTTTTTATGTTTTTCTTTTTTTTTTTCCTTTCTTCCTCCCCTTCTTCTTTTTCTTCAAGGTGGCCGCTTCCGGCCTTGGGATGACCGATGCTTAGGACAGACAAGGGCCGGCGACTCTCCGGCCCTCATCGGCCGAGCCTCACCAGGGCTAGGCGAGGCTTGCCTGGCCACCGCCGAGGCTCGCCCAGCCCTTTTGAGGCTCAGTCTCACCGAATCTGGAGAGGCCGAGCCTCGGCTGGCAAGACCGAGCCTCGCCGATGGCTGGGCTTGCCTCCGGCGAGCCCACCGGACCAATTGTCGCAACCGGTGGCGGTGGGCGGCTAATGGCAAAGGACGGCAACCGCAGTGGTGACGGTAGATGAAGAAGAAGAAAAGAGAAGAAGAAAAATAAAATGACTTGATTCTTAGATTTGTTCCCGAGAACAAGAATCAACTTTTTTTTTATTCTTAATTTTGTTCCAAATCTACTTTTGGGAACAAAAAAATAGAAATTTTTTCCCAAGAATAAAAAGTTTACCAAATACGATTCTCTTCTAAAACTACTCCCGGGAATAAAAAATTAAAATCAAGTATTGTTTGGATGGTTACCAAACAGACCCTTATTCTTCGATTCTTGTAACTCCTTTTCTTTTCTTTTTGTATTTTTGTCATGCCCATCTAGCTAAAATAGAGAGACATCTCGTATTCAAAACTAAAAATATGACTAAACATATTTTATCCCAAATTTTCTTTCAAATTTCATTTTGCATTTTTTAATTGCTATTTTCCCTTCCCTCTCTCTCTCTCTCTCTCTCTTTCACCGTACCTCGTAAATGGGCAGAAGTACAGCTCAAGTGCCAAAACTTGGCACGAGGGGACACTTAAGTGCCAAAACTTTGAAAAAGTACACTTAAGTACTACTTTCTTTGAAAAGTGGGACACTTAAGTGCCACCTTTGGCGAACCTTGCTGGAAATTTTACGTGGCAATATTTTATTATTTTTTCTTGCCTACATGGCTCGCCGGAAAGCTGACTCGGCTAAAACTCACCCGAAACGACGTCATTTGCAAAATAAAAATTAAACTACTAGCTAAAATATATAAAAAATAAAAATGTATAAATAATTAATATAAAAATTAATTAAATTAGATTTTAACTTAAATTTATTTAAAATATTCTAAAAAACTAAAAATTAAAATTTAAAATTAAAAAAAAAAAAAGGTGGGGAGGCCGAAGGAGGCGGTTGACTTAGCCCTCAGCCGCCTCCTTCGGCCTCCCCACCTTTTTTTTTTTTTTTTTTTTTTTTTAATTTTAGGTTTTTTATTTTTTAGAATATTTTAAATAAAATTAAGTTTAAATTAAAGTTAATTAATTTTTATATTAATTATTTACACATCAGACACAAAACGATGTTTTGCATTTTCTCGCCACGTCAGCGAGCAAAACGACGCTGTTTTGCACCAAATTCGCCGAAAAATTGCCACTCAGCAATTTGGCCGGATTTTGGCCGGAGTGGCACTTAAGTGTTTCACTTTACTCCAAAATTGGCACTTAAGTATACATTTCCGAAGTTTTGGCACTTAAGTATTCCTCTGTGTCAAGTTTTGGCACTCCAGATGTCCCAAACTCCTCGTAAATGAAAGTTAGTCCCACGAAAGAAAGAACAAAGAGAGAACTACCCCCAAGCATTTCGGTTTTCAGTTTCCAATTAGCTACGGTTGCAGTAACTTAAGATTGGATAATCTAAGATGAATAATCGAAAGTTTTTACCATGCAAAGTGTCATAAAAAATGGGGCATAAGTATGTAAGATGAGAATTATTTTTGTTTATTTATTTAGAGAGGTCGAGCATATACACACACGAATGCAAACTTGTTTCTGTAAAGCAAGCAAGGATCCCAGGTGCAGGTGCACACAGAGACACACAATAAGGGTGGTTTGGGCTAATTAATTCCACTTCCTTCGTGGTTGTGACCTCTTGGCCTTGACTCTTCAAATTCCAGCCTATTCTTTCTCCTGCCAAATTGAATGCCAAATTAACAGGGGTTACCATACAATTTAATTGTACAGAGTGTTAATTGGTGACTTTTCTTTATTTTGCATGGTTAATGTTAAAAAGTGGATCTAATATATCTCATAAGCGCACGAAACATTCATGCTTGCTTAGCTGTTGGAACCGAAGATGACTTAAGACTTCAGTACCAGAATCACCAAGAGAAGCTCCTCGTTTATCTTGCATATTCATGTGACATGGCATGAACATAACAGGATAAACAAAATGATAATACATCCGCAGAAGAGAGCAAGAGGGAGAGTGCTGATACTAAAGCTATACCTCAATATATCCTTTACAAACTTAGTCTTCAAGTTCGAGCTCTTACTCATTCAACTCTTACTCATTCAGACAAGATCTTAACCCCCGAGCAGGTTTTTTTACCTGCTACTGACACTTGAAAAAGCACCTTTCAAGGCCTCTTCAGTCAATCACTTGAGCCCGGATACATTTTCGGTGCCACGGAGCTAGACTAGTGAGCTATTATGCTTCCAAGCCCACCTCCAGGTTGTCATCGCTCCATCACTTCCTTTTCGCAAAGTTTTGAACACTCACTTGTTTCGCAAAGTTTTGGACATTCACTTGTTGCACAAGGACATGCTCTGCAGCAAATTCTACTCCATACTGAAAGCAGAATAGTAATAGTCATTATGATAAAGAGAACTTTCTACTTTATCGTTAAAACAACAATGGTACCAAGAAACACAAGTATTTGTAAACGGGCATTTTGAATAGAGCTGCAAATGCAAAATCTTACCTGCTTAAGCATTGAGTTAGCAACTCCAAGAGCACACATGAGCATAGGAGCAGAACAAGTCAACGTCAACAGCAGCACAACGTTGAATTGTTTGTAAAATTTCAAGGGTAGCTTGTTTGTCAAGCTTAGGAATTAAATCCCCTAAACATAGCAAAACATTGACTCTCACCTTCCAAAAGAAATAAACCAAGCATCAAACTAAACGTGAAAGATGAGAATCAACAGACTTCATGCAAATAAGATAACTCTCCAGCATATAAAATATATTGGAAGAATATATAAGCAAATGTATGATTAAACAAGATTGATGGATTATTTATCATCAGACATGGCAGAAGCATACACATTGATGTAGAAGCAATCAGAATCTAAATGAAGAAGATGAGGACGAGAAGAGAAAAAGCCACCAAAGCAAAGAGAGCAACTGAAACTTTACCACCCAACCGAATGGGAAAGACCTCATACTAAAGGCAGGCAGCCACTATACAAATGTCTAACCTAGCATAAGTCAAAAAGTTAAGAGAACCTAGATAAAGACAAAGAAATAGTGATCAAGGTGAAAAAATTAGGAAAAAGTGAGTTTCCGATTCACATGAAAACTGCTGAGTCATGGAAAAGTCATTGAGTTAGCCCCTTGGTACCCTTCCAATGGATTTTCACTTCAATACTCCAAAGAAAATAAAATTCGGTGAAAGAGTCAATATAATGGTTCCGCACAACAAAACAATTTCAGTGTGCCGCCGTCTTAATTATTGTTTCATGCAAATAAATCTAGTTTCATTAAAGCAACAGATAAGTCAAGTTGTCCCTTAAATCTTTCTTTTTTTTGGTTCATAAAACTTCACTTTGAAGGAAAAGAGATACTTTTATCCGCATTTCTGCTTTTCTTTTACAATGTATACAAGAAAGATTTACAGAAAAAAGCAGCCAATCTGTCTACATGTAGACATCCTTGCTGTCCAACATTTCTTCCTGAAGTTAAAGACTCAAGACCAAGTACCTGAGACTCTGCTATTGTAAGAATCGCAAGATTCCGAAGTTCAGAACAAAGTGGTGGCAACACTTGCATGGAAATAATCAAAAAACTTTATTCAGTAAAGAAAAAGGAAAAGGATGTACAAATCTAGAGCCAAATTACTAAAAAAAACTAGAGTTGAAAACCAAAGGGCTAGATGAACTTGGAATTCTTTATGGTGTTCACCGGAATATTGTATATTTGACAAAACAGAGTCCACTGACAATGACTGGATTTTATTACTTGAGATACTGCTATGTACAGGATAGATACTGATATTACTGATATTCTCACCAGAAATGTTCCTCGAACAGTCTGCGAATTTGCTTCTCTTATACTGTTACACGAGTTGCAGAGAGTGCCAAAATCTTGGGAATTGCACCTATGTTCAAGTGGTTGAACAGAAGAAGCTGTTGTGCCTGATTGTGAAACCATTTCAAATACCCAAAGAAATACACTGGAGTCAACTTGACCGAAAATTTTCCATTTTTTATTGTTGATATCTCTGCAAATAGCCATCAATGTAATGAACTTGGACTCTTTAACCTCCTTTATTTTCTTTACTCACCTGGTGTCCATATTGTGAGGAGGTATTTGGACGGATCATCTGCTTCTAGCTTGTCCAGCTACAAATGGGAAAATGGCATTAACACAAAGTGAAGAAAGTGAACATACATTGTCATAGTTATAAGAAGATGCAATGTTGACTGACCCCATTCATAAGAGGGTGTCCCTCTAGTATTTCATACCTGCAAAATAGTAAACAAAAACTGTAAGATTGCAGGAACCATTTAACTCCTATGTACATTTTACTAGATATCATGACAAAATGAGAAATTTCTTTCATTTGGATCTAAGGCTAGGCTCATCAAACTCTTGTTTTCTCTTATTGTTTGGTGTCCTTGGCTCTCTCATGGAGTATATGTTTGACAATTATTTGAAATAAGTTCAATTAATTGGAAAGATTATAGGGCAGAAATAGAAAATGCAAGAATCATTGTCTGCTAAATTGTCTTACCACCAGGAAAAGTATTATTACATTCCAAAGAATGATAATCATATGTGACTAACTCGAGTGGTCAAGAAGGTTAAGACTTACACTATGTCCGCATCACAGTTTTAAGCTTAGGCACAGGAATGGAGGCAGCTTCTGGGTTTAATCAAGAGGACCTTGGGAGGTGTTTGCATCTTCAGTTGATGAGGGTTGTAAGTTCAGGTTGAATGTGCTCACAAGCGCATGACATGCCGTTGCATAAGTTTCACAAGATGGCGACCCCATCACAGGCTCTTGGAGTTGTTTATCTTGTCCACCGATCTCAAGTCTGAGCCTCTTGGTGGCATCTCTGTCCACCTTGGCCAGGTTATACTCCAGCCTTTTATCTACCGTGAGAACCTTTTCTGGGGTAACTGCAGCAAAATCAAGAGAACCTTCAGAGGTGTTTGCATCTTCAACGGATGAGGGTGGCAAGTTCAGGTCGAATGTGGTCATAAGCCCATCTACATGACATGCCGTTGCATAAGTTTCATATTGAGCAGCCAATGCACATGATGCAATCTGACTAATATTGAAGTGTATGGAGTCAAATGGCCCATTGCATAAGTTTCAGGAAGGTTGGACACTAGTTGTGCTAGTCACTAGTCCTCTTTGACAAACTTGACGATATGTCCCTAATTTGCACATAACAAATATCAAATATTCTATACATGCTTACCACGGGTTGAGGATAATTTCTTCCGAGCTTCTACCGCTGCCGCTCTTTTCTTCCCGTTCCTCACCCTCTGTTTCTCTGTTGCCTTTTGCTTTTGCAGCAGAGTCGGCACATATGACTTCCAAGCTATGACCTCTCTTTTCCGCCTCTTCCTCTGCATTTTCCACTCTTTTCTCATTGCATGTGAAAGTGGAGGTAGGCGAGGGCGAGGTGGTGAGGCTAAGGGAGCCACTGACGATGTTGGGGGAGCCACGTCCCCCACTGACGATGGGTGAGTATATGGATAGAGAAGTGGAGAAGGAGGCAATGGTGCTGCTAGAAAACTAATAAGGAGAGGAGGAGGAGTTGGAAAGTGGTGGGAGTGTAGAGGATAATGGGAGTTCCGCTGACCAATACCAATACCAATAGGAGTAGGAGCAGCCTCAAAAGTTTGAACATGAGGCGGTCTTAGAAGGACATGTCTATACATAGGATGAGCAAAAGTAGGGGGAGGGAAGGCAGGGGAAAGAGGGGGCAGATGATATTGCGTCCGACCTTGACTCTAATTACCATAATTCCTTTTACCATAATTACCGTAATTCCTTTGGTAATCATAATTCATTTGACCATAATTACCGTAATTCCTTTGGTAATTCCTTTGATATGACATATCGAAGCTTTCAATTTGGCTAATTAGCTACAAAATTTCTTGCCAAAGCGTATCGTGCCTGCCAAGTAGAAAGATTTCAGAGCCAGAACAAGTTGCGCAAGCTGAAATTTACATTTGGCAGCAAGAAATAACGCTCAAAATCAAAATCTAAAGTGTCCTTCATTCGATTGATTTAAAATTGCTCCAACCTGACATCCACATTGCAAAAAGTAAGTCTTCTAACAAACAAGAAACAAGATGAGAGGAACACTAAAGTAAGTTTTCCAACAAATAAGAAACAAGCTGAGAGGAACACTTTTTAGTATATTTCTATTAACCCGCAAGCTATTAATCACCGGGAGACACTCAAACAAATTTTATCATGGTAAAGATATAAGGAAATGCCTTCAAAGCTGCTTTCTCTAGACACCATGGAAAAGATCACTGACGAGCTCAATCTCTAAGTGTAAAATTGTCAGTTTCATCCTCTCCTCTTTGTGAGCCTGAGATCATATGGGTCAACAAAAAATTCTCATTTCTTAGTTACAGAAAGCCCTTCTCAAGGAAGTGAACCAAGAGCCGCTCATCTAAGCCAGTGGATAAGAATTCTGCTGTGCCTGGTTGAAATGCGTGAGTGGAGTAGGCTAAGTGAAATAAAATAAGATATGGGTGCTACTATAGAATCTTATGAATCACGCATGGCACACTTTCTATGTCTCCTCCGTCTACAAGGTGAACAGCTTGTTCTTCCACGACTAACGACTAAGTAGAGAACATGCCAGAAACCTAAAACCCAAATTCAAAATGTTCGACGCCAGAAACCAAAACCGGAATTCAACTAGGCACGAAAGAAAATGGAATCGAGAACTCACCGAAGCAAAAAGAGAGTCCGGCATTGGGTGGCTAGCGACGGTGGTGGCCAAGGCTTCGACGATGACAATGGTGGCTGGGCTTCGACGGAGACTATGGTGGCTGGTTTCGATGGCGACGGTTTTGTTTGGTTCCGACGGCAACGGTCGGGGTTGGCCGGTCGTGGAGTCGAAAAGGAGCGGTCGAGAAGATCGGGGAGAGAGAAGGCCTTCTTCCTGCTTATAAGTGAAAGTAAAGAGAAGGACTTCATAGCTAGCAAAATTAATTGCAGGCTATTAATTGCAAGCTACAAGGTAGGAGAGAGTCTAGCTCCTGGTTCGTGTACAGGAGTAGACGTCGAGTAGCACCGCGCCACCACCATGAAATCAAGAGCAGCAGGAGAAGCGTGGACTACAACTCAGGATTGAGAGTTTGCTGTCGCTGCCTTTGCCAGAAAAATCCACGGAGCATTCTCGAGCTTGAGAGAAGAAGCAATCTCCAAATGGAAGTTGTTTGCCTGATCGACGAGAAGTGCGCTCCTGAAATCTCTACCCCCTCCAACCCCCTCCTCCTCACGAAATCCAGTTAATACTCCTCTACTCCTTCATTGATCCTTTTTCGAACGAGTAAGTTGTTGCAATCTTAGAATAGAAGGAACGAGTCACTTTCGCATCCATTTGCATCGTCATGATGTGACCGCTGTGTTGTTTTTTATCCCGTTGCGGGTGAGATGGTAAAGATATCGCCGCCTAATATCATCCCCAGCCGTCCGATCTCCTTCACAAGCCTCCTCTCGCTCGGATTATGGATTAATAATGAAGGAACTTTTTTGACTAAGGACCCAAAAAGACCAGCCAAAAGTGACGAATATCCACGGGCTCATGGCTTCCTTTTCCTATTTTTTCGTTGTCAACGTCACATTATTTAGGAGAATATAATATAATAATTATTATTTTGTAAAAAATTTCTTATGCTTATAAATTTCTTGATAACAACTATAAAACAAACCAGTCGAGACCACCTTTTCATAATATTATAATTCATGATTGTAAAATTTAATAGGAAACAATCTAAATTATTATTATAATGATAGCCCATTATTGAAAAGCAATATTAGAGTTATAATCTAATGATTAGGAATGATATTTAAGTCCATTTTTTTAAAAAAAAAATTCATATAATTGAGAATTTTTGGGAAGAGAGACATACAAAAAAAAAGCCTCATAACTTGTAATTGAGAAATTTTTAGAATAGTCACATACCTTAGAATTGTCAACAACCAACGTACATGTACATCAGCAGGCAAGCTAGATCTACGTATTAAAAATAAAAAGAAAAATCTACATCGAAAAAGGTTCAGCAAAATTTAAAATCCATCCACATCACCAAATCCACCATCGTAGCCGGCACAAGGATGTCGGCGAGGTCGTCATCCCCGTCAAGGAGCTCCTCAACTCCCTCACCCCCGCTCATGCCCACGCCGACGGCAAGGCCTCCTGGGCGATGTCGCAGCCGACCACCATGACCTACCAGGTGCGCAAGCTATCCGAGAAGCCCAAGGGGGAGCTCCACTTCTCCTACAAATTCAGTGACAAGCTCACCGCTGACAATCACTTGGCCGCCCCCAAGGCTGACGTGGCGGTCATGGCTTACCCGGTCTAGGTTGGCCCGAGCGGGTCCTACGAAGAAGTTTACGACAGCGGATTTGGCGATGTGGGTGGATTTTAAATTTCGCTGAACTTTTTCGATGTAGGATATTTTATTTTTTTAATACGTCGATCTAGCTTGCTTGATGCTGATGTGCATATATGTTGGTTGTTGACAATTCCAAGGTATGTGACTGTTCTAAAAATTTCTCAATTACAAGTTATGAGACTTTTTTATTATTATTTTTTATGTCACTGTTCCAAAAAATTCTCAATTAAAAGTTATGAGACTTAAAAAAAAAAAATGGACTCAAATATCATTCCTAATCACTAGATAATAACTCTAATATTGCTTTTAAATAATGGGCTATCATTATAATAATAGTTTAGATTGTTTTCTATTAGATTTTACAATTATGAATTATAATATTATGAGAAGGTGGTCTCGACTCGTTCGTTGTATAGTTGTTATCAAAAATTTTTACAAAAAAATTATTATTATTATATTATATTCTCCTAAGCGATGTGACATTGACGACAAAAATAGGAAAAAGAAGCCATGAGCCGGTGGATATTCGGCGAAGGACATCTTAATCTATCCGTGTGCGCGTGTGTGGGTTGAGTGTGTTTAGCTGGGGAGCGGGGTAAGTGGTGCTGCCCGTGTACTTTTTAATGCTAAGTTACCCACTCACCTGTGTCTAGGGATATGTCTAATCCTGCATGCACATTTCAACAGTTAAGTGTGAGACTCAAAGTCCAGGCTCAGTAACATATGCAAATCTACAATGGTAATTTTTTTTATTAAAGAAGGGGAAAAAAAAGAAGAAGATCAAAGTCATAAGTGGATCCATATGTGCATTCCAAATTCTCCACAGTAGAATTAATAACAAGGCTAAAACGCTAGTAACCCTTAGCTGTTGATAGCTGCATTTGGATACCACGCATTTCCACATAATGGAAGAGGGTGCATCGACGACCCGAAAGCACCACTGAAAACGTTGTAAATCGAACAAATTGTAATTCACTAATAATTCATAATCCGAAAAACGTCCAAGTAAGTTAAACCTAGTGCCAAATTTTTGTGGAAGCCTCGTCCCTCTAATAGTAGGGGATAAGGCTCGGTTTTTTGCTATTGCGGAACTAAGTTTCTCATATCACAATCAGATATTCCCCTTCCTTGGGCATTCTATTCCAAGCATTTCTTCCTCAATAAGCAAAAACCGGGGCACAAATCTTCACCCAAAATCCAAGCTACCATCCAACAGCGAATTTCGAGAACGACAAGAACAAAGATAAGAGGGCACGACATTCCAATGCATCCTAAACTAACGAAATCGGACACCTCCCTCGGGGACAAGGAAAGGGGGGCGCCGGTTCCCAATTCCGAAGAGGAGGAGAGAGGGGAAGGCGAGGAGACTTACGCGAGAGGAAGCAGGAGACGGCGAAGATGACCAGGGCCCACGACACGGTCCGAGCCTTCGCCTCCTCGATCAGATCGTGCACGGCGAAGATGACGAATATCCAATTTGAGGACGGAGAGCTTGAGGGGCTCCTGCGGGAGCTGGCTGTAGGAGAAGCTTTTCCCGGAGATCCCGCCGACGACCATTGCCAGTGGCGAGAAGGGCAGCAACACGGACGACCGGCGCCTGTACACCATCCTCCCCTTACGGAGGGATCCGTCGCCACCGCCGTCGCCGCCCCAGTAGTCTGACGGGAGTAGCGTACCTTTTTGTTGACCTCCCAATTATGGCCCTGATAAAATCACTCATGTTCATAAATAAGATAAGAAATGAAAGTTATGATGTTTGTTCCTTTATAGCATTCATTCATTATTGTATTGTCCGTTTGATTTTATACTTTTGACTTCCGCGTGTGTTATAAGTGAAAAGATTAATAACTTGCGTTTATATGTGGTAGACTGAGACGTCACATTATGTGCCTATCTATACATTTGCAATAAAAGCTATACATGTATTCAACTTTGTTTTTGTAAATTGCCTACCATATTTCAAGTGGAACAATGTCAAACAATCTCATGCAAGATATGTTGGATCATGTACCATTGATCATGGAAGCTGCCAAAAGAGATAAAGACTTGGCGAAATCTATGTGTCCAGTCACTTTTCTCGAGGAACATCAAGCTCATAAACTTTCACGTAAGGACATTCTAGCTGCATGTCTATGTGAAGAAGGATGCAAGCAACACTTATAAATGATGAACGTACCAAACGATCAGTAATAAACCTCCTACCCAATCTTAAGATGGGGGTTTTACTAATTCTTTACAAAGAAAGAACTATTCTTCCACTAGCTCGGTCTTAGTTTTCTTAAATTAATGGTTTGATTGTGATTGTACACATGGAAGAGAATATTGGGGTCACGGGAGAAAAGGCTCTTAGAGTGCACAATGCAAATTTTGCAAAGAAGATAAACAAAGAGATGGAAAGCAAGGCACTCTTCCATTTTACCATCCTCACTATTCGTTTTATATGACACCAAATGTACAGCTATGATGAAATAATCAAAAGTTGAAGCATGACATTACTTGTGTTAAGAATGTGGAAAACTGGAAGTTATGTCTTTTATCCAACTATATTCAATAGAAAACATTTAGCACTTAACCCCAAATCAATAACTCATTCTTTGAGTGGACACCCCCCCAAAAAAAAAAAAAGAAAAACTTTTCTAGTAAAATCGTGGTGGATACATTACAAAATTACTTACTATCTATTTCAATATAACTCTAAAATGCGAAACACAAGCTACAAATAGCAAAAGGCTGGAAAACTTACATTATGATAGTGTGAGTGATTCCGGAGACCTCAAAGTTCATCATCTCCCCTGTGAATGTTGCTCTCGGGCATGGTCTTTGTCATAGAATGAGAGAAGTTGTGAGCCATGGTCCAACAAAAGAAAATGACAGAAACTAAAAGCACTAGTTACCTTAATGAAAAGATGGTTCATTCATATCGTTTCATATACCATCGACTCCTTTAGAAATGAAATCCTGAACTAACTGAGCCCACCAGCGATGGACTCTTGACTGTGTAAATTTAGGGAATACACAAGGATCGGGCCACACCTCCCCTGACAAGAAAACAATTACTTTGCATTTACATACATACATATAGACTTATTTTCAGCTAAATCCAAATGACTAAGCATGTCAACATTTGAAAGGTTTTTAAGGGTTACTCAAATTTCAAATGCTACAATAACGCAAAAGACGAAAAGTAAAAAGCAAAACCAAATAGACAACGACAAAAATTAGCCAAAACCACGGTGAAAGACAACGAAATACCAACAAATAGAGTTCCATCTGCTGCTTTGATGCAGACATCGTTTTGCAACCACTGTCATAGACATAAGGCCCCTCTTCACGTTTAATACTAGGATCAAGTATCCAGATGGCTTTGAACCCATCTTGGTGGAGAATATCTACCAAAGATTTTGGATCAGAGAAGCAGTCTTGAGAATAAATCTTCCGTTTCAGTTTCCATGCTGAAAATATTACCCTTTATTTACTTTGAGAGGTCTCTCCCACTTACTAAGCATTCAACCTAAGTCTGTTTACTGTTAGACAAGTTGGCGAGGCAAGAAATCCCAGAAATGAACGTGCTTTGGAGGCTTCAAACATAAATGGCCACCAATATTAAAGGACTCAGTGGATTAAATGTATGGAAGCGATGGACAAAATAGTGATGCATGGCTGCGTCATCACTGTATCTTAGGTTGAAAATAGAATATCCAAAGCACATTGATCATTGCAGTGCCTCCGAAGTGTATTAACTAACGACATATTACACATGACCTACCCCAATTCCAAAATGAATAACACCATCTTCTTCTAGATCATTACTAGATGAAAAACAGATTTTCGTTCATATTTGGCAATATTCTTCACATCTTACATGTAGAAGTAGATATATGCTTTGCTTTAGGTCAAATTTCATGTAGATCTATAGTTATGCTTTGTTTTAGGTGATAAGTGCACAACATCTTTTTGAAATTGGATAAAACAATCAATTCTAGACATAAGTTGTGAGTGGTTTGATACCTATTGAAAGTGAGGTAGATGATGTTAAATTGGACCTACTTTAGGAAGGTAACATGTTATTTTTCCAAACAAGGCAATAATAGGGTTAACACAAAATGGGATTCCATGCCTTGTGAAAAGCGAAGCAGCAAAACCCATCCATATAATCTATATGCATCCATACGACATCACAAGGAATCTTCTTTTCTCTAAATTTACTTGTGATCTGCAATAACTAAAGAACTATCATGCATTGACTCATAAATGATATGCCCACAGCATACAGTGAAAGTTGGACATTGTTATTCAATCAGGTAGAAGGAAATGCGGGTTGAGAAGGAAAGACCATAGAATCAAGCAAGATGCATCGGAAGGGCCAACCTCTCAAACTTTGTTATCCGAGTCATAGCTCCAGCACCATTGATAATAGGCTAAGGACCACTTTGGTGGCATAAACACAGTTCCTGACAATATATGCAAGCTAAATCGTTAATTCAAGCGATAAAAGTAATAAACAGACTATCAAGAACATTGTCCAGTCATTCTAGTGGTCTTGTAAAGTCCATTTAGTGTTAAACTAAAAATCCACTGATGCATGTTTCTTAAGAAAAGAAAAGTCATAGAAAGACAAAAATATTTATTTTGACAACTTCATTCATTAGCATGAAGCGTTTTCTTCATTTAAAGATAGGCAAACGGAGAGTTCATGGTAACAAGAATCATACATGATATCTCGATAAAATGAATACATTTGACTTTTCTGTGTCTATAAATCGGCTTATCATGGATACCCCTCAGGAAAACCACTTAAATGAAGCCTTTACATGTTATAAAAAGCAAATGGTGGGAAAAAAGCAGTAAACATACCTCGAACTTTTTGGCAAAAGTTTCGAGAGCTTCCGTAGGAAAGATTCTAAGGATTTGAACTATCATTTGTTAACAAAACGAAAAAGACCAGATAAAAAGAAGGGGCAGAATTTGCAGTACAGGAAGCATAAAAGCCTTGCATCTAACCGGAACATCCTCCTTGGCGTTCTTTCCCACCCCTTCCCCCTCTTGCCATCCAAAACCCCTCTAAGATATGCCGCTGCAAATTCCTCCACGGGCATGTCCTCGTAACCCGGATCATCCCCCAACTTTGCCGGCTCCTGCCTCAGTTTCACCCGGGAATCATCCAGGCTACCCGATAGTCTGGGCGCTTCGGGCTTGACCTCACCGTCCACCGCCGACAGCTCTCCACCATTTCTCTCTGGCGGATAGTGAGGCTGTACAACACAGCACTGGTGTTGGCCTCATCTTCAAGTAACCAGGCCCGCAAAGTAGAGAGAAGAAGTGAAGAGCGTCAGGATCTGGTTGTCGTACTTGCAGTAATTGGTCTCGTTCAGATGCTTTTGCTTTCTCCGGTTCACTTTTCGGGAAGAACTCCTTCAGGAAATCGTCCATGGAGGTCACTTCACCTGAAACGAATGCAAGTATCAAGATCATTGGTCGTCGATTTTTAAAGAACTCGGGTTGAAGAAGGGATTATCTTCTTCCTGGCACAGCCATTGGCATCTGCTAATTTTCAAGATCGTCTGTTTCTGGGTAATTCAAAGGGCGATTCTTTTCCTAAATTTCATTCTGTTTCGGACCAGAGGAATCGAGAATGATGAAATGCATACGTCAAAAAATCCAGATTAATAACAAAGACACGACCAAGAACAGCACTGGCTGACATGAACACCCAGTGAAATTAGTACTTTCAGAAATCTCTCCCCTTCCCTGCATATTCACAACTACTTCCGGGACAAAAAGCAACCCCTTTTGCATCAACCTTCCATCAAGATTCCGCATTTATCTTCCACAAACACCAAAAAAAGCTATCTTCCCCGGATAAAGCTTCGCAATTCACGAAACACCGCAGCAGACGCATTCAAAATCCAAGCAAAAAGGCGAGACGAAAGAAAAAAAGACTCACCCGAAACGCCCAGATCCTACCCAGAAGGCGATCCGCCAAGGGCCGCAATAATGCAGGCGAATACGAAATACCCAGTGATCCGGTATTCATAAAGATGCGCCCTTTTCAGCTGCCCGGCTTCTACAAATCCTCCACCCGCCATTCTTGCTCTCTGTCTCTCTTCCTCGTTCTCTCTCTCGATTACAACACGTGACTGCTCTTTAGTGGAGAGGCGGGTCGAGGTTCTTCATCCTCCAGGGGGGCCACCACTTGTTGGGCTTTGGCGGATGACTAGCAGGTTTCTGCAGTTCACGTCATCCGTCGGGGGTCTCGGAGGAATCGAATTGGGTAATTGCTCACGCGCCAATCAAGGCGGTGCTTCGGAACCGACAGCGGTGGCGGCAGCGAAGCGAAAGGTGGTGTAGAGGGGCTTCTTGGAGGTGTCGAAAGAGAGCTTCATGCCAACGATGGCCGATTAAAACCTAACCGAGCGAAAGAGCGATGAGGGTGAAAACTGACGAAGGCGGGAACGGTTGAGGATTATTTCTCAAATGAATAATGTGAAATTCGATTTTGTGGGGTTATTTTTTATTTTTTTTTATTTTATATTTTTGCAGCAATTAGCAGCGTAAGACAAAGGCTGGTTTTGGAGGGCAGAGGAGTAAGAAGCGGTTCTCTTCTCATGAGCAGTAACCGTCATTTGAAATGGACGGTTGCGATTGGAACAATGCCGCACGTGGAATCTAAAATCTCGGTTTGCTTCATCGTGGGGAGGAATGAAGACGAGCGTGATAGTGCGCAGGTGAAAACGGGCCAGGCCCTGGGCTCGGACTTTGGGCTTTTCCTACGGTTCAAATGGTCCAAACCATTCAGGCCCAAATGATTAAACAACTTAATTCTATACTTATGAACTTAATTGATAGTGAGCGTTAGAATAGGCATAAAGTAGAACCGATAAAAAAAAAAAAAAAAACTTAATTGATGAGCTTATCTCTTTGGACGAGAAAAAGTAATGGCAGAATCTAATTGTTCCGAAAGCAGGGAATTGCGGATTAATTTGATGTTGTAAAACCATAAAATGCTTTCGTAGAATATGAAAATATTTTTCGTGCAGTCATTTTTGAATATGAACACTTATCTCATGCCTACCATATTCACGTATCGAAAGTTCAATGTAATCTAACAATAGATATCACATTAAATTTAGCTCTCTATTGGTCATAAATCAAATTTGCACAAGTTGCTAATTTGATTACTTAAAGAAAGCTAACCAATATGAGGTAAGAGTCGCGCCCTGTACTATTTGTAACGATATCCGGTTTCAGTCCATCCTGCTTCATTTGTTGAAAACATTTCATGCCGATGCCGAACTTATCATTTATGATGAGGCAACTAAGAACAACATTACTTAATAAAGACATTGATTCACATTGAGGCATCCAGAAGACTTCCAGTGCATTCAAGAGGTTGTGGCTTGTCCTTGCAAACTTTATATAACTGCTATAACTTGCAGCACTAATATTCTCATGTTTCTGCGTATATTGAAAGGGCTGCAACAATTTCAACAGAAAATCAACACCAGATCTTCATTAGGTAATTAAAAGGAACGGAAAGAAAAATGATGAACTGTCTACTGAGTAAGAAGACCCACTGCTGGGTACTCATATATGATCCATAATGACAAAGATGTGGAAAGAGACAATAAGAAAGATCCAGTGAATCCATGTGTTGACATTTATGTATTACGAAAGCCTCGAATGCTTAAGACTAAAAACAAAGTCAAAGCGCGGGTGCTACGAGATTAAAAAAAATTAATAATAAGTAAAAGCTAGTTTTTTTTTTTTTTTTTTTTTGGTCAGTGTAAAAGCTAGTTCAAACACACTTTAAACTTATGATGGTTTATATTCCCTTTTGTCGTTGTAGATATTCATAAAGATGCATTGCTACTTTTAAAAGCATACATCTCTAGAAAACCTCAATACAATGATTTTTGTGAGCTATTCTTTGTTCTTGACAAAATTGAGGTGTAAGCATAATCCAATCACATAGCCTGTGCATTTTGGCCTATTTGACAATTTTGAGAAATCAGTGTTAGGAAATTAAAGAACTCATTTTGAAGTGTTAATAATCTTCAAGTGTTAAAAAGGAAAAAAAATAGACGTTTGACAATCACTGCATATCTATAATTTTTTTCCAAACATAGAATCACGATCGTGATTGGTAGATAAGATTTTAATTATCATCAATTATTTTTTTTTTTTTACTAAATGAATTAACCCCCAACCTTTTTCTTACTTATTATGAGTCAATTTATAGATTAATTAAATCTTTTAAGTCTAAACTAATTAAAGTTGTCTAACAAGCTTAATTGCTTTAATTTTCAGCGCGGAGGACTATCCGGCGGTTGACAAGTCAAACGTTTGAATATCACGTGTTCTTGAAAATAAATAAAAAGAAAATGCCACTAATTTGGTACGTGGTTTTCTAAAGAAGGTAGCATGTTTATTTTACGAGAAAATCTCGGGTCGGCCTAAACCACGTCGTGGGGACAGACCATTTAATGGACGACGCGTGGCGCCACGTTTCATCGGGTCCCACCACTCTCTCTCTCCTCCTCTCTCCACTGCGCTTGCGTTTCTTATTTTATTCTTGTGGGCGCCATGGCCATGGAGCTCGAGCTTGGGTAGCCCTGGTCGCGAGCTCAAGCTATGGCAAAAATTGTTGCGAGCTCGTTGAACGAGTGACCGTGGCTACTTTGACCTCGAGCTTTAGGCTCAAGCCTCAGCTCCATAGCCATAGCAAATGCGAGACTGCAGATCAACCTCAACCTCGACCATGGCTGCTTTGACCTCGAGCTCGCGCCCATGGGAACGACCATGTCTGTGTGCTCGTAACTTGACCTGCCATGGCTACCACAAGCCCTAGGCTCGAGGTCGAGCTTATGGCAGCCGCGAGAGTCCTTGGCTCAAGCTCCGCGGCTGTGGTGGCGCGCGAAAAAGAAAAAGAACGGCAAGTAGTCACTGTTGAGAAAAAAGGAAGAGAGAGAGAGAGAGAGAGGACGCAGACGAGGTCGAGCTCCGCGGCCATGGCGGCCACAAGGAAAAAAGGAAGAAACGCAAGCACAGAGGAGAGGAATCACAGGAAGGAAGAGTGGAGGAGGGAGTGGTGGGACCCGGATGACACGTGGCGCCATCTGTCGTCCATTAAATGGGCCATTCCCACGGTGACGTGGAGAATTACCCAAGATTTTATCGTAAAACAGCACACGATCCCTGAACGATCATTCGCACGTCGGTTTTCCCTCCGAACCATTTTTGTTGCCTTTAATCCCTGTTGAGAAGTCTGGATATGACGTGGCCAAAAAATCTAATCTAATGGAGAAGGTCTCCTGTGTACTTTACTTGCACGTACTCCTTCGTTACCTTAGCTATAAAATTAACTAATGTTTGAGCATTTAAAAAAAATTAATTTTACAATGGCTATTACATTGAGTTATGTTATGCTGGACACAAATCATACTATTCAGATATACCCACAATTAAATGGCATAAATAGATTTAATTGTCAAAATTAATCCATGAAATATATGCTTGCACAACGTAAATTTAAATGCGCTATATTTGCAAATCAAATTAATTGACTCCCTAAGCGGATGCACTAAACCACATAACTTTGTTTGGGCACACTCGGTGTCAAAGTAAGGAGGGGGCAACTAGATCCCTATCCCGGGTTTCCATCAAAAGGACCTCGCATAGGAATTAATTAGAAGATTCTTCGAGACAATTACCAGTTCATCCCCAAAAGCAAATTACCATATTTTGAGTGGTGCCACTGTTTTGTTCGGTTTCTTGTTTTCTCGATTCTCTGATCTTTCCACCCTATTTACTTTCTGCTAATGTTCCTTTTCTGCACATCATGTGCAAAAGAGGTGTTGTAATTCTATCCAATCAATTTTCATGATTGATAAGGGAAAAACAACAAACTGAGAACTGAAATTACCAAGCAATACGGGTTGTTTTCATAATTGTTCGTCAGGTTTTTCAACGCCTTGCATAGCTAATACATACTAGAAAACAAGCTATAGACCAGAAAACACTGGTAGCATTTGAGTTTCATCAGATAACATTCTTCCTGAATCAGCCAATTTGTTTTCATAATAGTCCCTCAAAAGAATTTCCAGCAGTAGAAGGAGAAAATTTAGAATATGCATGCAGACTAGAGGAGGCAAGGAGCACCCCTCATTTACCCCACAATGTAAGCAAACCATCCACAAAAACCACAGCTTCATCACTCTCAAGTACGGGTTAGGAGAAAGTCTCTTACAGAGATATTAGACCGATGATGAGAACATGACTTTATATATCTAATGCTGATTGATTTGCTATACTCAAGTTAATGACTTACGGTGCTTCCACGGGAGAAGTGCCAAAAAAGTCCTACACCTTTTGGCTTTGTGCTGATTTAGTCCTAAACATTTTTTTGATGCCGATTTAGTCCTAAACCTTTTTATGTTGTGCCAATTTAGTCCTTTCCGGACAAAATTGATCGGATTTTGCTGACTGGACGCCGGCTGGCTGACGTGGCCTGATCGACGCTGACGTAGACAACTTTTAATAATATTTTAATATTTTTGAATTTTTATTTTTTATTTTTTTCTTCTCATCTTCTACCTCCAGCCAGTCGCTGGAGCTTGGCGATCGGCCAGAGGCGACGGACGGCGAGGTCGAGGTCGACCTTGTCGGCCACCTCGCCAGTGGCCGCAGCCGCGAGGCTGCCCTCGAGGCCTGGGCGGCGAGACTCGCCCATGGTTGGCGAGGGCGAGCCCCGCCAGCTCGGCCTTGTCGCCCGGCCTTGAGGGCGGCCTTGCGCCGGGTGGGCGAGGCTCATTCTCGCCGGATCCGCGAGGGTCGACCCTCGCGCTCGCCGGATCCAGCGAGGATGAGCCTTGCCCGCCCAACGCGAGGCCGCCCTCGAGGCCTGGAAAGTGAGGCTCACCCATGGTTGGCGAGGGCGAGCCTCACCAGCTCGGCCTCGAGGGCGGCCTTGCGCCGAGCGGGCGAGGCCGCCCTCGCGGCTGCGGCGAGGTGGCCGGCGAGGTCGATCTCGACCTCGCCAGCCGTCACCTCGGCCGCGGCCGAGCTTCGACGATCGGCTAGAGGAAGAAGATGAGAAGAAAAAAATAAAAAAGAAAAAATTAATAAAAATAAAAATATTAAAATATTACTAAAAGTTGTCCACGTCAGCACCGATCAGGCCACATCAGTCGGTCGGCGTCCAGTCAGTAAAATTCGGCCAATTTTGGCCGGAAAGGACTAAATTGGCACAACATAAAAAGATTTAAGACTAAATCGGCACCAAAAAAAAAGGTTTAGGACTAAATCGACACAAAGCCAAAAGGTTTAAGACTTTTTTGGCACTTCTCCCGGTTGAAAAGTCCAATAGGCATAATGAGACTGTATATTTCTTAGGCCATTAAATGCTTCACCCATCCATCATGTTTGATGCTCCCCCACGTCACGATATAAATCAAATTAAATCAACGGCAAGCGTGGAGTTAATACATGGGAAACTAGACAAGCAAGAAACTAAGGAAAAAACAAAAACATAAGACATTGAAGAATCAATGTGCTTGTATCTCACTTTTCATTTACACTCGCTTGAGTTTCATGAACTCTTAAGGCATCAGCATCTTTCCAGCACATTTGCTTTTCTTCGAATATGACAACAGGACGAGGGACGACCACTAACTAGAGAAAGCCTGCACTAGTTGCTAAGAAACACAGACATGAGAGCACAAGCCATAGACAAATTGATAACCGGTTGCGTATTATCTTTGTTCCCACCACAGCTTCTGCTCTATTCCTTTCATGCCTGTATGTGCCGATCGCCTGCAAAAGGCAAAGATAAAACTACAAAGCCAAGAGCAAAAGTCCCTCTGAATCGCATCGTCATGAATAGAGTCCGAGCTTAATTAGCCAATATAAGGTGTGCTAAGGAACTGTCCCTCGTTCTATGTCAACCACGGCGAAGTTAAAACATGTCCTGGTTATACCATTTCCTGCACAAGGTCGTGTCACTCCTCTCCTGAAACTCTCACACTGTATTGCTGACTATGGAGTCAAGGTGACGTTTGTGAACACAGAGTCCATCCACGCACAAGTGATGGCTGCAAACCCTGGATTGGACGACGAATCACATAGGATTACGTTTGTCACAATCCGGATGGGCTCGAAACTGACGAGGAGCGGAAGGACCCAACTAAGATTCTGGATAGCGTATTAAGGGTGATGCCTGGTCATTTGCAGGAGTTGATTGAACAAGTGAAGCAGCAGTCAAAAGGCAATGAAGACGAGCAGATCAACTTCATGATTGGTGACCTGATTGCCGGATGGGCGCTGGAAGTAGCGGAAAGGATGGGAATCGAGCGAGCTGGGTTTTGGCCAGCCTCGGTGTCGACTCTGGCCTTGACACTTCATATTCCAAAGCTGATCGAGGATGGAGTTATAGACAACAAAGGTAAGGGACCGGAAGTAGAACCCTTCCCAATCAGTCTCATGAAGCATAAATTTGTCGTGTAGCCATCTTTCAACTGCTTTATTGACCCACACTAAGGAGAGATGAATCTACAACTTGCATCATGCCCATCCATATGTGCTTGCAGGAAAAGGTAGCCTTCTTAGAAATTTTAAATGTACGCGGAAGCATGATTTTGGTATTGATGATAGTTTTTGATTAGTGACGTGTGCAAGTGCCATGATGTGAGTGTATATTTGATATGTGCTTCAGTTGATGTGAACCTCTTTTTTTTCTGGACATGTACATATTACACAAGTCCATTTTAGAACCCAAAAGCTGCAGCATCAGAAGCTCATATTTCGTTTTAGCAGACAAACTTGCGTACATCTGCTCTTCAGTTCACATAACAATATCCTTGACCAGCTATGAATATTGCATGTCAGAAGGAGGCTTTTGACATTTATCCATATTAAACTGAAATAGAAAGATCTTTGGTTGGTTTGATGTGTTTGTTAAGTTGCGTGGCATAGCTCTGATATCACTTATAGAGTTGCAAAAGTGTGACTAAAATAAACACTCTTTATATTACAAAAACACTTAAACACAACACTCTTGCTAAACACACGATGGACTCTCACGCCACTCATGCCACTCACTAAACACGCTACATGCACCGCTATCACTCACTTCTCACACATGCTCAGCACACTCTACACACCACATTTGAAGACCCACTCACTACACAAGATCCCTATTCTTTTATTTGAGGCGTGAACTCAAGGCTAGGCTATTTATTGCCATCATCCACCGACTCTCTCGACAAATTATCTCTAACACGAGAGATTTTTGCTTTTATTTTTCATGTTGGATAATTTACAGCCACAAGCTTTACCTACCGCAAACAGCCTAGAGTCTTGTAGCCTTCACCAGAAAATTCTAGGGAGAGAGAGGGCAGAACTTGTCAAGGGGAAGAATAATCTAGAGAGTGGCGGTGATTGATCTAACAGTGTTTAGTTGGGTTCTATATATCATTCTTTTCACAAAAAAAGTATGGTATAGTGGCTCTTCACTTGATGAATAGATTGGACAAATTTAGACAGAGAAGCAAGGGTAAGAAAATTGTTTCTTTAAAGAATGGAGCGGTGCTGTGATACCCTTTACCCTACTTTTCTGAATTATAAAAAGCAATTATTGACGGGACGAATTTTCATCTGATCATCAATATCTGAGGCGGGGTGTTGTTTCTTGGGCATTGTAGGGGGTTTGGTTGCTATTTTTAGCATATCTTGACCTGTTGTATTAAGATTGTCTGGCCAAAATATAAGACTTGATTTCGTAAGACGTCCATTTTGTTTAGGATAGCGTTGTGACTCGTTTGATAGGGGGAAGCATGACTCAATATCAAAATCTGCTACTAAACAGATGTTGGTAGCAGGTGAGGGGATTTTTTTCCTCAACACTCTACCAGTTTGCTTCCTTTTAAGACTTCTTGATCCCGATTTATAGTTCAAAGGAGGGATTGTGAGGTCTATGGTGTTGGTATTGTAGTGCGTCAATTTGAAGTCATTGGCATCTTGGCGTTGAGTTCATTTGAATGTGGTCTTCACTTGTTGAATCCACATTGCCATTTCCCTCGCAGATTCATATTTTACATGGGACGTGTGAAGGTTAGATTTGTTTTTGAAATGATGAGATTAAAGAGAGCACTCTTGTTCCATGGCAACTGGTAGTTTTTCTTCAAGGCTTTGTGGTCTCTTTACCATTAGAAACTTAAACTAAGGTAGGCCTATTCATGGGGCTAATGTGGTTAGCATTTCGGCTTCACTCATTCTACCAGATTAAGAATGAATTCTCGATGAAGGAAGAGGGATATTCTGGGAAGAAAAAGTTGTTGAGCTCTTGACATGATTGTTTTTTTAAATGTAGGTCTAACTGTAGGGCGAAATTGGAGCTTCTATATAGTGAATGCGCTAGCTAAGGGTATGATGCAGAAATTAGACCAATTTTGAGATGTTGACCGTAGAAGCTCTCACTTGCTTTAATTTTTTTTCCTTTGGCATAGCTCAAGAAACAAGACTGGCTGACTCAAGTTTTTTTTTTTTACGCAAGGGTCTCACATTGTCATATTTTGGCAAACGAAAAAGGACAGTAACCATGTATTAAGGTAGTAACATCGTGATTGTGTGATTGGCAGGTGGTTACATGGGTTGGTGATTTTAATTGTTAGGCCACAGAGCAAGAGCTGCAAATAGATGATTCTTAGAGAAATGTCTAATATGCATGTTCCCGGAACATTAGGGGCGGTAACTATCCATATGTCATGTTACTGTTCTTCTGATTGAAGCAGATAATTGAGAGGAGTGAGGCATTCGGAACTTGTCCGATGCCCAAGATGTTTAAGGATTCTGAGGGGCTTCAGTTATTTTGGTTCTTCCTTTTCTGCCTGGTTCTCTCAGAATGATTCTGCAAAATGTGACATTGTGGGCGAATTCTTGTACAGTAATGACCCCGTTAATTTTTGTTAGTTACGGCTAACTGGAAATTAGGTGCTTTTGTTCCCTGTAGTGGATCATCTCAGTCCAATCGATTCATCATATCACGTTGGCTCTGTTGCACTGTTAATTAGATGGTTGCATTTACATCTTTCTCTTTTGTCATGTTTGCCATTATGGGATTGGTGACAAACTATTTTGGCCCTGCTCGTCCAGCAACGACGAAATGAGAGGTCATAAAATTCGGATTAAGGACAAGCATAATAGGCTGGCAGGGTTGTTCCTTAGCTTGAGGGTTAAGTGAGATTCTTCTTTGAGGCGCAGACAGATATATTTTGGCACAATGGATTTTCATTCAGTTTGAAGGCTACTTGATTATTTCCTAAGGATGTACTAGTGAAAAATTAAATGTTGATCACAAAGTACCTTTAAGGTTGCATTCTCTTCCTTTCCGCTGTAAATTGTCTGCTAATGTTAAGTAGTCTCTCTGACAAAGTCACTGTTTTACTCTTCTTCAAATCGGTGTTCTCATGATGGCTGATTAAGGCAGCTCCGTGAGCAGAGGGCGGCGTGAAACCTCTTATCGCTGAAACTGGTAATTATCATGCCTGCCTAATTTGGCAGTTCATAGTTAAGTATCAGGTTGTTCTTGTGTAAAGTTCTTGGCATTGTTAGAAAGGATAAAGAGCAGGCTAATTTGCCATTCGGAATAAGCAAATGCATATTTAAAAGCTTATTAAAGCAGTTTTTAATCAGGTGATTCGGAGCAGGAGAGCAAGATATTTTGATAATTATGTTTTTATATTGGATTAATACTACAAAATAATTTCAAACAGGTATACATATGATAAATTTACTCTAAATTAATTTTTGGACAAGCAAAGATTCCAAATTGATACACTTATCATAAATTTATCTTTTGTCAATTTCTGTTAAATTTTACCGACTGAGATGACACGTGACAATTGAAAATATATTAGTTTGAGATTTTACTCTCCATTTATTACATGTGTATTAGTTTGTAATTTTTCATAGTATTAATCTAATTTAATGGAAACTACCGAAGGGTAAATTTATCGCAACGAGTTTAAGATTTTTGTGGCAAAAAAATTTACTTAGATTAAATTTGTCACATGTGTATTAATTTAAGATTTTGGGCTATAAAAATATAAATTTGGAATAAATTTATCATAAATATATTGATTTGGAGTTTTTTTTTTTTTTTGGGTGGTATTAATCCTTTTATATATCATCCTTATGATACTTGCGGTTACCTAGTCATTTTGCTTGTCTTTTGTTCCGGTCCTACTGAGTCCATGATTTTTAGGAATAGAAGTGGGACAAGGATGATACGGTATCCAACCTTCTCAAAACCTAATGCGACGTAAATGGCAAGTTCATGACGGGTTTCATAATGTTATAGTTGGGAAAGCCAATATGGCTATTAAAATGCTATTTGTTTCCTTTATATTCCGCATGTGGTTGAGTAAGTAAACATAATTAGCACCTCTACTAGAATTTCTAATGGTTTTTGGGATTTTTCAAATTGCTCTTACAATGTTAAACCCTCCAAGATTACTTAATTGTAAAAATTGTGAATGCTAGTAACAAAATTTAGTATAATATAAGATTTTTTTAACGATGGCCATCATTTCACACCTAGCTTCTATATATTTATTAGATGTTAGATTTTTGTCTCAACCTTAAATTCTTCCATTCTTATATTTTGGACTAATTGGAGACTTAAAAGGCATGGGTTTCAAATAAATAATTATATATACAAATATGAGGATGTTTATTACATATTAAATATGAATATTATTTATTGCAATATTGTGACAATTTGCGAGAACCTGATTACTTCATCAAGTTGAGTTGGAATATTACATCAAACCCCCTAAGGTATAGGATGGGTTTTGGAATGACAAGAAGTTATCCCGCTCCCATTCATAATGATATTTAGATTGCCGCAAAGAGGTGATAAACGCATCGAATCGTATTTTAGTCAAGTCATCAAATGTTAATATGTGATGGAATTAATATACTATGTTGAAAGTTGGGAAAATTGTTCAAAAATTAATAAAATTATTGCATTTTTACTAGTTTAATCTTAAACATTTTTACATCAATTGAGTCTATCCAACTGATTTTGGTTGAAAATTGTTAACATGAACAATCCTCACCTTGCACGACCTCACCCATGGTCGTGAGTTGAGCTAAAAGAGCCATGGGTGAGGCAGCCTTGTCAATTTGCAACCACCATGGCCATAGACCTGGAGCACGAGCCTGAGCGGCCATGGAAATTGCAAGCTCAAGATCAAGTTGCTCGCTTGTGGCTGCAAGGCTCGGTGAGGGCGTTGCGACCCTAGCTAGCCACAAGTTAAAAAAGAAAAACAAAAGAAAAAAGAAAAAGAAAAGATGGAGGTAGCTAAGCTCAACATGTAGCAGCTAGAGCTCGAGCTCGAGCAACCATGATAGTTGCAAGCTTGAGATTTGGTGGCCATGGGTGAGGGTGTTGCGATCCTCGTCGACAGCCAATGGAGGCTTTGTTGCCTTTGCCCCGGTGGTTGGCCCTTGTATATGAAAAAGGGGGAAAAAGGGAAAAGAAAAGGGAAGAAAAGTTAAAATGGAAAAAGAAAAGAAAAATAAAGAAATTAATAAAAATTCTAAAAACCATTAAAATATTATTAGAAATCGTTTAAGTTAGCCCTAGTCATGTCATGTAAAACAATTGACGTTTACGTCAATAATTTCCATCTAAAATTGACCGAATTGACTTAATTGGCAAAAAAATATATAGATTTATGATTTAATTGGTAAACTGGAAAGTTTATGTTTAAAATAGTAAAATTACATAGATTTAAGACTTTTTAAATACTTTTTTTTGTTGAAAATTCAAATCCGACAGTTCAAATTTTTAAATGGAATGAGACTATATGTTTCTTAGACCACTATGTATACCTCGTGTCTACCACATGGGATACTCTCTCACGTCAAAAACATGAATGACACCCATGGAGTCTATAAATGGGAACAAGACAAGCAAGAAACCAAGTAGGGGAAAAAAACATATAAGAAAGGCACGAGGAGCATATAATGGTCTAAGACTTTAAGTAATCGATGTGCTTGGAAGTAATTTTTCATTAACATTTACTCTGCTTCATGGACCCAACGCATCTGCCATTTTTGTCCGGCAGATTTGTTTTATTCGAATACAACATATTCAACTTCACGTGGCGAGGACAGCCAAAAGCTGGAGACCCAGTACTCGTTGAAGAAAGGCAGACACGTGAACTCAGGTTATAGACAAATTATTAGCCAGTTGCACGTTTTCTTTGTTGGCGCCACATCTTCTGTCCTTTGTTTTTCTTTAAATTTTATTTTTTATTATAGGCTAAGTAATGCCAACATCGATACCCGATATGTAACACGACATGATACTTCAACACGTTATTTCTCAATAGATTAAACATTCCGATACTTTGAAACACGTTATGATTATCACTTTTATGATTAGATTCAAATTTTATAAATAAATAAATAATAAAAAAAGAGTATAAATTGAATTTACACTAAAAATATTAGGATTTTTCTTCTTTCTCCATTTATTTTTTATTTTTATATATTTATATTTTACTCTTCATTCATTGAATTTTTTAAAATTGACTCCATACACGTCAAAATCATGTGTTGGATTTCCAGATTCGAGTGTCGGATTTTTTGACACTTGTTGATTACGTGTCGGAACATGTTGGACACTTATTGGGATGTTCGACACCGATAAGAAGGCTCTTAAAGTGTGTCCGTGCTTCCTAGATTATATGCAATAACGTGGACAGCCTCCAAAAGAGGAAGATATAACTACAAAAACCAAGGGCCAAAGTCAATTGTAATATTTGACTTATACTCTGAAAAGTGGGGCCCATAAGGATTAAAAAAAAAAAAGGAGGAAGAGAGCTGAAAGACGAAAAAGATAAAAAGGAAGAGATAAAGGTAAAGGAAGCACAGGGTCGGGCAGAGGAAGAAAAGAGGAGAAAAGAAGGGAGAAGAAGAAGAGGAAGAGGAAGGACTTTACGCATTCATGTCACAGGTGCCTCACCAAGTTTATTCGCAGCGCTTGGTAAATGCTCAAACCTCTCGTTCTTCTAATTGAATTAATTTTCGGAGTTATGGCACAAATTCAAGATTAATTTGATTTTGAGCTTCGAGGTTCGATTAAGGAGTCGTTAAGCTGCGTATAATGATAGTTTAGGTTGTTGTAGAGTTATAGGATTTTACGGAACTTGATTTGAGCTTATGATTTACCCAAAAGAAAATTTTGAAGTTTTTCTCATTGATTTTCAGCTTCATTTTGGGTTCCCAACTTGGGATTCTTATATTGAAAGTGCATTCTATTAATTGTGAGTACGTTTAAATGAGACGTGATGATTGACTGATATAAAAGTTTGAGATTTTACCCTCCATTTGTTATAAATGTATCGGTTTGTGATTTTTCGTAGTATTAATCTAATTTAATGAAAACTAAAAATTTGTTTGGAGTAAACTTGTCACACGTGTATCAATTTAGGGTTTTGGACAATCAAATTATGAGTTTGGGATAAAATATATCATAAGTGTACCAATTTGAAGTTTTTTATCAACATCTCTCTCTCTCTCTCTCGATTTGCGGCCACCATGGCCATAGACCTAGAGTGTGAGCTTGAGTGGGCTCGAGATCGAGTTGTCAACGGTGAGGCTAGCCTCACTTGTGGTCGCAAGGCTAGGTGAGGGCATTGCGATCCTCACTAGCCACAAGTAAAAAAATAAAAACAAAGAAAAGAGGGAGGTAGCTGAACTCAATATGTAGCAGCTAGAGTTGAAGCTCAAGCGGCTATGGCAGCTTCAAGCTCGAGATTTGGTAGCCATGGGCAAGAGTGTTGCAACCCTCGTCGACAGCCGATGGGGGCTTCCCTACCCTTGCCCAATGGTTGGCTCTCGTATATAAAAAAGAAAAAGAGGGGAAAAAAGAGAGAAGAAAAGTAACAATGGAAAAAGAAAAGAAAAATAGAGAAATTAATAAAAATTCTAAAAATCATTAAAATATTATTAAAAATTGTCTAAGTTAGCGTTGACATGTCACCTAAAATGATTGATGTCCACATTAGTAATTTTTAGTTAAAATTAATCGGATGGATTCAATTGGTAAAATTGCAATAAGTTTAAGACATTTTGAATAATTTTTTTTGTTGAAAATTCCAATCCAACGTTTCAAATTTTTAAATGGAATGAGACTCTATGTTTCTTAGACCATTATATGCTCCTCGTGTCTACCACGTGAGACACTCTCTCCCGTCACAAATACGAATGACACGCATGGAGTTTATAAATGGGAATGAGACAAGCAAAAAACCAAGTAAGGAAAAGAAAAAAAACATATTGGACTTATTAAGTAATCAATGTGATTTGGAGTAATTTTTCATAAACATTTAATTTGCTTCATGAACTCAAGGCATCAGCATTTTTGTCCAGCAGATTTGCTTTTATTCAAATACAACTTATTTTCTCTCCTTGCGACAAGGACAACCTAAAACTAGAGAGCCAGTACTCGCGGATAAGAAAGGCAGACATGAGAACACAGGCCACAGAGAAATTACCAGTCAATTGCATGTTATCCTTGTTGATGCCACAACTTATGTTCTAAGTAGAATTAATACCGATATACGTGATATGTCGGGAGAGTTGATCACGTGTTAGATTTTTTGTTACCTGTTGAGCACGTATTGAACATGTGTTGGGATGTTTGATACCAACATGGAGGCTCTTGTGTTGGGATGTTTGATACCAACATGGAGGCTCTTAGGGAGGATCTGTATTTCCTAAATTAAGTATGCCAATGGCCTGCAAAGAGGAAGATAAAACCACAAAAGCAAAGGGCCAAGTCAACTGTAATATTTAACTTAGTCTAAAAGAGTGGCTCAAAAGGGGTAAAAAAAGAAAGAAGACAAAAGAGTTGAAAAATCAAAGATGGAAAAGGAAAAGGAAGAGTGGCTCACTGGCTTTGTAGGTAAAAACCTTGTGAATTTTGATTGCCTTGTCTCTTAGCGTTGTGTCGTGACCATATTTTGATATCTAGCAAAAGATTGGTTGATAGATGGATTATTAATGTGTGTTTTGATATGAGATGCATCAATGGATGGACCATTGACGTGGTTATGATAGAGATCAATTAATAGACTTGACTATTGATATTTGTGATGATTTAAATGAGTATTTTCTGAATTATATAAAACTTGTTGAAAATGAAGTGTTGGATTATGAGTTCATGGTATGGCTTTAATATATATATATATATAGACACACATGCACATAGTGGCTATTCAATCTATTAAAAGAATTATGTACTACTCAATGAGCTGTGGTGCTCACCTCTCTCTTTTCCAATCTTTTCAGGTATTGAGTTAGTAGCCAATAGAGCAGCAAGAGTGATACTGATGGGAACTTTTTGAAGATGTACTTTTGAGTTTAGTATTAGGCTGCGTTTTTTGAGTGAAAAGGCGGTCGAGTCATCCTCATTTTGTTCTGGGATTTGGGGTGTGACAACAACAATGGCAAAGTTAAAACATGTCCTTGTTATACCATATCCTGCACAAGGTCATGTCATTCCTCTCCTGAAACTCTCACACTGTATTGCTGACTATGGAGTCAAGGTGACGTTTGTGAACACAGAGTCCATTCACGCACAGGTGATGGCTGCAAACCCTGGATTGGACGACGAATCACATAGGATTAAGTTTGTCGCAATTCCGGATGGGCTCGAAACTGACGAGCAGCGAAAGGACCCAACTAAGATGATGGATAGCTCATTAAGGGTGATGCCTGGTCATTTGCAGGAGTTAATTGAGAAAGTAAAGAAGCAGTCAAATGGCATTGAAGATGAACAGATCAGCTTCTTGATTGCGGACATGATGGTTGGATGGGCACTGGAAGTTGCCGAAAGGATGGGAATTGAACGAGCCACGTTTTGCCCACCCTCAGTTTTGGCTGTGGTCTCGATACTTCATATTCCGAAGTTGATCGAGGGTGGAGTCATAGATAACAATGGTAAGCGACCAGAACTAGAACCCTTCAGTCTCATGAAGCCTAAATATGTCATATAGCCATCTCTCAATTACTTTATTAACACACGCTAAGAGGAGATGAATCTACAACATTTATCACCCCGATATCATTGTGCTTGTAGGAATAGGTATTTTAAAGTTAATCTAACTCGGCATCGGTGACTCATGCAGGCTTTGTTCTGAAGAATGATCTCATCAGGATATCGAAGGACCTTCGTTCATATAAGAGTAGTGACCTCGTTTGGAGTTGCCCTGAAGACCCAGTGACTCAGAAAGCAATGTTCAAATTCCTATCATCCGTGGCGCATTACAGCAAATTCTCAAACTCATTCCTTTGCAATTCCTTCCATGAACTCGAGGCATCAGCTTTTAGTGTCATTCCTGGAGCTCTCGCAATCGGTCCGTTAATTGCGAGTGCCCAAATATTTCAATGCAGAGGAAGCCTGCGGAACGAGGACTCAACCTGCTTGAACTGGTTAGACCAACATCCAGCCCTGTCCGTCATCTATGTTGCCTTCGGCAGCACGACAGTGTTTAGTCCAGAACAATTCTATGAGATCGCCCATGGACTCGAACAGGCCACCCAACCATTCCTGTGGGTCATACGCCCAGACATCACCGACGGGCCAGTCAGTGAGTTCCTGGACGGGTTCCTTCAAAGGGTGAGGAATTATGGGAAGGTGGTCCAATGGGCACCACAAGAGGAGGTCCTAGCACACCCTTCAGTGGCATGCTTCTTCACTCACTGTGGTTGGAATTCCACACTGGAAGGCCTGAGCAATGGAGTCCCACTTCTCTGCAGGCCTTACTTTACAGATCAGTTCCTGAACAAGAGCTTAATATGTGACGTTTGGAAGGTAGGTTTAGGAGTTGATTCTGATGAAAATGGATTGATAACTAGGCATGAAGTGAGAGAAAAGGTATTAGCAGTTCTTGGAAGTGATGAGATAAGGGCAAATTGCCTGAGGATGAAGGAGATGGCCAGGAAGAGTATTAGTGAAGGAGGGTCCTCCCAGAAGAATCTGCAGAGCTTCATCGAACTCGTGAAGGCTTGAGGGTTCTTCCCGTTCCTGTTTAGTGCCTAAGAATGAACTCTGTTTGATTCTCTTATAAATTGCTTATATCCCGGTTTTCGAATGGTTTTTTTTTTTTTTTAATTTTATAGTTGGGAAACCCTACATGTATGACTATAAAAATGCCTTCCGTTTCTTTTATATTTCTTAATTAGTTAAGTATATGTAATTATGAAATCTATTAGAATTTATTATAGATTTTGGGATTCTTTAAGTTACTTTTATTTTGTTAAATCTCTCAAGAATACTGAATATAAAAATTTGTGAATGCTAATAACGAAATACAGTATAGTAATATAAGATTTTTTTAACGATGACCACCATTTTATGCCTAGCTTCTCATTATTATTAGACCTTAGATTTTTATAATCGTCGACCTTTAAATCTTCCACGATTATATTTTGGACTCTGTAGAATTCTAATTAGAGATTGATTGTACATGAGTTTCGAATTAATATTTACATTTACAAATATGAGGTTTTTTATTATATATTTAACATGATACTATTGTTTATTATAATATACTGTTGTGGATTGCAAGTTCCTGACTATTTTACATAGAGATGGGCTCATAGATAATGGAAAGTTAAGGGGACAGGTTTGGGACGACGTTCCATCTTTAATGGCTTATAGATTATTGTAAAGACGTGATAAACGTACTAAATTTATTATATATAAGTGATTAAATGTTCATACGCTTCGAATCTATGGAACAGGTTGAAAAGGGGAGAAGTGCCAAAAAAGTCATAAACATTTTGGCTTTGTGCTGATTTAGTCCTAAACATTTTTTTGATGCCGATTTAGTCCTAAACATTTTTATGTTGTGCCAATTTAGTCCTTTCCGGCCAAAATTGATCGGATTTTGCTGACTGGATGTCGGCTGGCTGACGTGGCCTGATCGGCGCTGATGTGGACAACTTTTAATAATATTTTAATATTTTTGAATTTTTTTATTTTTATTTTTATTTTTTTCTTCTCATCTTCTACCTCCAGCCGATCGCCGGAGCTTGGTGATCGGCTAGAGGCGACAGACGGCGAGGTCGAGGTCGACCTTGCCGGCCACCTCGCTAGTGGCTATGGTTGCGAGGCCGCCCTCGAGGCCCAGGCGGTGAGGCTCGCCCATGGTTGGTGAGGGCGAGCCTCGCCACTCGGCCTCACCGCCTAGGCCTCAAGGGCGGCCTCGCGCCGGGCAGGCGAGGCTCGCCCTCGCCGGATCTGGCGAGGGTCAACCCTCGCGCTCGCCAGATCCAGCGAGGGCGAGCCTCGCCCGCCCGACGCGAGGCCACCCTCGAGGCCCGGGCGGTGAGGCTCGCCCATGGGCGGCGAGGGCGAGCCTCGCCGGCTCGGCCTCGCCGCCTAAGCCTCAAGGGTGGCCTTGCGCCAGGCGGGCGAGGCCGCCCTTGCGGCCACTAGCGAGGTGACCGGCGAGGTTGACCTCGACCTCGTCGGCCGTCGCCTCTGGCCAGTCGCCGAGCTCCGGCGATCGTCTAGAGGAAGAAGATGAGAAGAAAAAAATAAAAATAAAAATTAAAAAAAGAAAAATAAAAAATTAATAAATATATTAAAATATTACTAAAAGTTGTCCACGTCAGCACCGATCAAGCCACATCAGTCGGTCAACGTCCAGTTAGCAAAATCCGGCCAATTTTGGCCGGAAAAAACTAAATTGGCACAACATAAAAATGTTTAGGACTAAATCGGCACCAAAAAAAGGTTTAGGACTAAATCGTCACAAAACCAAAAGGTTTAGGACTTTTTTGGCACTTCTCCCGTGCTTCCACTGCAGACGAAGCTCTCTCATAACTTTGGGGCTTAAAAATCCAGCTATAATTTCTTCGACCCGATGACAATTGACATGCATGGAGTCAGACGATTCTATTCCCTCTTTTATGCTACTTAAAGAGTAGTAAATACGCAGGACTGATGTCTGAAGACTACACACGTGAGTATACACAACAGACATTTAATTCTTTGCATGAAATCGTTCCCGTTAAACGACCCTCACACGATGACAACAACATTGCAATGGATTTTTAAACTTTTAAATGGTAACCCGTAAACAAAAGGCAGTAGAAAGGTCAAGCAACTACTTTTATGTTCACTTAATGACTAAGGCTCCAATCCTGATGACTAAAGCTCCACAATCAAACTCCTGCATGTTGTGTGACTCCAGACAGATACAATTAAGCATCATAAGCACTAAGCATTCAAGGAGTGAAAAGACAAATGCTATTGCAGAATGTGTGCAGTACACGTGCAATAGATGTTCTATGCACGTGCAATTATTTTTTTTTTCTTTTTCCTTTTAATGCGTTAAAAATGACTTATGGTGATATCTCTAAATAATGCTAGACAAAAAGAGTGCAATTATTAAGATATAATCTAATTATCATTATTAATTTTCTTTTTGTAATAGGCCAATTAAACCATATAAATGCAATCCAATAATTTTTTATCGGCCTAATTACTTTATTAACATGAAAAATATTGGACCTACACCGTGGGTACATGCAATTGGACTTGCAAGGATAAATTGGACAATTCCATGTAATTTCAACCTCAAAATTGCAAATGAATTAAAATTGAATTCAATTAATATTACGAGATATCTATTGGATTAATTACCCATACCTAGGATAACTCATTGAAAATTAACCTAGCTAAAGTGAAATGAGGACCGTTTAGGATCCTTTTGTACAAAAAGCCAACTTTCTACTGGTGTTGACTTTTTGGTCGAATGATTGACCAAAAAGTCAACAAAAAATCAACCGTTTAATTTTTTGGGTTTTCAATACAAATGAATAAGAAATTACTTAACAGTGATAAAACAAAAAACGATAATTTTTCTTCAAGAAACAGGCTCAGTTGCAATCGAAAATCCTCGAGTTTTTACTTTTATTGACGTATCAACTAAACATCAGGTATTAGCACTTCAAAACTTTTTATTGTCCATAGATTCTAGACCATATTCTATTGGTCTGATAATATCATCGTACTTTATTAATTTATGTTATCTTTGTAAGCAATTCCATGTGCAAGTTTGTGCCTAAATGTGACAACCATCGAGCTAAGAATTGCTAGGGTAGCTTTCAACAATCTTAAAAGTCGGCCGGTCCATCGTCTAAGGGTAGTCTAGCTTGGTATGATGGAAGAAGGGAAATTTCGGGCGCATTCGGTAACAATTCTATTACGAGAAATAATTTTTTATTAGAAATAGTTTTTTTCTAATTATGTTCTCGGAACAATTTTTGAGCAAAAGAACGCATTTGATAACTTCACAAAATTTCTATTTCGGGATGGAAATACGTTTGGTAGGATTCTTAATTTTTTTTGTTTCTTTTAATTTTTTAATACTTTATTATATTTTTTTTTCATTTTCTCTTCTCCTTCCTCCTTCTTTATGGCCGGTCGTCAGCCACCACTGTGGCTGTGCGAGGTCAACCTCACCTAGATCTAGTGAGGCTCAGCTCATCCAGCCACTAGTGAGGCTCAGCCTCATCGAGCCTCCGTTAAGCGACATCAACCTGGAGGTGGCCTGGTGAGGCTAAGCCTTGCCGATGGTTGGGTGAGCTTGACCTCGCCCAACCACAGCCAAACTCATGAGGCCAAGCCTAGTCATGGCTCGACATCACTAGGGGACGACGCTCCGACTAGGTCGTCAGCACTCGTCCCGGCTATGGCCGAGGCCGGTGATAGGCCAAAAGGAAGAAGAAGAAAAGGAAAGAGAAGAAGAAAATAGAATAAGAGAGGAGAAGAAAAAAAAAAAATAGATTTTAGAAATTGTTTCCAAGAAAAAGAAATTACTTTTTTCTACTTATTAATTCTATTCCAAATCTATTCCCGAGAACAAAAATATAGATTTTTTTTTTTTAATGAAAAATTTACCAAATGGATTTATATTCTTTTTTTGTTTCCGGAAACAAAAAAATAGAACCAGTTATTCTCCGGAGCGAAAACAAATAGGCCCTTGCATGCATCATACTTCCATCAACGGTAGCTTAGATCATTTCAATGCCCATTTCTGATCTTTCTTGAGAAGGTTTGTGAAGTTGTAGCTAATCAATTACACTAATGCTTTCTTAGACTTCTACTTTTGTAATTTTTCTCCCAAATCATAAAAAAACCGTTGATACCATTTTTTTTCCTTTTCCTGACCTCCACCTCAACAGTCTTCTCCTGTTCTCGATGGGGCATATTATATGCCAGAATGTAAGTTCCAACCTATAGTGATGTTCACGATTATGATTCTCAGTGATGTTTCTACTTGCATGTGGAGTCTCTTGACACTATGATCCATGCAGTTTGGAGGTCGATGCATCTACTTCATATCATGGGAACTTGATGTTGAGTGTAAAGTTTAGTTTCTCATGTTATCCTTCAAACACATGAAGTGAAGATGCGTCTATCCATTCGAAAGAAATGAGGTTTGTTAACGAGTTCTACAATCACGAAATGACAGTGTGTTGCTATCTTAAATTAGCTGTGTCCTGTTTGGAAAATAGTCTCCAAGTAAAGATCCGTTTGGTGACTTGAGTCTGTTTTAATGATATTGCGATGGTTTGGATGTGAAATCGTTGTTCCATAGTTGAATCTAGATCCTTTGGTTGATGTGCTTATCACGTGTTCGATAACATGCCTAAATGGCTGTCAGAATACACTTTCGTTGGACAAGATATGTTCTCTAGTCATTCTCCCTCCTTCTTTGCTTCGTGAAAAGAGATTTTCAGTTTCCCTGGTCCAATATCCCTTATCATTCTATAACCAAGAGACCTCCTGTATGCTTGTGTGATTGCCTCCGTCTTTGTCGGTCTGGTGCTCTCAGACTCGACCGTTGAATGCGTCTTGTTTCACCACTTGAACGCATCAGTTATAGTCTTCCTTACAATTTTGAATTTACTTTTATGTGATTTGTGGTATATTGATACTTTGCACCATTTGTACATATACCTGCCAAGGTTGAAAGGTTATTGAACTTGTCGATTGCTCATAAGTTGAATCTGCAGCTTAACGTGATTGATGCTCATCAATGTGAGTATGCTGGTTAGAATTGGTATATACCCGAGAACCTCCAGCCATGAAATTGGCACGTCGCTAGTTCACTTGTCAAATCATTGAGATTTTTAGGCTTGCGTTGATAATCCAAGTAGATAATTTCACGTCCATTGAAGTATATGTTGTCTCTCTGTACATTGACATGATGGGGGTTCATGTTTGATTCTTTCCATAATTTTCTTGCTTGTACGTGTCTTGTCCAATTTCGCTAGAAGCTGTCATATTGGATGCAGTGCCCATAAATTTGATTTGGTGAACATTCTTTACACAATCAAACTCCTGCATTTTGTTTGATTCCTTTACTTCATTATTGCACATGATGGCTCATCTTTTACTCATTTCTTTTATTTGTTTGGCGATTCATGGGGAGAATTTAGATAGTTTTGGTCTGTTCCGGCTTTGATAATGTGGATTGGAGCTTTTGATTTTGTACCCCGTCCAAATAACTGAAAAAGAGCCAATAAGGGGAATCTTTTGGTTTCCTTTGTGCTGGTTTTTCATGCTTTTGAAGGGATATATGTGAAGTTCGAACTTTGGACCCTTCCTGTGCATTTGATTTAAGATTCCAACGGACATAAGTAGAGTTTGAAATAGCTAAAATCCACTTCTCAACCAATTGCACATAATATGTTTGATCAAGTTTCACCAAGGCACGGCTGTGAAATGATACGTGGAAGTGTTCAATCCGAAGGTGCTTTGATACAGTTTACATAATGTTAATTTTTTTGTTACCTATCATGTTTCAAGTGTTTCTGCAACTGTTGAGAATGGAACTAAACCAAATTGAGTGCCTTCGCCTGCAACTATCCCTTCCTGTCACCACCTCCAACCACTGCACATCACCGTCACAGAGTAGCGCTGGACCATCTCTGACCGTCGTGGACTTCATACGCTCTCTTTCTTGGTGACAACTCTCCAACGGGTTGCTTCGATCACTCTTGAGTTCATTACATCCGGTCGAAGCTTCTTTGTCTAACTCAGATCAGACACAATCACGGATGAATATCCTTGTTGCATAATTCCGTTCGTGGATATTGTCACTGCCAAGCATCGTCATTAGAGATTCTCGTTATATAACTTCTGATGTCTATCATCATCGTCCTTAGATAAGAGGAAAATGGCCATGATTGATGCTCAACTAATCCGATTGCAACAAGAGCGTTAAGAGCTAATTTCTCTCCTTCTTTGGCTTTAATACTCGATTCAATTGGCTGTACTAATTCTTGGTATCTTGCTTCCATTATGAGTGCTCTCTTTTCAATTGGGATAACACACATTCAGGATCTCGTCTTCTTTAGATATGCACTCTTGAACCAGCTCCCAATCTTTGAATTTCAAGATGATCGTTTCTAGTGAAGTTCCGACAGCCATGAGCCTCCTCCGCAAATCCAGCGCAAGACCAACTCTATTCCAGTGTACACTCTTCAACTCTGTTCAGCTCTACTCAAACAATCGAAGTTAGTCCTTCAATGCTCAATTGCTGCAAAAGCTAAGTTCTCTCCCTTACTCTAATTTTGATTTTATTGCAGTCTGTATTTCTGATTCTCTCTCTGTTTTTGTGTTCTTAGCAGCTTTGATGATCTTTCATTCCAGCGTCATCATCTCTGACGATTTCTCCCTCTGGTTTGAGCAAAACAAGATAGTTAAAGAGATTTTAGTTGTCACTTGTGTCCTACATTCTGAAAGAAAATCCCATTGGTTCTTCTAAACCGCTCGGCAATGTACATTTGCATCTTCATTCTGTCTCGTGATTTTTTTCGATCTTTAAGTACCATGAGGAATTCTGAAAGTGATTAATCCCTTCATTATTCTCTGCTCTGTTGAATTCTTCCAGAGATTCAGAAAGGAGGACATGCGACTGTTGGGATCGGATGCATTTACGCGGAGGTCAAATTCTTTACAAAGAGTATGTACTTGTTACTCTTGCCAGTTTCTGGTTTTTGAACTAGCCAAAGCATCTGCATTTTATGAACTACCTATGATGATTTCCTGCTGATTATAGTAGCTGGTATTCTTTATAAAATTCAGGTGAAAGGAGTCGATTACAAGAATGTGATTGATTGTACAGTATGCTACTATGAAGTAAATGGCTGTTAATTTCCTTTTCTTCTATGGCTGGACTAGTATGTCTGCATTATGTAATAATCTTTGCCTCAAAACAATTGAAGGACATCTGAGTAGATCATGCTGGCTATGCTCTTGACCTGGACCATAATGGCCTTAAGAGGTACTCTTTCGCTACTGTAAGTTGTCCATATTTTAGACATCTGAGTAGATCATGGCTCCTCTATATGGACCATTGCAGTTCCAATCTAACATGAAACTAAAGAATCTGCTTGACTCATCTTTTGTGACTTATCAGAGAACCTACTTGGTGCAAGCAAGATGGCTATTTCTCATCATCTAGTCCTAAACATCACATTTCTTGTAGGCTGAGCAGAGAGTGCGTGAAGAAAGTGAGAAGCTGAGGCAGCAAGAGCATGAGCAAATTGCAGAAAAGAGAAGCAAGATTTGGCTGGCCTTTTCTTTTATTTATAATTATATCAATTCAGAAAGAAAGAGAATCAAAGTATTTGGTTCCGGTCTGATTAGTTAATGAAGCGGTTGACATATGCTCTCTTTTGTCTGATTAGAATTGCTGCCAAGGCAGAAGAAAAGAAAGATGCAACCTTGATTGAGCGGCAAAAGGAGCACGTTGGTTTCTTTCTGCTGTTATTCTCAAGGAAAGTCGAGGCGCAGGTGCATCTATAGTGATATATAGGTATTTTGATCTGAATATATGCACTAAGACATAGCGCAAAGGAAATGGGTTCATCATTTTGTTGGTGTTTACAAGAACAGGAGAAAAACCTAATAATTCCCTCTCCATCACATGTCAGCAAGTTGCCCCTTGTCTCCAATCGGTCCTTTTGGTGCACATCATTGATCTGTGCTTTATCCTTGAACAGGATTTCCTGGAGCAGAAGAGCGCTGGGCGACAGGAGCTATCTGAATATCAGAAACAGATTGGGGATCAGTATATTGCAAAGGTCGAGAAGCAGTTGGAGAGGTGGCAAAATGCCAGGAAAGCAAGAAAAGCAAACCACGATTTTATTTGTTTGGGTTCCTTTAATTGTGTTAACTCGATAAACCTAACCAAATCGATAGTATATGTCAAGACAATAATTTTGCCGTCAACAATAAGGCTATGATCCCTCTTACACCTAATGAAAAATGTTGTAGCCGATAGTCATTCAATATCCTTGCAGTCTGTATTTTTCCCTCTAAGGAAATAATTTTCTTGCTTGATGTTAACGATTAAAGTACTAAGTTACTCCTTAGCTTCTTATGTGTTATTCCTTAGTGCTGCATCTCATAAATGATGAACTCACTTAGCGGTTTGGTCTGACTTTTAACCTTATTAGATTGGTTTTGGTGAAAATAATTTTTTTTTTTTTGGCTATAAAGTATACACCAACAGAACCAAGAACTACAAACGTCCTAGTCAACGTGACATGAAATTGTCTTTTATTAAGTACAGTTGAAACAAATTTATATTGATACGGTTCAGTTGTACTTTTAGTTCCCACTTTTTCTTCCTTGTCAACTCACTCATAATTATTGGTGATTTACTCTGACTCTTATCTAGGATGGAAGATATTGAAAGGGGAAAAAAAGAACCCACCTGCAATGATTCTAGTCTTTGGGTAACCACAAGGGAAGGGAATGGAAGAGAAATTCAGTTATTTCCTTTTTGGACTCAAAGAAGAAGTTTCTCCAAAGTCAGAGATAAATGATGGAAGCTGTCATGTGCTGATACATATAATTATAATCCCAAGAATATCATTCGTGAGAAGTGGGAAACAATAGAAAGACGAGGCTACTTCGGTCTATCAAATCTATTTCATTTCCCTCCACATAGTAATCTTAATCTGAGGTTGCGATGAAATTAAACAAGTAATTCAACCGTAATATGAAAATCTACTTGTGATCACAACCATGTGTTCGAAATTTGAGTTAAGGAAGGACGAATCTGTATGTAATTGGAATCACAAGGGTTCAAAAAAAGAAGGTAAATATGCGAGTCAACAAGCTGGATTGCTAAATTGGTTTTGCACTGCGTCAATCTTTTTGAATATTAAATTGGTTGTGCAGCAGCAGGTTTTCATTTGTAACATGCACGATATTTCTTTGATGTGGAACTGCATGTCAAAAGCTCTGCTGCCATTTTTTCTTTTTGTACATTTTCCTTTTCTGGAGCTTGCTTCTTCGTTTTTTTGGGAGTGGGGTTGGAGAGCAGATGAGGTTATAGATCTTGTTACAAATCATGCAAAATCAACAAATCGGGTAGGTCAGTTAACCTCAATCACTGCAGTAGCACATGCATATTCTAGATCAGATCACCCTACTTAGAAACAGGTTTTGGTATAGCAAATGAGATCCGATTTACACGTTTAATATGCCGTTGGAAAGCTTGTGAAACCATCTATGAACCTCATGAGGATTTCGAAAACTAAAAACGATAATATCTAGCCCAAACGAAGACAGTAAGACGACTAGTCCAGTCAAGCCATTCGAATTACAAAATAGACAGTCAATTAAGCAATCATCTGGTCAAACCATTCTAGGCTATCATCCATCATCTATAGCCATCTTAAGCTGCAAATATCATCCACACAAGCATAGAACATCATCCAAGGGTTAAGCTGTAGCCCAATTGCATAAGGTAATCTCGCCTCGTCATGCTCAAGATCGAAAAGTTCACCTCAATTAATCTTCATGCAAAGCTCAATCGAACAAGGTTACTATAAGCTGGGAGCTAAGACTAGAGGTTGGAGTGGGCTGAGGATCACAACGTCGGATCATCGCCGGGGCTTGGATCAGCTTCAGATTACGCCTAGGAACAGCGGAGGAAGAAGTTGTCGATTTGAGGATCACCAACGGTCGTTTAGTCGAGGTTTGACTAACAGAAGGACGAGTCTCATTAGTTTTGCTGTTTAGGGATTGTCGGGGAGTATACGGTGGAAGAGAGTTGCAATTTCTGTCGAAGACTATAAATTCATGGAATGGCAAAACAGAGGGAACTTCAAGAGAAAAAAGAAAGAAGAAAACAATATGGCCGGTCCAGGTGAAGTCACGCAACTGCAGAATGAAAGCTCGATGAACGCGATCATGGTTATAGCGATCCTGCTGGCAACCATCGCGTTTCAAGCAGCCCTCTCTCCGCCGGGTGGACTCCACCACAAGAGCACATTATGCAATTGGCTCGCCCATTATGGCGTCGAAATTTTCTAAAGCATACAAATTCTTCATATATTCTAATACGATGACTTTCCATCTATCGCTAAGTGTCATTTTATTATTACTGAGCCGGATGTCAAGGCGCCAAACTGTCTTCAGTAAGGTCGCCACCTAAATGGCAACCATGTTCGCAGGACTCTTGTTTGCGATGCCTATAGTCATTCTGAACAATGACACTAAAAAACCCAACGTATCCAAAGGCTGAGATCAAAGTCTTCGTCCAGGTTATCGAGGGAAGCCACGACACCAGCGGCAGGGCCATCAATGTGGCCGTGTATGAGAACGTACCGGTGGAGGTTAGCAGCTCCGACGTCCCCCATGAGGTCAGGCCGCCATGAGGTCAGGCTGTTCATGGCTATCAGGATCGCGTGATGCTGTACAGGCGTCAACTTTGCATACTTATAATGCCTGATGTTCAGGATCAGCGCCTTCCCCAAGTCGATCTCCTCGAACGTGACCTCTGGCGGGACATCGGAGCCGCTGACCTCCATCGGCACATTCTCGTACACAACAACGTTGATGACCCTGCCGCTGGTGTCGTGGCTTTCCTCGATAACCTAGAGGAAGACTACGATCCCAGCCTTTGCATACGTTGGATTCTTTTCAGTGTCTTTGTTCAGAATGACGACAGGCATCGCAAACGATAGTCCTGTGAACATAGTCGCCATCCAGGTGGCGACCATCATCACCTTACTGAAGACAATCTGGCACCTTGACATCCGGCTTAGTAATAATAAAATGACACTTAGTGACAGGAGGAAAGTCACCGTATTACAATATACGAAGAATTTGTATGCCTTAGAAAAAAGAAAAAATTTTGTAGTAAAATCGTGGTGGATACATTATAAATTTACCATCTATTTCAATATAACTCTAAAATGTGAAACACAAGCTACAAATAGCAAAAGGCTGGAAAACTTACATTACGATAGTGTGAGTGATCTGGAGACCTCCAAGTTCATCATTTCCCTTATGAATGTTGCTCTCGGGTATGGTCTTCGTCATAGAATGAGAGAAGTTGTAAGCCATAGTCCAACAAAAGAAAATGACAAAAACTAAAAGCACTAATTACCTTAATGAAAAGATGGTTCATTCATATAGTTTCATAGACCATCGACTCCATTAGAAATGAAATCCTGAACTAACTGAGCCCACCAGCGATGGACTCTTGACTGTGTAAATTTAGGGAATACACAAGGATTGGGCCACACCTCCCCTGACAAGCAAACAATTACTTAGCATTTACATACATGTGGACTTATTTTCAGCTAAATCCAAACGACTCGCATGTCAACATTTGAAAGGTTTTAAGGGTTAATCAAATTTCAAATGCTACAAAAAAGCAAAAGACGAAAAGTAAAAAGTAAAAAGCAAAACCAGATAGACAACGACAAAAATTAGCCAAAACCATAGTGAAAGACAACGAAGTACCAACAAATAGAGTTCCATCTGCTACTTTGATGCAGACATCACTTTCGCAACCACTGTCATAGACATAAGGCCCCTCTTCATGTTTAAAACTAGGATCAAGTATCCAGATGGCTTTGAACCCATGTTGGTGGAGACCATCTACCAAAGATTTTGGATCAAAGAAGTAGTCCTGAGAATAAATCCTCCGTTTCAGTTTCCATGCTGAAAATGTTACTCTTTATTTACTTTGAAAGGTCTCTACTGCTTACTAAGCATTCAACCTAAGTCCTTTTACTGTTAGACAAGTTGGCGAGGCAAGAAGTCCCAGACATGAATGTGCTTTGGAGGCTTCAAACATAAAGTGGCCACCAATATTAAAGGACTCGATGGATTAAATGTATGGAAGCGATGGACAAAATAGTGATGCATGGCATTTTTGCGTCATCACTGTACCTTAGGTTGAAAATAGAATATCCAAAGAACATTGATCATCGCAGTGCCTCCAAAGTGTATTAACTAACGACATATTGCACATGACCTACCCCACTTCCAAAATGAATAACACCATCTTCTTCTAGATCATTACTAGATGAAAAACAGATTTTCATTCATATTTGATAATATTCTTACATCTTACATGTAGAAGTAGATATATGCTTTGCTTTAGGTCAAATTTCATGTAGATATATAGTTATGCTTTGTTCTAGGTGATAAGTGCACAACGTCTTTTTGAAATTGGATAAAACAATCAATTCTAGACATAAGTTGCGAGTGGTTTGATACCGTTTGAAAGTGAGGCAGATGATGTTAAATTGGACCTACTTTAGGAAGGTAACATGTTATTTTTCCAAACAATGCAATAATAGGGTTAACACAAAATGGGATTCCATGCCTTGTGAAAAGCAAAGCAGCAAAACCCATCCATATAATCTATATGCATCCATACGACATCACGAGGAATCTTCTTTTCTCTAAATTTACTTGTGATTTGCAATAACTAAAGAACTATCATGCATTGACTCATAAATTATATGCCCACAGCATACAAAGTGAAAGTTGGACATTGTTATTCAATCAGGTAGAAGGAAATGCGGGTTGAGGAGGAAAGACCGTAGAATCAAGCAAGATGCATTGGAAGGGCCAACCTCTCCAACTTTGTTATCGGAGTCATAGCTCCGGCACCATTGATAATAGCCTAAGGACCACTTTGGTGGCATAAACACAGTTCCTGACAATATATGCAAGCTATATCGTTAATTCAAGCGATAAAAGTAATAAACAAACTATCAAGAACATTGTCCAGTCATTTTGGTGGTCCTGTAAAGTCCATTTAGTGTTAAACTAGAAATCCACAGATGCATGTTTCTTAAGAAAAGAAAAGTCATAGAAAGACAAAAATATTTATTTTGACAACTTCATTCATTAGCATGAAGCGTTTTCTTCATTTAAAGACAAGAAAACAGAGAGTTCATGGTAACAAGAATCATACATGATATCCTGATAAAATGAGTACATTTAACTTTCCTATGTCTGTAAATCGGCTTATCATGAATACCCCTCAGGAAAAGCACTTAAGTGAAGCCTTTACATGATATAAAAAGCAAATGGTGGGAAAAAGCAGTAAACATGCCTCGAGTTTTTGGGCAAAAGTTAAGGATTCGAACTATCATTTGTTAACAAAACGAAAAAGACCAGATAAAAAGAAGGGGCAGAATTTGCAGTACAGGAAGCATAAAAGCCTTGCATCTAACCGAAACATCCTCCTTGGCGTTCTTTCCCACCCCTTTCCCCTCTTGCCATCCAAAACCCCTCTAAGATATGCCGCTGCAAATTCCTCCACGGGCATGTCCTCGTAACCCGGATCATCCCCCAACTTTGCCGGCTCCTGCCTCAGTTTCACCCGGGAATCATCCAGGCTACCCGATAGTCTGGGCGCTTCGGGCTTGACCTCACCGTCCACCGCCGACAGCTCTCCACCATTTCTCTCTGGCGGATAGTGAGGCTGTACAACACAGCACTGGTGTTGGCCTCATCTTCAAGTGACCAGGCCCGCAAAGTAGAGAGAAGAAGTGAAGAGCGTCAGGATCTGGTTGTCGTACTTGCAGTAATTGGTCTCGTTCAGATGCTCTTGCTTTGTCCGGTTCACCTTCGGGAAGAACTCCTTCAGGAAATCGTCCATGGAGGTCACTTCACCTGAAACGAATGCAAGTATCAAGATCATTGGTTGTCGATTTTTAAAGAACTTGGGTTGAAGAAGGGATTATCTTCTTCCTGGCACAGCCATTGGCATCTGCTAATTTTCAAGATCGTCCGTTTCTGGGTAAATTCAAAGGGCGGTTCTCTTCCTAAATTTTATTCTGTTTTGGACCGGAGGAATCAAGAATGATGAAATGCATACGTCAAAAAATCCAGATTAATACCAAAGACACGACCAAGAACAGCACTGGCTGACATGAACACCAGTGAAATTAGTACTTTCAGAAATCTCTCCCCTTCCCTGCATATTCACAACTACTTCCGGGACAAAAAGCAACCCCTTTTGCATCAACCTTCGATCAAGATTCCACATTTATCTTCCACAAACACCAAAAAAGGTTATCTTCCCCGGATAAAGCTTCGCAATTCACGAAACACCGCGGCAGACGCATTCAAAATCCAAGCAAAAAGGCGAGATGAAAGACAAAAAGACTCACCCGAAACGCCCAGTTCGTACCCAAAAAGCGATCCACCAAGGGCCGCAATAATGCAGGCAAATACGAAATACCCAGTGATCCTGTACTCGTAAAGATGCGCCCTTTTCAGCTGCCCGCCTTCTACAAATCCTCCACCCACCATTCTTGCTCTCTGTCTCTCTTCCTCTTTCTCTCTCTATCTCTCGCTTACAACACGTGACTGCTCTTTATCTGAGACTGGGACTGGGAGATATCGGAGGAGGAGGAGGAGGAGTCCGAGTGGAGAGGCGGGTCAAGGTTCTTCATCCTCCAGGGGGTCTTGGAGGAATCGAATTGGGTGATTACTCACGCGCCAATGAAGGCGGTGCGTCGCAACCGACAGCGGCACTGTCGGCGGCGGCGAAGCAAAAGGTGGTGTAGAGGGGCTTGGCGGCCGGCTTCAGGGGTTCTTGGAGGTGTCGAAAGAGAGCTTCATACCGACGCCGAGCAAGAGAGCGATGAGAGAGCGGAAACTGACGAAGGCGGGAACGGTTGAGGAATTTAAATTTAAATTTAAATTCGAGAAGGAGGAAAGGCGT